>JALMQS010000078.1:4340972-4572398 GCA_024734495.1 Forficula auricularia
TTAAGACCTTATGTTTTTATCTATGTTTATTATCCTTTATAATCACGTAGTTTTAGTTTTTTAGTTATAGCTCATGTTCTGACATGGCTGAAAACAAGTGGTAATTTGAAAATCAAAGAGGAAGCTGTTTTCTATTACGTCAACAAAATATTTCGAATTCAAATATTGCTGTTTAATATCTAATGGGACTTGAAAATTTTTTCGTCGTTTTGACCGATAATATCTCAAAACTCAGGCGTGTTGTAAAAAATCCGGAAGTGCATGATAATCAATGTATAAAACTCGACTGGAATCCATTGTTAGGTTTAATAGTGTAATTATCAGAAAAGTTATGTTCACCCCCTCGGGAATCGAACCCGGGCATGGTCGCCGGCAGGATTATTTTCAGGGGGTGCATCTACATCTTCTACACACTATACTATTAACTAATAAAATATAATTTAAAATAGTCCATCTTTATAATTATAGGTAGGCATATAATATTAGGCATTTATGTTATCAAAATTGGTCTAACTATTCCAGCGACAACATGTAACATATTGCAAGTACATTTAACATGTTCCGACGTGTCAAGACGTGGAATTGGTCAACGATGGGAGACGCTGACGTTTCCCTTCACGAAAAAGCTCCACAATTGCATCACGTTTGTTTGACATTCTACAAAACACAATAAATTAAGCAATATTAAGGTAGTTGTATCACCAAATACATTTTCTTAGGTTTTTTTTGAAATTTAAACAGAATATTATTTAAATAATTCTGCTTCGATTGGTGGCAAAAAGAAATTTATGAACAATATAGTTCCGGAGATATTATATTACAATGATAGAGTTTTTCAGACTGGGATACATACATATATAATTATATAATAATTAAGAAACTCTTCTTACGATTGTTATAAAAACCAAACCAACATTAAACAATAACTAATCAATTTTTTAAGAAAATTTTAATTCATAGTTACAACACATTTTTCTGAGATAGTAATTAATAAATAATGAAAAATTTATCTCATCCATGTAGGAAGGGATTACGCTAAAAAAAGCTGGCAACGACGCATCTATTTAACCCACTTTAGTACACTTTTTTTGACGTTTTTTCGTTTTAGCCATTGTCGCAACAGCTTTCAATCGATTATTAAGAACTTTTTGTTTTATAAATGTCCCTTTATAATTTACTTTATCTGACATTTCTATGATAAAATATATACAAGCTAGGACAGTGTTGCCAGATTGTTCAAACGAGCAGTTAGTTGTACGGGATTGGCTACTAGTGGTACATAAACAGCAAAAAGTTTTGGGCTTATGAATTATGATTCCTTATTGTCTGTACTAAAGTATATATTCTCGCATTAACTTTTTGCTACTATTGGCGCGATACAACTACCTTAAATCGAAAAATACATACTCTAGGACAAAAAATGTGGAGAATCCGATAAAATAAAAATTAATTGGATACGGTAAAATACATTCGTGTTAGGACGTATCAAACTTTAACCGGGATTTTTCTGTCACAGTACTTTCGAGTTTTTAAGTGAAATATTACTAAAATTGGGTTAAAATTTTTTGGGGAAGGTTTAAGAATTTATTTTTGTACCCCCCCTTCTCCTAATCTATATATTTCGAGTCGCTTGACCTCATTTAGTAAACTGGTAATTTAACAATCATGTGTATTAAAAGGAATAACGATTTTTTTCTTTCTTTAGATCGTTTTACAAAGTATTTTTCAAATAGAGTGACGCCTCACTCAAACTTTATAATCAAAGTCAAACCCTTAGAGAGAATGAAAAAAAAATAATAACAAAACATTTTCTTTGAAAATAGAGAAAGAATATGAAAAAAATCTAGTTTCGTGCAATAAAAACATGAAATTGTCAATTTGATACAATACCCCTCAAATTCAATGAATTTTTATGGCCGATTTAGAGGGTGGCTTTCGTGGTCTTAATTTTTTAGATTTAGATTTAGATTGATTTATTGAATGTTCTGAGGATGTTCTCCTCTAGATCAAAAAGATTATACAAAAATAAAATTAAATATAATAAAAAAATAAGAATAAAATAAAATTGATCTATACAATAATATAACCAATATAAATACATATATAACACAATAATTCATACTTATAAGCTACACATTAGAGATATCACAAAGTATTCTCCCCCAATCATCACAAATAACACACATAAACCCTCCCACCTCTAATCTACCAATTCACTCACAGAAATTATACGGTATTTACACATTGTAGATTGATAACAAATTTTTCGTTGTTGCTTGATTGTACAATGAATATGCATTATTTATTTGATATACTCTCAGATATTATATACAAAGTGACCATATATAATATATAGTATATATATTATATATACTATACTACTTATGGTACATTACAGCAACCTTAGAAAAATCCCGCATTTAACAACCTACTTGTCTAGCATTTAGTTTCTCCAAAATTGTCCAATATAATATATACCTATTCTAAAAATTAATTATTTTGATTATTTTTATAATATAAATAAATACAAATCTTTATACATATATAAAAAAATTGCTTTATATTTTATTTTATATCCTATATTAAAATTCCATTGAAAAAGTGGAAGAAATTCTCTCTAAACTTATGGTATTTTAATAAACATTTGAAAATTGTTTTTCGAAACCTTCTAAATATATAAAAAAATTATTGTAAAATTTGAACTCTTGATTTTAATACTAACACACGTGCCCCAAAATCTATAAAACATGCAATTTTTTTAAGTAGTTACTTTTTTATTATATCTGGTAAAAATTGATGAATCCATTTGGAATTTTTCACAGTTGTACAAGACCTAAAAAATTTTATATTCATTATTTCCTTATATGTATATGTATATCAAGTCAATAAATATGACCAAATTGTCTATTTCGGAAATATTTTGAAAAAATTTGAAATTTCCAGGGGCTTTCCCTAACTAAATCGATTCATCAATTTTTACCAGAGTTATAAAAAAAAGTAACTTCTTAAAAAAATGTCTGTGTTTTTTTTTCAAAATATATATTTAATACAGATGGATTGGTCACAATATCACGCATGCCCTGACACTCAACTAGATTACTAACACATTCTTCCTTTCGCTCTCTCTTATTTCACCTCCATTAAGTCATTTTTCCTTTATTATAACAAAATTTTCAAAACAGAAACGTCGCTAATGAAGTTTCACTTCAAAAATTGCATTTATTTTCCATTTAAAACTTTTGCGATTTTGAAGCAATTGTTAATATTAAAAATAAAAGCTCAAATTTTAGAGGATTTTTATTACATATTTGGAAGGTATCTCGGGGTAGCGCCTAATAAAAAAACTCCAAAATCATTTAAATAAGGACCTCCCTAATATATATATATTGTTTTAACTTTCGCGTTAATCTAAAGTTAACATATAAACATTCTAAATAAAATGTATTATTGAATATCTGAACAAAATTCATCTGTTTCGGTTCCCAAAGAATCGGACAGATGGGCATTGTAGTAAATTTATATATATATATATATATATCTTTAGATATTAGATGAATTGAAGTTTTACTAGTGTGGAAAAATAAGACTTTTGCCTGCGGAGGCAAAAGTACATTTTGGGATTGTAGATTTTAACCTATTAAAGCTAGGTATTTGGAATTTCATATTTGGCATATTTATCATATATGTATTATTTATCATTTATCATATTTGGCATATTTGATGATCCACAGATATTCCAATAGTCAATTTTTATTAATCTACTTTCCCAAACATGACACGAAATAATAATATGTTATTAATTTGATTTCCAGTATTATGTTCTTGAATGATGTATTTTAAAAATAAACCAAATATATTTATTTTTCTGTTCTTAATTCAATTTTTTTTTTCAACGTCAAGTCTCAGGCAATTTTCTCTTTGATAAATAGTTTTAGAAACTAATACATATGTATTTTTAAATTCAACATGGTTTTATCCATTCAAAAACTATTTTGAAATATTATTGCGGTGAAACTCAAAATAATAAATATGCTAATTTCATTATAGGTTGTATATGTATTATTTATTTAGATAGGGAATCCTCGCTTTGAGAGACCATTAGCAGAAAATATGAAGCTGGCATGGTAGAGTAGCATGTATCATTGTCTTTATTCAAAATATTAACCTTCTTTTTAGTGTTGCTTTTTATTCATTAGAAAAAGCAACTTTTATATTTTCTTTTTTCATCAATTTCAAAAATTCCGTAAAGGCAGAAATTTTCTCGAAAAGTATGTGTTTTATTTTTTATTAAAAGTTTTGAAGATTGTTTTTTTAAATATTTGTATTTATTTTACCAATTTTCATTTATTTGAAACTATAATTTTAGAAATAATTTAATCAAATAATTGAATAAAAAAAAAATCATTAAACTTTTAATTTTTCGATTAATAAAACTCGACCTTCAAAGTCTTAACAAGAAAAGAAAAATTCAACAAACAAAAGCCGAATGATCATTTTTTCAATTGATCAAAAAATTTATAGCTATATTTAAATATCATGTATTAATTTATAATAATTATTTTTTTTTAAAGATAAAGCATAGGCAAGTATTACAAACGTATTTATTTTTTCAATATTTTTACAGATAATTATTGAGGTTTCAATAAAATCGCTTGAGTGATGACACAGTGGCGTAGCGAGGGGGGAGCAAGGGGGTCAATACGCGCCCCGGGCGCTACTCACAAAGGGGCGCATTTTTAAGTGTGGAAAGAGAAAAATTTGAAAATGATCAACTTGATGATATTATTGATAAATTTGCTTCATCAAAAGCAAGGAGAATTTATACATAGTAATTAGTTTTATTAATGTATTATAATCATATTATTATTAAATATATGTATCTCCTTAGAGATAATAAAT
Source organism: Forficula auricularia (assembly GCA_024734495.1). NCBI lineage: Eukaryota > Metazoa > Arthropoda > Insecta > Dermaptera > Forficulidae > Forficula > Forficula auricularia. The sequence continues at coordinate 4,345,872 of JALMQS010000078.1, forward strand.
ATTTACCTTTTTATTGTTTTAAAACTGCGTGTTTTTAAAATATTTTTTTATAAATATGTAAAATAAATAATAGGTATCTTTTGAACTAATTCTAGATGATCTATATACATTTTAAAATCTAGTCTTGTTTTCTCAACTACATTTTTTGTCTCAAATTTAAACCCTAGCTTGAGCCTATGACTTTATTTATTTATTAATTTGCGAGTATATTTTACATATAATATTATATGGTTGAATCGGGGGGGGGGGCGCTAAAAAGGTTTTAGGCCCCGGGCGCGAGTTAAGCTCGCTACGCCACTGTGATGACAATCTACGAGGAGTGGACTGGTCCTAAAATTTTTGCTTTAAAAAAATTATTACCGATCCATCCCATAAATAAAAAAATGTCGTTTGTTACTTATTATTACAATGAAACCCTCAAATCGGAACTAATTGGGGCTATAGCCTGATCGGATTCTCACTGTTGCTGGATTTAGCCGAAAGCAGCTTCGACAATTGAAGATAACTGATATCAAGTGAAAGATTAAGTGATATTTTGTGTGTTTCTATTATTATTTCATTGTTTTTACAAAGTGATTAACCTAAACAATTTCAATAACCAACTTTTATCGTTTTTCAATCCTGGATGACACAAGTATGTAGACACATTTACACTTTGCTAGGTATGCTAACCGTACTTCTTTGTTAATTTTTCAACTAATTATGTAAAATAATTAATTATGACTAAATAAATAAGTTTCTCTTTTTTTGCGTTCGGATTTCCCGGGATTTCGGATTTCCGGGGTCGGTTTTGAGGGGTTTTACTGTATTTATAATTTAAAAAAACGTCCAAATTGTATACTGTCCATGTGGAATTTTCAACATTTTTCACATTTTTTCCAATTCAACCGAATGGTAACTGTACTTTTTGTTAATTTTTCAACTAATTATGTAAAATAATTAATTATGACTAAATAAATAATAATAATAATAATATGGATCTCGAAAGACCCTTGCATTACCGAAGAGAAGAGAAAGTTGATCAAGCTAGAGCGTGGAGACGTAGGTGTTTGTGCACCTGGGTTTTGAAGATTATAAGTGTTGGGAAAGATGGAGGCCGAGAGTTTTTGAAGTCATGGGGACAAACGTATTGGCGAATGAAGTGGTTTGGCACTTTTCTAATTTAACCGCGAAAGTGTTTTGGGAATCGGCAAAACGCGTGGTACGTTTGGAGAAAATTACTGATTGATACAATTTGATGGCTGTATATGATATATCAAGTAATGGAGAGGATTCAGCCAATGGCTGAATCCTTCTCCATTACTTGAAAATTACTGATTTTAACTCATCAGAGAACCTGCCGTGATAGCATCTATAAAATAGGAAAAGCCCGGAAACACTTCTTCGATGAGCTAGCGATTCGAGGGAGTCGGTGAGGGTAGAATCGTCAATTAGCCTTACAGCTCGTTTCTGAATTGGATCCAGGGTAGCAAGAGAATGTTTGGAGGCCTCTCTCCACAGACGCGATTCTTATTCGAGACTATGGCCCCTGCCATCTACTGAATCCAAGTTGCTGGAAACAAATTTTATAACATATTAGAATGGTTGTATCTGTTGCAGTAAAACCCCGTTTTTGTAAGAACGGGTTCTTACTAGTTAAAAACGCGTTTCACTGAATACCTTTGTTTGTGGCAACTAGAGTTTATTGATGTTGGTTGGTTTAGTTACAAGGTTAAATCTCATTTACCGCCTCATTTTGGGTGTTTATTTTCAAAATTATTTAAATGAAAATGTCAAAAATTAGAAGCAAAGTTGTTCGTTTAAAAATTTCTGAAAATAAACACCCAAAATGAGGCGGAAGATCAAAAATGAAGATTCTAGATCTCTGAGAACCAAATTCAACCAACATCAGTAAACTCTAGTTGCCACCAGTTATTCAGTGAAAAGCGTTTTAACTAGTTAGAACTCCGTTCTTACTAAAAAAATAGTTTTTACTTGTACATACACCCCCTAGGGAATTGGTTTTTGGAACTTGGGTATATTCCCGAGGGGGGTGAATACAACTATTCTAACAAATAATTAAATTATTACTCGGATTCATTGGATGACAATCTCTGGTGATTTTCTTTAACCCTCAAAGAGGTTTTTTGTGTGTGTATGTATGTGTATCTTATTTGTGGATTATTCATCTTCCAATAATTGACATTGAACGTGAACTGACCTGAATAACTAGGTGTCGTCTTCTATTTTCGTTTCTACTTCATGAACTGAATGAATAAAGTTATTTTTCTTTGGTAAGAGATTGAAATGAACTGAGGTGTAAAGAAAACATATTAACAACAAATGCAAATGCGAAAGATTGAGGAAAAAAATACGTTTTCTTAATAATAATATCAATTTTAATTACATTTTTCCGAGGATTCCAATTTTTAAGATATTGCTACCAACGACAAATAGGAGAATTACTCATGGATTGAATTCACATTTTCAAGCTCTTGGTTAAAATCGGGTCATTCTTGACATTTCACCAAAAAAATATATTTCTTAAAATATTACTTTTACTAGGTTTAATACATTGCTCTTTGAAGGCCTTAAAAGCCAGTTTACGAAATATTTTTATTATCAAATTCTCTTACCGGCTCTTTGTAAGTATTTTTAAAAAAGCATAAAATAAAATTTTCTGGAAATTGAAAAACATAAGCCGGCCAAGTGCGAGACGTACTCATATATACAATTATACATACAAGTATATTACTAGCTTAATGCCGACCATCGCGAGTTCAATACTTTAAGGAGGTCCTTTCGCTACCAATGTTGAAATAAAAATATTAGATTATTACTATAACTTATTTTTTTATAATAGTTTAAGTCCTTATCATGCTTTGGTGAAGTTTGAATCACGCATTAGCAAGCAAATTTTTGAAAATAAAGTTTTTTAAAATGTAAACATTTTCTTAGAGTCTTATGGAAAATTAAGTCTTTGATACTTTCTCTTGAATTATACTACTATTAGTTGTTTATATAAAGTTAAAATAAACTAAAAATTAGCTTTTTGAAACATAGAGGTTTCTTTTTTTGCAATAAAATAAATTATTGACCGACAAATTTACTTAGATATTTACTTTAAAAAATCACATAAATGCTATGTTTCGATGTATACATTAATAATATTAATACAACGCATTGCCAAAGCATACAAGACTTATATCAGCTGATTTGAATAAATCAAACTACCTGTGTGTATATGCATATGAAATGAGCCTTTACGATAGATTGTGTAGGTTATTTTACGAACGAACTATAACTCTACATTTTATTATTGCATCTGTCAACGTTCCGTATTGAAAATTTGATTTGGTTCAGCAAGGCGAAAAATTTTTCAAACAAAAAATGTCGGAAATTTGTGCCTACAGCATATTATATGCGGAAAGCGATTAATTTTTGTTAATTAGTTTAAAGAAAAATGCGGTGGAATCTTCAAACGAATGCTTGAAGAAGCTATAGAGAAAGCAGGCTATCAGTTAGCAACATGTGTGATGGGAACAACGATGACGATGGGATGACGATAACGATGACGATAACCAGAAGATATCAGCTCATCATGGAGCGTTGAAACCTATTGTTCCGTAAATGCCAGACGCTACCAACAATAATTAATTGATTTAACCGCATTGCAGAAAAATCGAAGGAATAATTTTCAAAAAAGTTGGTGAATATAAGTATTCTTCTCTATGGATGATGAAAATTTTTGCTAAAGCAAAAAACGATTCAGGATATGCTAGCACTCAACTGGAAATGTTGTTCCATGCGGCTACTCAATTAAGGATTCTGGTTCTTCCGACACCACCTGTTTTCGTCGATGGGCCACGTAACTTGAAGAGCAAGCACCTAAAAACTTACGCAAAAGTTCAAAAAATGCGTCAATGAATCGGTTTCCTTCCAAAGACCAGAAGTTTTATTGGAAAGGAGATCCACCAATTGACAGAAAGGAGGTCAAAATATGTAGAAAGTGATGGAGAGTACTTTGAATAAAATATTTTTTTCTTTCCTATTTAAAAAAAGTGTTTTATTTTCATAGGCTCATTTCATATGCATACACCTGGTAACTTTTGTATTTTAATGGTTTTTGCAATTGTTTTTATTTCAAACATTTACGGCTTTCTGTATTTATTTTTTAATTTGTCATTTTTCATTTGTATTTTTAACTTATTTTATTAAATATTAGATGCCACACTTCTTTGACTCAACTGGAGCGAAAGGGACCTCTTTAAGTCCGCCCAGGAGGCCTGGAAATTACGGACAAAAGAGTTATATCTTCCAAAATACTAGAGATATCAAATTCTTTCTTATTTTTAACCGACTTCAAAAAAGGAGGAGGTCTCTATTTTTTTTTTTTTTTTTGTAGCCTATGTTACCTCTATATCTCCGCCAATTGTCGTCCGATTTTGAAATTTTTTTTGCATTGGGTCCAGTCTAGCTTCCGATTGGTCCCATTTTTTTTTCGATTTTTTTCATCATAGGCATTAGACCTTTTTTATTAGGTTTGTTTAGGTTTGTTTAGACCTAACCTCGTTTGTTCAGAACCGATTTCGATGGTTCTTTTTTTATCCGAAAGGGGGTGTCTTAGGGATGGTGTCATATTAATTTGGTCAAGTTCTGATGATATAATCACTATTAATAACATCACTAAAAAGAGAAAATAAAAATTTTTAAGAAAAAATAAAAACCGACTTCAAAAATTATGCAACAAATATAAAAATACACTAAAAGGTATAAAATAATTATTATCTTATTTAGTTACAACTAAACGACGAAATAAGCACGAAATTACTTTTTGAAGTTGGTGCCAAACATATACCTTTTATGAATCGCACTCGACGGATCTTACTTAGTACGTTTGGCGGGTACGCTCGCTTATAGGTATAGTTTGTTTGGCACCGACTTTAAAAAGTAATTTCGTGTTAATATTTCGTCGTTTAGTTGTAACTAAATAAGATAATAATTATTTTATACCTTTTAGTGTATTTTTATATTTGTTGCACTTAATTTTTTTGAAGTCGGTTTTATTTTTTCTTAAAAATTTTTATTCTTTCTTAAGGAGAAAGTGAACGATTTTTAAGATTTCTCTAAATTTTATTTCGATTACTTGATTGGATTTGGTAAAATCACCTAAAAACTCTTCATCATTATTTTATAGCGTAATAAATTTTAAAATTCACCCAAATTCTATAGAAAGATCTTTAATGTAACATCTCAAACCGTATGATAAAAACAAAAAATCTATTGGTCCCCACAAGAATTCTATCTTTACAATAATAATCATTCAATTGAAATTTTAATTCCAGGGAACATTATAATTTGTGAATTTCAAGTTTTTAACTTAACAAGTGAATATTTTAATTAGTGGGAAAGATGGTGCCAGGATGCGAGTTCCACTCTCTAGAGGTCATAGGGATAAACGATTTGGCTTTGGTTCGATTGTTACTAATTTGACAGCGAAGGTGTTGAGCGCTTGAAAATCTTGCGTTTCTTACAATTAAGGCTTTAGGGGGATTATTTACTTTAATTCGTCGGGATATAGACATTAGCGTAGTTAGAGAGTTTTCCTAGGGGGGTGTAGCCAGCCAGCTAATTAGCCACTACAAGGTTTCAATTTCGGTAATCCGATTAGAGATCAACGAAAAAGTAGAATTTACAAATTTTGGAAGTAACGAAATAATTTAATGAGAAATATATAATTGATGACTCTTAATAATGAAGTTTCGATTTATCTAGAAGGGCAATGAGTTTTGTAGGAGGGCACTGTCCCCCTTACACCCCTCCCCCTCCCAACTACCCCCATGGATATACATTATGGTAGGTTCTATAATACAGGTAAAGGCAGAAACTGTTCTACTGTGATAAAATTATAAAAAATAGATTACTAGGTAGGTTTCACAAATAAATACTTACTATAATCTATTTGTAATGTGATTAAATATTTTTCACTTTGAACCTACACCATTCTCTCTTTCCTAATAATTGCTCTCTTCTGTAAATGGCAAGGGAATGCTTGGATGACCCTTTTCCCAGATGCGAGCCATATTCAGGACATGCATGAATTTGAGCCCTATATAGTGTAAGAAATTCATTGGTATTATTTTCAAAATAGCGGCGTTTTAAATTTATTATTAATGTCGAATATCTCGAAGACGATTAATTTTACGAAAGATTTACCAAAGACATAATAAATATTATTTTTTCACTTTTAACGACAAACAATGATTTTATTTTTATTTTTTAGGTTCTCAAAAGATAACACCGTTTACTTTGATTTTTGTATTAAACAATTAATGATCTATACTTATTATACCTAATCGGTGAGGCCGGGGTGATTTTTTTAATTTTAAAATCGCCACTAATAGTTCAGCTGTTTATCAACTAAAATTGATTAAAATTGCGAAATTTAAATTATTATTTTAAAACCCAAAATGCACGGAGTCCGGGGACATAGCCCCCGGCCAGCAGGATGCCAGCCGAAGGTGGGCTTAGCAGCTGGCTTATATAATAAGAGAGAGACCAATTACCATTGTTTTTAGCTTGTTGTCGATAACTCTGTTTTCTTTTAACCAAATCGTATATTTTACTCGCGCAGGCTAATCTCTACCATTGAATTCACTCGACTGTTTAGGTAGATTTCGATGAAATATACCTATTGCGCTCACTCTATGTTGCGACTTTCGGAAAATTTCATTATACTTTTTCCGATCATGGCTCCTAGACCCCAAAACCACCATCCATTCAAAAGTTTATATATATATATATATATATATATATATATATATATAATTATTATTATTATCATTTCCGTCCATAATTTGTATTAATTTGAAAGTTTATATTAGGAAAATAAGGACAGTTTTTATCGAGTGTGACTTTATTTATCCACCAACGTTTCTGTCGACTTTGCTGACTTCTTCAGGGCTTCAAATAGTCATGTCACACATTTGTTCTAAATTTTCTTATTATCTTCGTTACCATTGAAGGCCATCATAACACAATTTTCAAAAAATATTTGGCACATTCACATAAAACACAATTTTTTTTTCTTTTCTTTTTAAATTAACAATTTCATTAATAACCCCGTTTTTTAAACCAGAATAGAATATTTTTTCTCCGTTTAATCCTTACATACAGAAATCTCAACTTCGACTGTGTATGTAAGGATAAAACGGAGAAAAAATATTCTATTCTGGTTTAAAAAACAAGGTTGCCTTATTCTATATATGTGATTTCTGTTTTATATTAATGAAATTGTTAATTTAAAAAGAAAAAGAAGAAAAATTGTGTTTTTTGTGAATGTGAAGAAGTCGGCAAAGTCGACGAAACGTTGGTGGATAACTAAAGGAGTCACACATAAAAGCTTGTCCTTGTTTTCCTAATATAAACTTTCAAATTTATATATATATATGTGGGTATGTGGGGGAGGGGGGCGGATGTAACGCAATTTTGTGGGTGCGCTGCAGGCCACAACGTCCAACCTATTGCAATAAAATTTGGCACCAAATTTAGTCTTGATGTAAACAAGAACTGATTAGTTTTTGGGGACTTAAGACCCAAGGGGGTGGAAATGGTGGGGGGGTTTAATTCTTAAAAAATTCATAACAACGATAAATGAATGATACCAGTTTGGTTGCAAATGGCTAGTATTCTAATAATTAACCTCTTCAACTTGTGTCTGAAAAGTTTTTGATAGAAGCAGTCTAAAGGATAGAGTCCCTTCGAAATCAACCTTTACCTACGGCCTGCCGCAGGGATTTTTTTTTGCTTATTGTGTTTGAAAATTATCTGAAACATGGAGAACAATTAATTCCAAACATGATTTTTTTTCTTTCTCTGTGTCTGGATTCCAATACCCACGTTAACTCAAGAACGTATCATCATCGAAATATCTTTCTGTTGAGCAAATGTTTGTATTTCTAATGCGGAAAATTGATTAAAATTCACTCTCTCTAGCTTTCGAGCTTTCAAAAATGTAAAAAATGGCCTTTTTAAATGAATTTATTGAGATTTGAAGGTACTGTGAGATATAGGTTTAATTCAACAAACTTAATTATTTTCAATTAAATAATGAAATTATTTTTTAAAAAACCGATTAATAGCTTATTATAAATTCTTTATATATTAAAATTAACGTAACTATAAAATATATTTTTATAATTTTATTATATTTATTTATTTATTTTAAGAACATGAATTTAGGTCATTTATCAAAGATTTCAAATTTATTTATTTTATTACTAGAGCAGTTCTAGCCGGAGAGGGTACTGAGTCTTAAAAAAGTTTTCACTCTTTTCCCTAATTTATTTGAACATTTTTTCTAGAATGTTGCAGGGAACGCAGGCAAAATATTAGTACACCCTGTAAAGCCTATAATATTTAATAATTTCAAATTTTTATATAGATTTTTAAATGATTTATTTTTGTGATTGTTTTTTGTTTTGTTTTGCATGTTATTTAGTAATTGTTTTATAAATTTAATTTAAAACGTTTCATTGATTTTCCTGCTTCCCTCCGATGTGGATGGAGAGGAAATTCTGAATTCAGGGAATGCGAATTGTGATCAACGAGAGGACAATTGCCTGGTCCACTTGACACCCGAGTGGGGAATGGGGAACGAAAACATTCTCAAATTTGAATGACTCCAGCTAATTCATAGATCCGATTAATTTTCAGTTTTAGATATAAAACAAACACGCCGATATGGACCTATATCATTAGCAATGGCAGTTGAGGAAATTAGATGATTCGGTTGATTTCCTCTTTACTGTACTGTTTGATTGGTCATCTATAAACTGCCAGTCCTGGATGAGACATTATGCAAATGAGATAACGTCAGGGGAGTCGGAGGATCCGCCCCGGGACACCACATGATAGAAATACTCTGCATAATGTGCGAATCAGCATTTCTAAATTAAATTATCAAATTTAGAACAGATATTATTAATAGGTAAATAAAAAATAATTAAAGATTTACTAATGTGATCAATTCATTTTTCACTATAATTGCTTTAAATATTAAATAATTAAATTAAAGAAATTCAAATTCTCGGTACACTCAGCAGACAGAGTATGATGATTTTTAAAAAAATATTCATTTTTGCTTTATCCATAGCCTAGTGTAGAGAAGCCTCTCTATTGGATGCAATATTGTTTTTGTTCAGGCTCCAAGAGCAACTTCAAAGAGTCATAAAGTAAAAAGTATTAAAGTGTGGAAATTTCGCAATAGTGAAATCGAAGAAGTATAAAAAAATGAAAATCTGGGTTATAGCTTTAGAGCTTATAATCTGAAAAATGAATATTATTGTTTAGGCCATAAAGTCAAAAAATTAACAAGAACAGTATGGAGAATAACTAAGAGAAGCTTTACAAGAAACGATCAAGATTCATCTCTTAGAAAGCTGAAATGAGTGGAATCAAATCGAAAATGTCACAGTGGTATTTCATGAAGATGGCACTTGTATTGACAAGAAATATCCCCGATTATATATGGAGACGCTAAAATCCAGGCTAGAGCGTTAAAAATAAGTTGGAAATATGTAGTATTAAAACTTAAGACGTGGAGATGAACAGAATATCAAAAATTTCGCATGTCGAGATAGGTTTTAAGGAACCTGTCGAATAAATCAGGAATAGAATGGGGAGATCTTCAAGGTAGCCGAGAAAATTTAGGATTTAACATGGTTTATTTTGCATGAGTACTCCTGCTTGTCGGGATGTATTGAATTCACTCTGAATTTCACTTGAGAAAGCCTGCTTGCTGGGATGTATTGAATTCACTCGAAATTCTTTTCTGGCTTATTATTCAAAAATTTTGAAACATGGAGAAAAATTATTTTTAACAGTGATTTTTACCCGTCTTGCCTGGATTCTGATACCCGATAACTGAAATGCGGGAAGTCTTAGAAAGCTTATTCTTCGTGCTAAAATATTAATAATTTCAAAACAAAGAAGTGGTGAGATTTTTTATTTTCTAGCTTCAAAACTCCCTACTGACAAATTTAGAAAATAAAATTGAATCCTTAAATATCTAGTTCTAGAGCGATTGTAATTAATCAGATGAAATTTGGCAGAAAAGTTTGTATTATTAACTTGGATCTTTCTGCCAATTTTAGCATTCTAGCTTAAATGTTTTGCTGCCCAGAAAAAAAAAACAATATGAAAAGGATGAGTTATGTAAGGCTCAAACCTGCCCTTGTCTAAGAGGTTGTAGACTAGGGATGGCAAATAGGATTTGATCACTATGCCAAATTTGAATAGAAATTTGTTTCAGTTTTATTAAATTGCTCCTAATATTTCTTTGAGTTTAAAGATTTTTTAATACATTAAATATAATGAGAATTTCGTAGAAATTTTTTGTTCAATAAAAGCACATATTTGACACTTGGTGTCTTTTTTTTTTTTTTAATGCACTTGAATGCAAGAAGGGTGCACCACTAAAGATGCAGCTCCTATGGATCTCGAAAGACCCTTGCATTACCGTCTTTAGATTACTTTATCATTTTATTCCTTTCATAGCACTCCTTCAAATATATAGTCTTTTTGTCTTCAATTTTAATTTTTTAGTGCATAAAAAAATTTATTTTGCCAATTTTTACTGCATATATTTGCATATTTCAAGGTATTCTTCATATTACTTGAATACTTCAGCTTTTTTAGCTGCATATTTTATGGCAAATTTTGGCAGTTTTTACTGCATAAAAATCCGGTCTCTACTCATCATATACCGGAGGAACAGCCATTCTACAATACATATTTAATCTTTCAACCATTAGTGGTGACCATTGCTGGAGATCTAGAGATATTGACTTCACACTGCAAAGGCATATGGCACTTGAAGAAGATGAATAAGAAGAGGAGGAGAAGAAGAATCTTAGATATCTTTTTGACCTCATGGGATTATCATTTTAATAAATTATTGATCGTTTTTCAAGTTATATTAAAAATTCTTTTATTAATAAGAATTCTTCTTCGGCGTTAACAAAACCACTTAAAATGTTATTTATTTATTTATTTTATGGCGGTTGGTCTTTAAAGTCATACTAACAAGATTTAAATGAATAGAATAATATTGAAAGGAACAAAGAATAATAATAAAAGATCTTTATAAATTTACGGATGAAAAAAGAACACATTATCATAAAGCTTCAAAAATGGCTGAGATTTTCCATTCACATTATTTTAATTAAAATTCATTTTATTAATTATTAAAATTGAAATTTTATTAATTTACCGTGGATAAGAAAGAGCTTTTAATATTTAAAGGAATAAATTAAAGTTTGTGTCTTCTACTTAAATATAAACATTTTTAATTATTTGAGATATTCGTTGGTCTCGAAGAGCATGCATATTTAATTCAATCTTTAATTTCTTTCTTATTTAATCATATTGGAAATAATAGAATTTCTTTCTTATCGTTCATTCGTTGCCTCGTACTTGTTTTCCCAAGGCTGCCCTCCGTCTCGGGTCTTAGGCGCGACCCTCATGCTTCCACATCCCCTACTTCACTCTAGGTTGCCTATCCTAGAAGATAAATTCAAAATACTAAGCATTTATTAGGCTAGGCTAATTATTTCTAATTTATGTTATAGTTAGTCTAAACCTGTTGTTCTTAATCAGTGGTGCAAAAACCTCTTTAAGGTTGCAACCAGGGCCGTATTTAGACGTGATAAGGCCCTAAGCTATTTTTGAAATAAATAGATATAGAGTATATATACAGTGTGTCAATTTGAAAAATAACCATCCCTAGAATCGTAACTGGCAAATTATTTCAAAAATCGCTGAGATACGTCAAATTTGTATTCGAAGGGGAAGAATTTCGACGTAATGAATTAATCGCCCTTCACCCCCCTACTCCCCCAGAGCCGCCGCAAAAAATATTAAATGGCGAAAGAGGGTAGAGTGAGATATCATTTTGAAGGGCTTTTTATTCTCTACATTTTGGTGTGCAATTTTTTAAATTTGAGTATGCATGCAAGTTAGTCGACTTTGAATATTGAAAAATTGAATTTTGTAATTATTTGTGTGATACATTAAACTTATAAATTCTCATTAAAACAGGTTTTGACCGTGGATACGTTGTTTTAATAAATCAATTTTTACAGATAAAGTAGCATCATACTTAAAATATTAACGTAAACCACAAACAAATTTGAACCGTTTTTATTCTTGTACAATTATTTTGCAAATGATTAACAAAACAAAATTAAAAACAATAAAGTCAAAATGTATGTTTATTTACTTTTGGTGTTTTCAATTTTGATTTTGTTGTGTTCAATTTTGTTGTTTTTAATTTTGTTTTGTTAATTATTTGCAAAATAAATGTACAAGAATAAAAACGCGTTCAAATTTGTTTGTGGTTTACGTTAATATTGTAAGTATGATGGTACTTTATCTGTAAAAATTGATTTATTAAAACAACGAACCACGGTCAACCCCTGTTTTAATGAGAATTTATAAGTTTAGTGTATCACACAAATAATTATAAAAATTCAATTTTTCAATATTCAAAGACGTCTAACTTGGCAATGCAGCACTCAAATTTATAAAATGGCACTCCAAAATGTAGAGAATAAAAAGCCCTTCAAAATGATGTCTTACTCTATCCTCTTTCCCATTTAATATTTTTTGGGCGGTGGCTCAGGGAGCAGGGCGTGAAGGCGATCTAATTTATACGTCAAAATACTTCCCCCTCAAATAAAAATTTGAGGTGTCTCAGCGATTTTTGAAATAATTTGTCAGTTTAGCGATAGAAAGAAGATATGATCATATTTTTATTATATTTAAATTTTTTTTATTTTTATAATCAATCTTTTAATGGTGGAGTTTTAGTGGTGGATAGTTTCTCAGATTGACACACTGTATATATATATATAAATTATTTTCTTAAATTTTGCCTGGTATACATCCTAAGTAGGTCCGAATTTAGACTTGATAAGGCCCCAATCTATTTGATTTATGGTGACCTTTATAAGTCCAGATATTATATGTCAGGGCTAAATATTATTTTCGGATACCTAGAGGGTTAAACTGAAATAAAATTAAGAAGTATATACATCAGGGCTGTCCAACCTGCGGCCCAGCACAGCAATTAATGCGGCCCGACATTAAAATTATAAATTTCCTTAAATCATTGAGATTTTTATGTTACTGGAAAAGATAGATATCTGATATAATTTGACCTGATATTTTTTTTTCTAAAATAAGAAGAAATTAGAAAATCTCCCCAAAAGGTTTCGAAGAATAAAAGGCAGATTTTCAATTTTGAATGTGAAAAAATATATCGAGATTTCCGAAAAAATAATCACAATTTTGGCATATTTTGAACCATTTTTATTAGACTTAAATATTTAACTGCAAACTTTCTGATTGAATGTATGGCATTGCAATCAGACATTGAACTGAAAGAAATATTTAATAATGTCTCTTTATTAAAATTTCATAAAAATTATCTACCAAGAAACAAATGTTCCTCCTGGCTTCACAATAATTATTCACGTTTTGAAATATGAATTATTTACATATACTTACCTACCTAAAGCTATTTTCGAGAATAAAATTCACTAAAAGCAAAATTATAAGCTCAACTATCAGGTGACAAAAATAACCAAGTTTAGAATAATTAAAAATTATTTTTCATCTCATAAAAAATAATAAATCTAGAAAAATGACTAAAAAGTGCGTGATAGAATGATCTCTCTTTCTTTATATCAGCTAAGGCAGAGGTCGGGGAACTTTTTTAGCTATTACCCCAAAATATTTTTCCATAGGTCGCTATTACCCCTACATGAAAAGCAAAAAAAAAGCAAGGTAAATGTATCTTATCTTTTTATATTAAACGAGCAATTCTTGTATATATATTTAGAATCGGTTTGTCGAAAAAGGGCTCTAACGATTTGGATGAAATTCACTGTTTAGGCGGGTTTTTGTGTTGACACAATAAAATAATTTAATAGAATATCAATTTTATTCTCTTAAAAAATCCCTCGCTAACTAAACTTATAGCTCTCATGAAAACCAGAAATCAGTAAAATTATATTTACCTAGCAAGTAATATTTATTTATTTTTATGTTATTGATGCAAGGAGGTGTTATTTCAAAAAAGTGAAACGGAATAAAATAGATTTCAATGGTTTGAGTCTGAGTCGAAAGTAATTGTGAATGTGTCTTAAGGAGGGTTCTTTCGAGACAATCCACGCCAAAAGTTTTAGCCTCGTAATCACTCTATAAATATAAAAGGAACTAAAATTTAGGGTATTTTTTTTACCTGATTGTCCACTCACACTACGAAATCTCTATACGGACACACACACATACTTGCCGGTCGTTTCCAAGCCATTGTGCTTATATCCCCTATACTAAAAATAGTCGTCCAAATATGTTTTTTTTTTTTTTTTTTTTTTTTATCAAAACTACGTGGTAAATAATTTCTATTTTTTTAAGTCCCAATATATTATTCTAACAAATATTAGTTTTTCATCAAGATGGTGAAAGTCCTTCAAAGAAAAAAAAATAAAATAATGATCATATCCCCACCCTTTCACTTTATCTTACTCTATGTTAAAAATGTCATTTTTAATTGCAATTATTTCATGTTTGGTGTGGTAAATCGTCTTCAAATTTTAACAGTATGTGTATTATGCTTTTAATGACTTATAATCCAAGTTTCAAAAACTTCTTGAATTTTTGCATTTGTGAAAGAACTAACTTAAAAGTTATATTTTAGCGAAAAGATGGATGTACCCTAGTCCTTTTCAGAACCCTGGGCTCACTATTATCCGCATTTTTCATCAAAATAGTTTTACCTTTTTTGAGTTTTTTCAGCTAAATATCCAATTTTTTTTTGATATTACAATACTTCTTCATAATTCCTATGTGTATGATAAAGTATAAATATATTTTTTTAGAATAGCTCACATTAATTGTATCTATTTTAGGAATTCTTTATAGCTGTAGTTGTATTAATTTAGTAAGGGTTTAAATAAGAGACTTGCAGCTTTCATTTATTTCTTTTTATTTATGAATTCCCGCTAATGTTTCGGCTATTTGTTGTAGCCATCTTCAGAGCCGAACAATGACAACAATGATAACACTTAAATTGGCCTTCTTCGAGTACATAAATTCAATTATAATTTTGTTAATCTACTCACTCGGGAATTTGTCAATATTTATATAAAAAATTTTTTTGGATACACGAGTCATCAGATAAAACTATATACAAGAATTATACATATGATATTTACAAAACTATGTACAGGCCCTAGTAGCACAACGTTTCAAACTATATAGTAACTATATAGTGCCTATATAGATTCTCAAAATCTATATAGGGACAATATAGTTACTATATTTATTTATTTATTTATTTATTTTATTTATTTATTTCAACTGCATGTGCCTTTAAAAAAGATTACAAAAAGTAATACAAAGAAACACTACTTAGTAAAAAGTAGAAAAAAAACAATAAAGTTAAACATACAAATAATAAACAATAATACAGTGTAAATCAGATATAATAATTATGATAGTGAGTATTTAAATATATGAAAGTGTGTTTATTTTTATAATTCTAGACATTCTGTTGGTATCTATAGTAAAATTCAAAACGCATGTTTTTTGGGAAAGGGCGTTATAAGCGATGCTTAATCTATAAATAGGGTTGGTTTCGGAATGACGTGTAAATGGAACTGGTGGATAGAATGGTTGATTATGTCGTAGTGGGTACGAAGGATTGTTCAGTGGAAAAAGAATTCTAAGCTCAGGACAACGAATGGTATCAGACATAATTTTAAAAGTGAATAAGTTGTCGGAAGCAATCATAGACGAAAGAATAGTTGACATGTCGAAAGTTTCAGCGATTTTCGAGTAGTCATGATCGTATCTAGACATAGGGCTACCAGAGAGAGACGCTAGATGTCTCAAAACTTTATGCTGAATTCTTTCAAGTCTAGCTATGTTGGTTTTTTGATTCGGTCTCCAGATTGTTGAAGCATACATTACGACAGATTTAATCAAACTTATGTATAGGTATCTGATACAATTGGGGCTCCTAAAAGCTTTAGTGTTGCGAGATATGAACCCCCAAGTTCGGTTAGCTTTACTAACCACATGATTAATATGTTCATTAAGCGTGAGCTTGAGTCAAAGGTTAAAGGTTAAAAGTCAAAGGTTTACTAAAACTCTCAAGCCCACGCTGAGAAACCCGAAAAACCTCTAATGACATATATATAATATTTATTTAATTATCCATTAAACAGTCTTATTTACAAAAATATACTATAGATTCCAAAATTTGCCTTTTCCATACATTATTTTCAAAGTGCAGAATTTTGGTATTTTCGAAATCAAATGTATGGCCTTCATCTAGGGCATGTGCGGCCAGGGCTATTTGTTTTTCTCTTGCAACATTATATTTATGTTGGAAGATACGGCGGGGTAGATATTGACAAGACATCCCTACATACTAGTATCACTGGTCGCAATCCCAATAGCCGAAACGTTAACGGGAGTTCCTAAGTAAAAGAAAAAGAAAACCGACTTCAAAAAATAGTCAACAAATAAAATAATAATAACTTGAAAAATAAAATAAATACACTAAAAGGTATAAAATAATTATCTTATTTAGTTACAACTAAACGACGAAATATTAACAAAAAATTACTTTTTGCGTCGGTGCCAAACAAACTATAACCTATAAGCGAGCGTACCAGCCAAACGTACTAAGTAAGATCCGTCGAGTGCGATTCATAAAATGTATATGTTTGGCACCGACTTCAAAAAGTAATTTCATGTTAATATTTCGTCGTTAGTTGTAACTAAATAAGATAATTATTTTATACCTTTTAGTGTAATTTATTTTATTTTTTAAGTTATTATTATTTTATTTGTTGCATTTAATTTTTTTGAAGTCGGTTTTTCTTTTCTTTTCTAAAAATTATTTTTATTTTTCTCTTTTTAGTGATGTTATTAATAGTGACTTAATATAATTCCTTTCATGCATCTCGTAAGAGAAAGCGTCGGGCGAATGAATCAGAAAATGATAATAAAATTCAATTCATAAATATAGAAATTCTCTCGAAACGTTTCCGGGTTTTAAATGAATGTTTTAAAATGTTTTTTATAAAAGATTTTATTTATTATAATTTCGATTATTTGGTCATAAGAATTGGAGATTTACGTTATTTCGTCATTGATCATATCTTCAGAACTTGACCAAATTAATATGGTACTACCCCTAAGGTATCCTCTTTCCAATAAAAAAGAATTATTAAAATCGGTTCATAAACAAAGAAGTTATGCCTGAATAAACATATCAAAAAAGGTCCAATACCAATGAAAAAAACGGGACCAAGCTAGACTGAACCCAATGCAAAAAAAATCATTAAAATCGGTTCACAATTGGCGGAGATATCAGATAACATAGACACAAAAAAATTCAGTCGAATAGAGAACCTCCTCCTTTTTTGAAGTCGGTTAATAAATGAAAGTTGCACGTCTCTTATTTCAACCCTTACTAAATTAATTGTATCATTCTTTTAAAAAATCTTGTTTCGATGAATAATATTATACTTATTTAACTGAATAAATAGGTATTAGTTTCTCGCCATTCCTGATTGAGATATTGATACAAATGTGATTTGATATCCCTTGTTCCAGTTCCATGTTAATGGTAAGTATCCTTTGAAAACATACATTGAATATCTTAGCTCGTTATATTTAATTAATTCAGACAGTTGACATGATAGTAACACCTTGTTTCTATCTCTTGTTTGTGTCTAAAACTAATTTTCTGACATAATTGTAAAATTATCGTGGTGATTGGTTTAATAGGGCACACAATAATCAAAGAGGAAGAGAATAAACACCAAAAGTGAAACTAAAAATTTTTTAAGTAATTTTTTTTTGCAACGAAATTGACCCTGAAGAAGGAGGGAAAATCCTCCGAAGAGTAGCAGAGTTGTTGATTCATAAAGAGAAACAAAGAGGTTGTCCTCTGCTTGATGCAAATAAACATACACACATATATATCGAGATGATATATCTGTATATAAATAAATAATATATATACAGATATATCATCTCGATATATATATGTGTGTATGTTTATTTGCATCAAGCAGAGGACAACCTCTTTGTTTCTTTTTGTGTTAATTTTTTCTTTCCTCACTACCTCTGGGCTACCTTCCATTACATTCAATTATAATTTTTAAGTAATTATGGAAGCAAAATATTTTTAGTTATAGCTTTTATTTTAGATCATGGAGACTTATAGCCAATAAACTAATAAATATTAGTAATTTTTAAGGTTCTGTTTAAGAGTAAAACGGGGCCCGTTGACTGTCTGTCTAGCTGGTAAGTTAAATAGGTTACAAACTTAAAATTTACAAGTTATATATTATTTCTAATCATTTTCTCTGAAATCAAAAATAGGTACAATTTCAATGTCATGATTATTTTGGAAAAAGCCTAATTTTTTCGACAAAAAATATTTTTTTATCATCTTGTTATCTCTGTAAAGATCTCTTTAAGGAGATTTTTTTAAATTAAATTCATTTTAAAATGACGGTGTGGTAGGGCCCCAAAATGGCAATTTTAGTCCAGTAGAGAATTTAGAAATGGTTTAATTAAAAATTTTTTATAACAAAATTCAAAATTCACTTATTCTAATCTTATAAACGAAATAAATTGACACGTTCTGATGTGGCCATCCACTTGACTTTACCGTACACTTCTGGTTGAGTTTGGTACAAGGGTCTAGATTTTCATTTTGCCCCCTCCTCCCATTTTAAGCGGTTAGTTTTTGCATTTTTACGGTTCATTTTATAGTATATTTCATTTTTCTTGTTTTTTTAGTTTGAAAATATTATAATTTTAAATTTAAACCTCCTCTCCCCCCCCTTAATTTTGGGTCGATATGCACCAAAATCTAATCAGCTCTTAATCTCAATGCACCAAAACTGTGAAATATCATTTTGATATTCACACTAGTTTTGAGCTAGCTCGTCCACAAAAATTTGGTAACCCACAGACTAACAGACTAACTAACTAACAGACTAACAGACATTTTGACAAAACAGTTATTATTTCGAAAAACATAATTTTTTCGATGTTCACTTATTAGGGTTTTTTTGTAAACCGAAATGCCATGCTTTTGCCCAATTTTTTTAATCAAAATAGTTTTAGCCGTTTTTGATATATTTCCAAAAAAAGAAGGAAAAAACCACTTTTTTCATGCACGATTACAATACTTGACCATAACCCTGTATGGTAAAGTAAAATAAGAACAAATTTGATATCCCAAGTATTTTGGAATATTAATTACGGGACCTTCAGTATTTCGTCCGACTCGCACTTGCCCTAATATTTTCTTTCCCTTACATAGCAAAGCATAAAACTTATAGTATCGAGGTTCAATTTTCGAAGTCTTCATTCTCCAATACTATAAAAGTTTATTTCTCTCGGGCAACTCCAAGTGATAGTATTCGATGCCCTTAAGATATAGAAGCTTTGTTTAGAAAAATACAACAGGTTTTGTTGGCGTCAGAGCTAAAACTCATCTGAAAATTCATAGATCAGTGTGTGCGTGAGTTTCTATGTGTGCGCCCTGCTATCAATATGTTTATCTTATGAAACCTTTTTTTCAAATAATGCACTGTTTTTAAGTTATAAGACTGTCTCAAGATAAAAAAAACTCACCCGGTATGCTCTTCTAACTCACCTATTCTTGGGACTTGAATTGGACTGGTTCTCAATTAAACAACCGTATTTCCGCCTATTAAAATTCTTTGAGTGCAGAACTATATTATATTAAAATTACAGACGGTTGAAAATGGATTTAAAATTATTATTTTTTAATTACTTTAATTAGATCTGGTCGCAATGTTAGCAAACACAAAAGTGTCTGGCAAGTTTGAAATTTATAATGCAAAAAAGTCATAGAAAATTATTTAAAAAAAAATTAATCGGTTGAAAATGAATTTAAAATATCCATTTTTTACCTCTACAAACTACATGCGCAGTAGTAAACGCAAACGCTCCCAGGTGCCAGACGTACAGCATCACTATCTAGCTTCAATAAGAAAGGGAAATATCGAAAAATTAGCGAATTCATTCATTTCATTCTCGAAAACGTTGCTAGCTCTCGGATTAAAAAATTTAATTCATATTTACAACACAGTTCCTGAGTTAATGATTAATAAATCATGAAAAATTTAGACTAAAAACAAGCTGGCAACAACGCCTTTATTTAAAACAATTTAATACACTTGTTTAACGTTTTATCATTTCATTCATTGCCGCAATAGCTTTCAATCGTTTATAAAGGACTTTTTGTTTTATAATTAAGAAGCCATTCTTACCATTGTTATAAAAAACTAAACCAACATTAAACAATAACTAATACATTTTTAAGAAAATTTTAATTCATAGTTACAACACAGTTTCTGAGATAATAATAAATAAATAATGAAAAATGTATAATGAAAAATTTACACTAAAAACAACTGGCAACAACGGATATATTTAACCTAAAAAGTGGATTAACTTTAGTACTTTTTTGACGTTTTTTCGCTTCAGCTATTGTCGCAAAATCTTTTAATGGTTTATTATTAACTTTTTGTTTAATAAATCTCACTTTATAATGTACTTTATCTGACATTTCTATGATAAAATATAAACAAGCTCGGACAGTGTTGTCAGGTTTGTAAAACGAGCACGGGATTGGCTAGTAGTGGTACATAAACAGCAAAAAGTTTTGGGCTTATGAATTATGAATCCTTATTGTCTGTACTATATACTCTAGCATTACCTTTTTGCTACTATTGTCGCGATACAACAGCATCGGCATGTTGGTTCAAAAAATTTTTAAGAAAAAAATAAAACCGACTTACAAAATTAGTGCAACAAATATAAAAATTCACTAAAAGGTATAAAATAATTATTATCTTATTTAGTTACAACTAAACGACGAAATATTAACACGAAATTACTTTTTGAAGTCGGTGCCAAACAAACTATACCTATAAGCGAGCGTACCCGCCAAACGTACTAAGTAAGATCCGTCGAGTGCGATTCATAAAAGGTATATGTTTGGCACCAACTTCAAAAAGTAATTTCGTGTTAATATTTCGTCGTTTAGTTGTAACTAAATAAGATAATAATTATTTTATACCTTTTAGTGAATTTTTATATTTGTTGCACTTAATTTTTTGAAGTCGGTTTTTATTTTTTTCTTAAAAATTTTTATTTTTCTCTTTTTAGTGAGGTTATTAATAGTGATTATATCATCAGAACTTGACCAAATTAATATGACACCATCCCTAAGACACCCCCTTTCGGATAAAAAAAGAACCATCGAAATCGGTTCATAAACAAAGAGGTTAGGTCTAAACAAACCTAAACAAACCTAATAAAAAAGGTCTAATACCTATGAAAAAAAATCGAAAAAAAATGGGACCAATCGGAAGCTAGACTGGACCCAATGCAAAAAAATTTTTCAAAATCGGTTGACAATTGGCGGAGATATGAGGTAACATAGGCACAAAAAAAAAAAAAAAAAAAAAAAAAAAAAAAAAAAAAAAAAAAAAAAAAAAAAAAAAAAAAATTCAATCGAATAGAGAACCTCCTCCTTTTTTGAAGTCGGTTAAAAATCGACATACTTACTTCTTGTGTACCCCTTTTGGGGTGGTTTTTAATTATTGTTTTTTTCAATAAGAATTTCTACGAATTTCTCATTGTTTTTTTTTTCGTATCGTGCTTAGGAATGTCTGAAACGTTGAGATAAATAGTTTTCATGATATTTTTCTCCCTATCGGCCTATCTCTTTGTTTTTTTTTCTGATTATTTAAATAGTACACAATTCTTGCTAAGCCATTGCTGTATTGAACAACAGATTTAAGTCTGATTTCATTATTCAAAAAGAATTAGAAAATAAAGTAAAACTCTCTACATTTTCGACGAATTTTTCTGATTTTGCATATTATACCAGGTAACAATTTGAGCTAGAAAGTTGAAACTTGGCATCTAAGTGCAGTTTTTAACACATTTACAATTAGTTCTTTTTTTCTTTAATACTACATTTTCACAGAGAGAATGAGGCAATTTATGGAATTTTTTATTTTAATAATTATTAGTTAAGCATTACTAAACGCTTACAGGTACAAAAATCACCTACAATGGCCATACATCAATATATTATTTATTTTTTATTCTGGGCAAAATGACTCGATTTTATTTGAAAAACAATTTCTTACCGTTGTAAGAGGACATCTTTATTGATTTGCTCTAGTGAAATAATATGTTTGTATGTAAATAAGATTATTCATTTCCTCTTAAGGAAGTCCTTTCGCCACCAATGTTAAATAAAAAATATTAGATTATAACTATAACTTAATTTTTTATTGAAAAGTGAATTTATTTTTATTTAGGAAACAAATCAAAGATTTTAGTAGAAATATTTTAACATTGCATATCAGAGGGTTAAATCTTTACATTAATCATTTAATTTTTTATAATAGTTTAAGTCTCTATGCTTTGGTGAAGTTTCAATCACACATTACAGTGCAAATTTTTGAAAATACAATTTTTTAAAATGTAAACATTTTCTTGGAGTCTTATGGAAAATTAAGCTCTTGACACTTTCTCTTGAATTATACTACTATTAGTTAAAAAAAACTAAAAATTAGCTTTTTGAAACATGCAGGTTTCTTTTTTTGCAATAAAATATATCATTGACCGTCGAATTTACTTTTAAGCACATTTAGACAGCACAAAAGTAAAGTGTTAGTAGGGTTAGTGAGGGAGCCGAGTTTTTAGCCGGTAGAAATTTTTATTTGCCAGCCAGGATCGAACCCCGGCCTTCCGCTCCAACATTGTCATAATCGATCGATGCCGAAGCGAGGCCAGCGCGTGGATGTAAACATAAACAGTATTAATACAACGCATTGCAAAATCATACAAGAGTTATTATTAGCTGATTTGAATAAATCAAAGTAACTTTTGTATTTAATTATTTTTTTATAATTGTTTTTATTTCAAACATTTACGGCTTTCATACATTTTATTTTTTAATTCTATTATTTTTCATTTGTATTTTAACTTATTTTATTAAATATTAGATACTACACTTTTTTCGACTCAACTGGAGCGAAAGGACCTCCTTAACACAGAGACCTTTTTTGATGGAAAAAAATGATCGAAATTCAAGGCCTGCAAAAATCTTTATATAATACGCATCTTAAAAATGATATTTTAAACGATATAAATAAAAATGTCAAGAGTAAACCTCAAGTATGCTTTTCTGATTCCATCGAATCAGTTCTTAATCTCAATATAAAACAACTGCCATATACTAGTATATGAAATTTCGTTTTGATAATCTTATTGGTTTATGAACTAGAGCGTACATAAACTAGCACACTTACGAACCCACTAACGAACAAACATATATTAGATAAAATAGTTATTTGAAGTAATAGGTAATTTTTGGAGACGGGCTGATAAGTGAATTGAGTGGATATTGATGAGGCAGTCCAAAAGAGGAAGAGGATAATTTATATTATCTTTTATTCATAAGCCGACGTTTCGGAGGCTATTCCCTCTTCTTCAGGATTTTGAAAATCAATGAAGGAAATTCAATGCGACACTTCGTCTCCCTCTTTCAGTGGCAGTAAAAATAATATATCGTATTTCATTCTCAACTACACTATAATTCTGATGAGAATGAAATGCAATATATTATTGTTACTGCTACTGAAAAAGAGACAGAGGAATGTCGCATTGATTTCCTTCACTGACTTTTCAAAACCCTGTAGAAGGAGGGAATAGCCTCCGAAACGTCGCTTTATGAATAAAAAGATAGTATAAATTATCTTCTTCTTTTTGGACTGCCTCATCAATATCCTCTCAAAATAATTATTTTTTATTTATTTAATGTCACCGGGAACAAAGCCCATTTAGACAGCTCATAAGTAAATTGTTAGTAGGGTTAGTGAGGGAGCCGAGTTTTCAGCCGGTAGAAATTTTTATTCGCCAGCTAGGATCGAACCCCGGCCTCCCACTTCAACATCGTCATAATCGATCGATGCCGAAGCGAAGCCAGTGCGTTAGCCAACTGAGCCAACCCGGTTCCCCTCAAAATAATTAATATTTAAAAAAAATAATAATGTCTTTTTTTGTATTCACTATAAATCGGGCCATTGTTACTATCTCTGGGTTATTTATGTTTATAATTGGTATGGACTGCAATGTTCCATTCAGTGCCGGATTAAGGAGAATTTTTAGAGGGGGTCAAATTATGTTTTAGGGCTCCCTTTAAAAAATTACTTTTGAATTTTGAAGAAATTCTTATAGTATATCATTGGAAACATACAGTAAAATAAGTTTACATTTTATATAATAAAAAATTAATCATTTTTGTAATAAGCCAAATTTTAATAAATCACAATTTTAAACTCACATATTTTTTCTTGTTTATTTATTTATAAAATGTAGTTTACATAGGATCAATGTAGACCCTTACCTATTGAAGATAAGAGTAAATAAATACAGCTCGAAATATATATATTGAAAAAACTTTTACATCTTTTAATTTTTTAATTTTAATGTGAAACAAGTGACCAAGAATCTCCTAACTCATAGTAAATGAATATTAAATATAATATTTATTTACTCTTATCTTTATTAAAGATGTTTCACCTTGCACCAACACCACAATCTCTACTAACCTTACCTATTGTCTTCAATCTATTGGACCGGACAAGCACAAGTGGTTGCGGGGTTCAATGCGAACAAGCCAAAAAATCAAAATATTGAACTTTGGGGGAGTGAGCGCACCGCGAAAATGAAATTTTATTTCCCCATCAAAATCGAAAAATTACTCATAATGGACGGGGACTCTTTGTAACAGTTTCTCCCTTGACTAAAAGTGCAAAGAAAGATGTTTTATTTTATTTTTATTTTTTTTATTTTTTAGATATATTTTAAGGAAATTAAATTTTTTCATCTCTATTTTGAATACTCCCTTAAATAGATACAAGTTTAACATTTCAAAATCTAGGATTCGGGGGAGAGGTGCAACCAAGGATTTGGTGGGGAGGTGCAGTTGACATGTCTTGCTCAACTAGAAGACACATAACAAAAGAATAAAAATTAAAAATTTTAATTAATTCTTTCCTGAAATCAAATACCTATATAAAACCTAGTTTATCCGGCCGACCATTTATTAGGACCTATCCGGATCGGATTTGTAGACATTTTTATTTTAATAAATGTTCACATAGATAATAATTTTTAACTCTGATAGCAAGAATGTAATTATAACTTCACCAAAAATTCGCTTTAATTTTTAACCGACTTCAAAAAAAGAGGAGGTACTCAATTCGACTGAATGAATTTTTTTCTGTGTCTATTTTACTTGATATCTTCGCCAATTGTGAACCGATTTTGATGATTTTTTTTGCATTGGGTTCAGTCTAGTTTCCGATTGGTCCCGTTTTTTTCATTGGTATTGGACCTTTTTTGATATGTTTGTTCAGGCATAACTTCTTTGTTTATGAACCGATTTTGATGATTCGTTTTATATTGGAAAGAGGGTACGTTAGGGGTGGTCCCATATTAATTTGGTCAAGTTCTGATGATATGATCAATGACGAAATAACGTAAATCTACAATTCTTATGATCAAATAATCGAAATTATAATAAATACAATCTTTTATAAAAAAATCAATCTTAAAACGTTCATTTAAAACCCGCAAACGTTTCTAGAGAATTTCTATATTTATGAATTTAATTAATATCATTTTCTGATTCATCGGGCGACCCTTTCTCTTACGAGATGCATGCAAGGTATTATATTAAGTCACTATTAATAACATCACTAAAAAGAGAAAAATAAAAATAATTTTAATAAAAAATAAAAAAATAAAACCGACTTCAAAAAAATTAAATGCAACAAATAAAATAATAATAACTCAAAAATCAAATAAAATGCACTAAAAAGTATAAAATAATTATCTTATTTAGTTACAACTAAACGACGAAATATTAACATGAAATCACTTTTTGAAGTCGGTGCTAAACAAACTATATAACCTAGCTTACCCGCCAAACGTACTTATTAAGATCCGTCGAGTGCGATTCATGAAATGTATATTTTTGGCACCGACTTCAAAAAGTGACTTCATGTTAATATTTCTTCGTTTAGTTGTAACTAAATTAGATAATTATTTTATACCTTTTAGTGCATTTTATTTGATTTTTGAGTTCTTATTATTTTAGTTGTTGCATTTAATTTTTTTGAAGTCGGTTTTATTTATTTTTTTTATAAAAATTATTATATTTTTTTTATTGACAAACATTATGGCGTATTTAGAGTGCCAGCCCGATACCCCACGCCAGCTGAACTATACTTACTAGTGATAAAGCGTTTTCGTGACCGTGCTTATTCAAACCGCACACGTGCTTAAAACCAAAGACAATAGACCAATTCTTTGAAATGAAATGATGTGAAAAGTATTTTTTTAACGCATATATTTTTTTAAACAATTCTATGTAATTTTGATATAAACATGGTTTTTTTTATTGTAATAAATTCAAATTCGCTTATTTGAGGATTTGTTTTGCTTTTATTACCCATATATCCGGATTATCCGGATTTTCGATTATCCGGTTTGCATTTGTTCCCAATTTGTCCGGATCAACGAGGTTCTACTGTATATGTCTATTTTTACGTTGCATATCACGTGTGGTGAGTTGAAATATTTAAAAAACTTTAAACTTAAAAAAAAAGGTCTAGAAAACACAAAATAAAAATGAGTCTCAAGAACAGGGGCTCTCAACTGGGGTGGAATCCCCTCCCTCCCCCCCACCAAGGGGGAATTTTAGTATTTCAAGGGGAGAATTAATCTGCGACAAATTTCAAAAGTTTTAAAGTACATATTAAAGAACTGGACAAAAAACCTCAGCGCTTTCTCATTAGGTAAATATTACTCTAAGTTAAAATATGAATACGAAATAAAATATGATACCTCTTGTTTTCAATATTAAAAGCATATTATTTGAAATAAACTTGAGATAGAAAAACCTGGAAAGGGGGGGGGGGGTGGTATTCTTAGAAAATTGTAGAAGAGGTTCATTGGAAGAAAAGGTTGAGAAAGTATAAGATAAACAAGTTCAAAATAATCTAATCCTTAGAAAGTGTCAACTTGCTCACCCTCTAGAAGGCCACCGGGGGCACGTGCCCTCCTCAAGATCGCACTTATTCCAAATCATAATTTCGCTTTATAACTGATGTGATAAAATAAAAGTGGCTGAGGTATGAAGTTTAGGACCACTTAGGAAAATAACGAGAATCTGCCCCAGACTTAATTTGCTTTAGTTAATTCAGTTTTGCTAATAGTGGAACTGAAGAGCATCCCGGGTTGACTTACTTACTCTTTATACTATTCACTCTATAGGCTTTTTTCGTAAGCCTTACCGTCATGATTTCGCTCAAATTTTGTTTATGAGAAGGATTTTTAGCCGTTTATGAGATATTTCGAATAGAAAATATGCAAAATTGAAGGAAAAAGTGAAAGCTTTTTCAAGACTCAGTACACGTTCTCAACAAATTTCAGAGGAAGGTTTAGCTGCCTCTGACGGCTAAGAGGTAATAAACTATTCAAAAAAAATTTATTGAAACACCCCTGTTTGGGTTTTCTATAGTAAGAGTTGAAAATAATATATTCAATAATATCTTTCTTATTATATTAAACGAGCAATTTTTGCATATATAGAATCGGTTTCTAGAAAACGGCTCTAACGATTTGGATGAAATTCACGGGTTAGGGGGTTTTTAGGGCTGAGCAATTCGATCTCGTCACATTTGCCCCATCTTCGGCTAAGTTGTTTTTGATGGCTTTATGTTAATTGAAATAATTATTCATACAGGGGTTGTTTGAATAAAATTTATAATTACATTTTTTTCAATTTTCTTTTTAATAAAATTAATTGGTTTTTTATTTTAAATCCAACTAAATCGGGATCGATAATTAGAAATATTATTATAAATTAGAATTTGCCAATTTAATAAAGGTATTCACTAACTTCATTCTCTTAAAAAAATCCGACAATTCGAAGGATCGTGCTTCTTCAGGATTTAAGAGAGCCAATGAAAGAACCTCCGTGTATATTAATATTATTTTGAATTGCAATTACACACATTTAAAAATTTGTGCCCAGCTATGTCTTGATAATGGCCAGAGCGAGTGTTTTTTTTTTTTATTATTTATTTATTGTCATCGGGAACAAAGCCCATTTAGACCGCACATCAGTAAAGTGTTAGCAGGTGCTAGTGAGGGAGCCGAAGTTTTAGCCAGGAAGAAGTTTTATATGCTAGCCAGGCTCAACCCGGCGAGTGTAAACGATGGCAAAAATATAAATTAAATTTTATTTTATTTTGGCTGTCAATAAAAGTCGACCTTTTTACCTGAATTTAACATGAAAAATAATATTAATATATCGCTTTTAACTGAAGCAAAAAAATACCGAGCATCGCTCCGGTGGCTCCAGGTACTATTCAATAATATTTCAAAAATAAGCTGAAGTGCTCTGATGTGGCCATCTACTTGACTTTACCATACAACCTGGCACCTAAAATTATTTATAATCATGTAGGGGGTGTAGTTTTTGCATTTTTATTCTTCTGGGGTCCCACTGATTATGCATACAAAATTTGGTTGAGTTTGGCAAATGGCCAAGATTTTCATTTTTTGAACCCCCCCCCCCCATTTCGGGTGGTTATTTTTTGCATTTTTAGACTTCTGGGAGTCTACTGATTATGTATACAAAATTTGGTTGAGTTTGCTCAAACGGCCTAGATTTTTAATTTTTAACCCCTCCTCCACTTCCCTTAATTTTGGGTCGATATGCACCAAAATCTAATCAGCTCTTAATTTCAATGGACCAAAACTACCCGTGAAAATTGGTTTCGATATTCACACTAGTTTTTGAGCTAGCTCGTCCACAAAAATTTGGTAACGCACAAACTAACTAACAGACTAACAGACATTTTGACAAAACAATTATTATCTCGAAAAATATAATTTTTTCGATGTTCACTTATTTGAGCTTTTTTGTAGAGCGAAATGCCATGGTTTCGCTCAATTTTTTTAATCAATATAGTTTCAGCCGTTTTTGAGATATTTCGAAAAAAAGAAGGAAAAAAACCCACTTTTTTCATGCACGATTACAATACTTGACCATGCCCTGTATGGTAAAGTAAAAATATTTTTTACATTTTTTACTTAGAACTTCTTTACCTATAAAGGTCAAAATCAAAATAAATTAAAAACAAACCTATTAGATATTCATTATTGTGAGTTTGTAACTAATTTAGAGATTCACTCTTTAGCGATTAAAAAAATAAGTGCGAGTCGGACTCGGATACTGAATACTTCAAATTACCAATAATAGCAGACTTTTAATTTTTAAAGAAATGACGAGATTGTCATCTAATAAATCCGAGCTTTTGAGAAATATATGTCAGAGTGGTTCACCTCACAGGGTAGCCAATTGGCCAGTTGCTATTTTGCACTCGGGTTCGATTTCTGAGGGGGTGAACACAACTCCTCTGACACGTATTTAATAAAGATTACACTAGGGAACAGAAATTTTGTTGTCTTAAATCTGTGACTTGTTTTTGACTAACTTTTGGCCTCTGGATCCAAAAATAACTGCAGTTTTTGTCTATCACGTCAACTTTTTAAGCTGCAGGATACTATCTCTTTGTCTCAAAAGTCATACAAAATGTGCATACAAAGGGAAATAAGCTGAAGGAAAAATTACCAAATATACTGTTCACAAATTATAGTTATTCATAAAAAGGCTATATATAGTTAGGTACTGCAAATTTAATTGTGTTCATACAAATAGTAAAGTTTTTTTCCATACAGTAAACATACAGTCAAATTATGTAAAATTCTCCCTTATAGCTTTTTCGGGAGTGTCCTTTTTTTTTTTTTAATGCAATCGAATGCAAGAAGGGGTGCACCAGTAAAGATGTAGCCCCTATGGATCTCGAAAGACCCTTGCATTACCGAAGAGAAGGGAAAGTTGATTAAGTGAGAGGGTGTAGACGTAGGTGTCTATGCACCCTGGTTTTGAAGGTTTGAAGATCATAGGTGCTGGGAAAGATAGAGGCTGGGAGAGAGTTCCAGTTCCTTGAAGTCATGGGGATATATGTATTCGCGAATGAAGTGGTCCGGCACTTTTCCAATTTGACCGCGAAAGAGTGTTGGGAGTCGGCAAAACGTGTGCTGCAAGCAAAAGCATGCTTTGGGGGGAATTATTGATTTTATCTCATCAGAGCACCTGTCGTGATAGTATCTATAGAAAAGGGAAAGGGCAGAGACATCTCTTCGATGAGCCAGCGAGTCGAGGGAGTCGGTGAGGGTAGAATCGTCAATTAGCCTGACGGCTCGTTTCTGAATTGCATCAAGGGTAGCAAGAGAATATTTTGAGGCTCCTTCCACAGATGAGGAGCCGTATTCGAGACAGGGCGGATTTGGGCCTTGTAGATGGTGAGAAGTTGTGGGGCTTTGTAAAATCGCTTGGACCTGAATAAGAAGCCAATCTTCCCTTGCTGCAGATTTCGCCACAGAGGAGATGTGTTCATTCCAAGACAGGTCAGATGCGACAGAGACGCCCAAACATGGATAGGCTGTCACACATTTTCAGGGTATTCGAATCGAAGTGAATATCAGGAAAATGTCTATTTTCGCGCCTAGAAATTAGACAACATTGAGTCTTATTTGAATTAAAGTTAACTAAATTTTGAGAGCCCCATTTATTCAGTTTGTCTAGGTCGAGAGTAATTGAGGAGGCAATATTGATTCGATTATTCGGGAGAGAGGGCTTGCCGTGTAGAGTGCTATCGTCGGCGTAACAATGAGTGGGGTTTGCCGTTTGATCAATAAGGTCGTTTATATAAATAAGGAAGAGTGTGGAGGAGATTACAGAGCCTTGGGGAACACCAGAGTTTGTGGAGAACGATTCAGATGATGTTCCATCCACCACAACTTTAATACTTACTTACTATTTTTCAAGCAAGTTTTTCTTGTCTTGATGCTTAAAGTTCTGAAGCTTTTTTGGATAGTCTCATCTCTCGTACCAAATCATGCTGCTCAAACCCCTGGCACTGGGATTTCACCTGAATGAGGCACTGAGCGTATATGTAAACTAGGATACCTACTAGTAATGAAGCTGTTAAAGCTTTTATTTTGTGATTAATTTGATTAAAATTTGAATTTTTAGGATTACCACTAGGGTAGTCCTTATTTTAGGTATTTTTGAATTTTTACTCGGACAAAGACTCTTATGGTTCGAAATAAATAAATAAAAATATCCCCCAAGTTTCAAGTCTCTATCTCAATTATAACCTGTGTCCCCAAGCGACGTATCAGTTTGAATTTTTTATTGTTACAATAAAGGGGAAATGACTCAATAGAGCGGAAATATTATTTTTAAAATCCGCTAATAGTTCATGACAAATAAAATTTATTAAAATTATGAAATTTAAATTATTATTTTAAAACCCACTAATATTTCATGACAAATAACAATGTATCAAAATTAGGAAATTTAAATTGTTTCAATTTGACATTTACGGGTTTCACTTCCCCTTATGCTTATGCGGAAGAGGCTCACGTTACCATACAGGGTATGGTCAAGTATTGTAATCGTGCATGAAAAAAGTGTTTTTTTCCTTCTTTTTTCTCAAAAACGGCTGAAAATATTTTTATTAAAAAAATTGAGCGAAACCATCGCATATCAGCTCTACAAAAAAGCTCTTTATAAGTAAACATTGAAAAAATTATATTTTTTGAGATAATAATTGCTTTGTCAAAATGTCTGTGCGTTACCAAATTTTTGTGGACGAGCTAGCTCAAAAACAAGTGTGAATATCAAAATCAAATTTTACACGTTTTGGTCCATTGAGATTAAGAGCTGATTAGATTTTGGTGCATATCGACCCAAAATTAAGGGGGGGGGGGGGGTTAAAAATTAAAATTCTAGGCCATTTACCAAACTTAACCAAATTTTGTATACATAATCAGTGGGACCCCAGAAGTATAAAAATGCAAAAACTAACACCCCTACCTGATTATAAATAATTTTAGGGGACAGGTTGTATGGTAAAGTCAAGTGGATGGCCACATCAGAACACGTCACCTTATTTAAATTTCATTGTTGATAAAGCGAGAAATTCTCCCAATACGTTTGGGATTTTAACAACCGTTTTAAGATTATTTTATAATAAAAATAATCAATAATATTTTTCAATTTATTTATCTAAGTACTCAAAATTAATTAAATTTTTCATAAATAAAAATTGTTTTTAATTTATATATATATATATATATTTTCCATTACCGTTTTTATTAATCACTTTCCTTATACTTCTTTCCTATTTCCTCCCCTATGTCCTATTTCTAAGCTTCGAAATTTTTATTATCGTAATAATATTCACTTGAAAAGGGATCTTTATGGATAAGCTGGCTACAGTTGATAATAAATCCAATTGTTGATTTTAATGCTATTGCTGTTCCTGTTGCTGTGAACCTTTGGTCTGCGCAAGTCCTCGCGCCCCATCATACCTCTTTCCTCATCCACCTTGGCTGCCGCGTCCCACTAAGCGTAAGCGTCAGTCCACGCAAGGGGGACGGCTCATCTTTTCTTTCTCAAGACTCGCTCACGAGGAGCTCACTTGTGTTCGCTTCGGTACTCGCTTCGTTAAACAATGAGGTACTTATTCGCCGTGGCCACGCACTTCTTACCAGTACTCTCTACTTTCATATCATTATTATTATTTATCAATTTGATATATATTTATAATTTAACTTGTGAAAATTATCTTTAATTTTTTTAATTTTTAAACACTCTTGTGACATTTTCTTTGAATGTTTTTCTGCTCTCAACTTTATTCTTTCCGAAGATTTTTTACTTTATTTAAAATGTTCCACCAAAACTCACCCCATTCTTCCTTAACAAAAATTTATTCTTTCCTCTGGTCAAAGTGGTTGAGGTATCCTTTGTCCTTAGCCGTAGTCATGCACTTCTTACCAGTAAATCAGTTTCATATCATTATTATTATTATTATTTATCAATTTGATTTATATTTACAATTTAACTTGTGAAAATTTTCTTTTTTAATATTATTTTTTTTTTACAATTTTAATTTTTTAATACTCGTATGAGATTTGCTGGAATGTTTTTCTTCTGCTTTCTGTTGGTTTTTTTCAACCTAATTTGTCTGTTTTTATTTTAACATACAGGGCATGGTCAAGTATTGTAATCGTGCATGAAAAAAAGTGTTTTTTTGCTACTTTTTTTCGAAATATCTCAAAAACTGCGGAAACTATTTTTGATTAATAAATTGACTGCGTCTCTGGTGCTTGTGCCATCCACTTGACTTTACCATACACTTCTGGTTGAGTTTGGTCCAAGGGCCTAGATTTTCATTTTTTGACCCCCCGCCCCCACATTTTGGGCGGTTTATTTTTGCATTTTAGTGTTCTGGGGGCCCAATTATTGTGTATAAAAATTTGGTTAAGTTTGCTCAAATGGCCTAGATTTTTATTTTTTGACCCCCCCCCCTCTAATTTTTGCTCCCTGGAAAAATACATTTTCGTTATTATAGGTTCATTTTATAGTATATTTCATTTTTCTTGTTTGTTTTTTTAGTTTGAAAATATTATAATTTTAATTTTTAACCCCCCCCCACCCTTAATTTTCGGTCGATGTGCACCAAAATCTAATCAGCTCTTAATCTCAATGCACCAAAACTACGTGCGAAATTTGGTTTTGATATTCACACTAGTTTTCGAGCTAGCTCGTCCACAAAAATTTGGTAACTCACCTACTAACAGAATATCAGACTAACAGACATTTTGACAAAACAGTTATTATTATAAATATAATTTTTTCTATGTTCACTTATTGGAGCTTTTTTTGTAGACCGAAATGCCATGGTTTCGCTCAAATTCTTTTTATATCAAAATAGTTTCAGCCTTTTTTGAGATATTTAAAAAAAAAGTAAGCAAAAAACCACTTTTTCATGCACGATTACAATACTTGACCATACCCTGTACAAATCTCTAATAAAAACAATCCAGAACACGTTTATTTTAAAACCAAACGTGTCGAGGAGAATTTTTAATGAACATTTTATGAAACATAAAGTTGATTTCTTGGAGTGTTGGTTTCGCTAAATTTTAGAGAAAGCAACTTTTTTTTCTTTTTTTGATAAATTACCATTGACAAAGGAGAAATTCTCCTCGAAACGTTTGGTTTTAAAATAAACATGTTCTGGATTGTTTTCATTAGAAATTTGTAATTTTTTTTTATATTTTTCTAATAATAATAATAATAACAATAAAGTCTTTATTTATATGTGCATATTAATGTTTTATATTTATTTTATTTAATATTTAATTTTAAGTTTTAACACATTTTAATAGTTTTTATTATTGTTTTATTTTCTTCTGCCACTTTCTATTTACTCTTTACTCATCCTCTCTGGTTTCTACCTTAAATTATTATTTACTCTTCTAGTTTTTAGTCGATTTTTTTTTCATTATAATTTGCTTTTTATTTACAATTTTATTCAGGTGTTATATTTTTAAGGTAGTTTTTTAACAAATGCAAAAATTCAAGAAGTTTTTGAAACTTGGAATATATGTCATTAAAAGCATAATACACATACTGTTAAAATTTGAAGACGATTTACCACACCAAACATGAAATAATTGCAATTAAAAATGACATTTTTTACATAGGGTAGATAGGGAAAGGGTGGGGATATGATCATTATTTTATTTTTTTCATTGAAGGACTTTCACCATCTTGATGAAAAACTAATATTTGTTAGAATAATATATTCGGAGTAACTTAAAAAAAAATTGAAATTATTTACCACGTAGTTTTGATAAAACAAAAAAAAACCTATTTGGGCGATTATTTTTAGTGGAGGGAATATAAGCACAATGGCTTGGAAACGACCGGCAAGTATGTGTGTATCTATATAGAGATTTCGTAGTGTGAGTGGACAGTCACGTTAAAAAAAATACCCTAAAATTTTAGTTCCGTTCGTATTTATAGAGTGGTTACGAGGCTAAAACTTTTTGTGTAATATTTGTGTAATATTTCTATTGTGAACGGGCGAAGGTCTAATTTTTAGAACAATAACCGTGTAGGTATATATCTTGGAAATTGACTTATCACATTTTTTGACATTTTTTCAACGTATATTCTTTATCCCGAACACAGCAGATTTTATTTTACACTATATATCCCTTTGTGATTTTTTTCCCTGTTATTTGCTCTCTTTTTTTATTTACTTTAATCACCCTTCTCCGCTTTTCAAATTAATTTCATTCTTGTTAAGAGAGAATGGTGTAGGTTCTCGGTGAAACATATTAAATAAAGTAAAGACAATTTTTGAAATTTTTTTTAGAAACTTTTTAATATTTAAAATATAAAATACTAGGTAGCTTTCACATAAGTTAATTTCATTCACTATTCTGATTTTTAGTCGAATTCATTTATTTTTTCCATTTGTTTTTCTATAAAAAAAATAAATAAATAGAAATTTATTTGATAAGTTATCATTTATTTGAATCAATTTGATTTGATTACATTTTTTTTTCATTAAAAAATAAAAAGAAATTTGAATGAGATGACAATAACAAGAGGAGATAATTTACTTAATTCGTAATCTTGTTTTCAAGAAATTTGTCTACAATCTTTATTTAGTGTCTGGGAGGGAGGTGAAGCCTACCAGCCAAGCTACTCTAGTATTGAATTCACTAAAAACAAAAATATTTGCTCATTGTTCTTAAAAATGTCTGAAACGTATGAAAAAATTGTTTGTAAACATGATTTTTTCTAATAATAAAAAAATTAGGTCAAATTACGAGGTGTACATAAAATAAATAAAACAAAAGTGAGTTTTGATTTCGATATATAATTTTACCTAATTTTTTTATTATTAAAAAATATTTCACCTTGGACCAACACTAATGAGGACCTTATTTTGGGCGTATTTTCGAATTTTTATTCGGACGAAGGGCTCCTGTGGCCTCGAAATAAAAAAAAAATATCTCTCCCAAGCTTCAAGTCTCTCTCACATTGGAACCTGTGCTCCCCAGCAACGTAAGCTTCTCATCTAAATAACACGGGGGTTTTACCATTGAAAAGATCAATTTTTTATTCTGGCCAAAGTAAAGATTCAAAAATTTGAAACTCTCTAGACTTTATCCTTATAATACTATGTATCCCTCAGAATTTTTACAGATTTTTAATATGGTAATATTTTATCTAGCTGTAACTCCATAATTATAATAGTTAAAAATCTGTACTAATTCTCATGGATATCTAGTATTATAAGGATAAAGTTCTACAGTGTTTCAAATTTTTTGAATCATTACTTTGGCCGGAATAAAAAATTGATTTTTCAATGGCAAAAATCCATGTTATTTAGATGAGAAACTTACATCGCTGGGGGCACAGGTTATTATTGAGATAGAGACTTGAAACTTTGGGAATTTTTTTTTATTTATTTCGAAACATATGAGCCCTTGTCCGCGTAAAAATTCTGAAAAATACCTGCTGACCACCCTAACCAACATCTATGGTATCTCCTTAAAAGCTATTGATGATTTTTTCTGTCTGTGCGTTGGTGTTTCTGGATTCCAATACTCACTATAACTTAAAAACGAAAACTCTTAAAAAGCTCGTTCTTGTAGACAAAATTTTGAATTTTTTTCACTTTTTTATTATTTAATAAATGTGTGATACTTTCATTAGAATTTGATCGAGGTAAATGACTAAAAAAAGCGCAGAAAGGATCATCTCTCTTCCATTAGAGCTAAGACATTGCAAGGATGCCAAATACGAGTTCAGACCTGTTTCAGACTATTAGAGATTAATTTCTCAACCTTTATTATTTTAATAATGGCCTTTTGACTTTCGCATTTTGACCAAAATGATACTTCTTATATAGAGAGCGAATATTCAGTTGGACTTCTCTAAAATTCAGACAAAAATGTTAAAAAGGATTTACTTGCAGCGGCTCTAACTCACGGGCGCAGTCTTTAAAATGTTTTTACTTTTCCCTCCATTTATAATTTCAGATATATTAGTTTTTGGAACAACATTTTTTTTAAAAATACTTATATTAAGTTTATTTTAGCGCTTTTTTTTGACTTCAATTAAAGATTCCTCAGGCTCTAAATCATATTTATAACAACTTATAAAAATTTAATTATTCTTAGTAATTTTAAAACACATATATAAAAATTGCCCTAATATCTATTTGACAATCTTATTACCCAATCTATAAATCTTCCCATTCAATCAGAAACAGCATTTCTTTTTATTTGTCAAGTTTATTTATGTACCTATAAGTAATTTTTATGTGTTTTATTGAGATAATTAATTTTTTACAACTTGTTGCATATATTTTGTGGAGCCTGAGGATGCATTAATTATTGTTGCATAAAATAATGTTTTTATATAAGTATTTAAAAAAGTTTTCCTTATTCCCATGATCTAATATTTAAACTTACATTATGACACAGAACTCAATAATTCGTTTTTATAATGTTCGTGATTTTAATATTTATGTTAGAGAAGGTGAATTCCTTGAGACAACTAACAAATAAACGCGAATTTGTTAAAAGGGCGGCAGTCACTAAATCTTTCCATCCCGCCGTTTTAACAAATTTCCCACTATTTAAACATGTTTAACGTGGTTACGAAAATAATGGTCCAAGCCCTTTTAACACCAGTTTGTAACTCTTAGGGTGTGTTATACCAGTGGCACCCTCGGGGGCTCGCGAGAAGCAGCCTCTCAGGGTCGCAAAATTCTCATTAAAAACAACAACATCAAAATAAAGAGAACGATCTTATTTAATCAATTTCATTTGTCTGTAGGTTCACAACCACTTGCTTTTATAATAATATAATAAATAATTTCAATTAACACTATTAAGGTTGCTCGGACAGTATACTGCAAGTCAAAATAAAATCTATTTTTTCGACTAAAATTAAAAAATTTAACACAAATTAATTGTTTTAATTTAGATGTTAGCTAACATAATTTTTAATCGGATATATGAAATAATTTAATTAATAAATATAATAAATAAAAGTCTTTTGACTCGAGTCACAGGATTTATTTATTTTTAAGGAAAGCGGATTGATATTTTCGATCATTTAGATTTGAATATTTACAAAACCCTGGGTCAGAAAGTTTTTTTTAACGTTACCTACGATAATTTATCTATATAAATAAAAGTTTATTGTTTTTTTCTCATCATACGAATTGGCTAGATTAATCGAAATATATCCTTTCAGCCAACATTCCCTATTCACTAGAGTGATAAAAGTCCGATTTGTAATAATTAATTACATAAAAACCCTTCAAAATTCAGATTTTTAATCCAACATTGCCTTAATGTCCGAGCAACCTTAATTATTTAATAATACATTTATTTATTTAATACTATTAATGTGAAAAGGCTTTGCTCTGCCCTCTGAGGGCCAGTTGTATGACAGTTTATAAAGTCTTTGCTAAAGTTGACAAACGGTCAAACCTTAGAATTCACCTTGTGCCCGGCCAGCTGGCCAATCAGATGACGCACTTTCATCTGATTGACCATCCCACCGGGCACAAGGTGAATTCAAGGTTTGACCGTTTGTCAACTCTAACAAATACTTTACAAACCGACATACAACTGGCCCTAAGTCTTGGGCCAGTGATTGCCAAGCCCAGGGCTGTTTGTATATAATACTAGCTGCAACCCCCGCCTTCGGCGGCCCCCTTGCTAGCCAGGGGACACGCCCCCTGGACACTCAACCCACGAAACCCAGCCTCACACTTCACTCCCACCTAACACACCCCCCGAAACCCACCCAGCACCCCTACCCCCCGCACCATGCACCCGTGCCCAATCCCCGCCCCAACACCACCACCCCACCCACCTCGGACTCCTAACCCACGAACCCCAACCTCACACCCCACTTGCCGAAACCCACCCAGCACCATGCACCCCACCCACCTCGGATTTTTGAAGAAATTCAAAATACGAAACCTCAACTTTAGAATCACTAGATCACATATTTTTACAAGATTAAATCTTCGAGTGAAATATTTAGCGCAATACATTTCTGAGATGGGTCCTCATCATAGTTATAGGATTTTGGTCACTTTTGACATTTTTTTAGTACCCATCAAAAAACTCTTCCTGGTAAATTTCGAAAGTTTTTTGATCACCGGTTTAAAAGATATCGGAATTTCGGTTTTTCGCTCATAACTTCTTCAAAAATAGTTCAAATTCAATTTTTTTTTTATTCTTTGTTTTTTTTCTTACTTTTTAGAAAAAAATATTAAAAAATTATTTAGTGTTTTTGTATGAGATTTTCGGGTTTGAAAATTTTAATCTTTTTTTTGAAACTGTTTTTTTTCGATTTTTTGATAATTTTTTCTTATAAACTTCTATTCATTGTACAAATTTTAAGACAGGATTGATAGTGGTCCTAAGATAATTACTATTTTTTTTCGATTATTGAAAATTTCGAAAACATTTTATTCGCTATTAATCATTATTAAAACCAATTTTTGTTATTGAGTTCTCTTTTTTTAGTTATTTATTTTGAATTAATTTTTATCGTTAACATGTGTTTAAAATAAATAATTAGTATTTTAGTTTTTTTGAAAGAAAATAAAAATAAAAAAAATAAGCTGACGTGTTCTGATGTGGCCATCCACTTGACTTTACCATACAACCTGGCCCCTCACTTATATTTAATATTTAATAAAATTATTTATAATCATGTAGGGGGGGGGGTTAGTTTTTTTCATTTTTAGACTCCTGGGGGCCCACTGATTATGCATACAAAATTTGGTTGAGTTTGGTACAAGAGCCCAAATTTTCATTTTTTGACCTTACACTCCCCTTCCCATTTTGGGAGGTTAGTTTTTGCATTTTTAGACTTCTGGGGTCCTACTGATTATGTTTACAAAATTTGGTTGAGTTTGGTACAAGGGCCTAGATTTTAATTTTTAACCCTCCCCACCACCCCCTTAATTTTGGGTCGAATGTACCAAAATCTAATCAGCTCTAAATCTCAATGAACCAAAACTACGTGTGAAATTTGGTTTCGATATTCACACTAATTTTTGAGCTAGCTCGTCCACAAAAAATTTGGTAACGCACAGACTAACTAACAGACATTTTGAAAAAACAATTTTTATTA
The DNA here is from genome assembly GCA_024734495.1 of Forficula auricularia. Lineage (NCBI taxonomy): Eukaryota > Metazoa > Arthropoda > Insecta > Dermaptera > Forficulidae > Forficula > Forficula auricularia. Next base: position 4,386,184 of record JALMQS010000078.1, read on the forward strand.
CATTTTAAACAATTATTTTTCGATGTTCACTTATTAGAGTTTTTTTGTAGACCGAAATGCCATGGTTTCGCTCAATTTTTTTTAATCAAAATAGTTTCAGCCGTTTTTGAGATATCTCGAAAAAAAACCACTTTTTTCATGCACGATTACAATACTTGACCATACCCTGTAAGGTAAAGTAAAAAAATAGTAATTATCATAAGACCACTATCAACCCGCTCTTAAAATATTTAGAAAGAATAGAAGTTAAAAATTATCAAAAAAATCGAAGAGTATATACAGTTTCCAAAACAAGGTTAAAATTTGCAAACGGACAGCCGACTCCCCTAGCCGATACCTAATAATCATAAAAATTAATAAAAATGTTGTACGTATTTGATATTTATAAGATAATAAAATACAGGTTACAAACAGTGGGGTGTAGGGGGTCGCGAAATTGTTTTTTATACTAAGGGGGCCGAGTCATGAAAAAGGTTGAAAAACACTGTTCTAGATACTCTTTATTTCAAAATATTACTAGGTTTCTCTGTCCCTCATTTATCTCTGGACAGGTCGAGTGAAAGTTCGTTATTTTATAACTCTTTAATCGTTAGTCACTAGCTGTACCTTTTGATTGGTCGCAAAGGGATCGGTCTGGGATGCTCTGCGCGATCTAACGAAAATGCCCCCGAGCGGCCGTTCTTGGATACCAACAATGAAAGACCGACAAATAATGAATAAACAACAAATCTATGATGACTGAATAAATGGACTACCAGAGGCCTTTGATTATAAAAAAATAAAAAAATACTAAATGAAAATATTTTTTTTTAACCGACTTCAAAAAATGAGGAGGTTCTCAATTCGACTCAATTTTTTTGTGTGTGTCTATGTTACCTGATATCTTCGCCAATTATGAAGCGATTTTGATGATTTTTTTTGCATTGGGTTCAGTCTAGTTTCCGATTGGTCCCGTTTTTTTTCATTGGTATTGGACCTTTTTTGATATGTTTGTTTAGGCATAACTTCTTTGTTTATGAACCGATTTCAATGATTCGTTTTATACTGGAAAGATGGTACGTTAGAGGTGGTCCCATATTAATTTGGTCAAGTTCTGATGATATGATCAATGACGAATTAATGTAAAAATACAATTCTTATGATCAAATAATCGAAATTATAATAAATACAATCTTTTATAAAAAAATAAATCTTAAAACGTTCATTTAAAACCCGCAAACGTTTCTAGAGAATTTCTATATTTATGAATTTAATTAATATCATTTTCTGATTCATCGCCCGACCCTTTCTCTTACGAGATGCATGCAAGGTATTATATTAAGTCACTATTAATAACATCACTAAAAAGAGACAAATAAAAATAATTTTAATAAAAAAAAAATAAAACCGACTTCAAAAAAATTAAATGCAATAAATATAAAATAATAACTCAAAAATCATATAAAATGCACTATAAGATATAAAATAATTATCTAATTTAGCTACAACTAAACAACGAAATATTTACATGAAATCACTTTTTGAAGTCGGTGCTAAACAAACTATATAAGCGAGCGTACCCGCCAATCGTACTAAGTAAAATCCGTAGAGTTTGATTCATAAAATGTATATGTTTGGCACCGACTTCAAAAAGTGATTTCATGTAAATATTTCGTCGTTTAGTTGTAACTAAATTAGATAATTATTTTATACCTCTTAGTGCATTTTATTTTATTTTTGAGTTTTATTATTTTATTTGTTGCATTTAATTTTTTTGAAGTCGGCATAAAAATTATTTTATACATAAGTGCGATATTTATTTTAAAATAAATTCTAGCTAACACGAAACACATCATTAAGGTGTAAAATGTGCACAGAGCTAAGAGCTTTTACTATTTATTTTGATATATTTTCTTTTTTATTCATTTTTTTATTTGTTTCTATATTTAATACCAGCCGCGCCTCCACATTCTTTAAAAACTTAGCCTTTTTAAAAATTTAGCCCGTCATAAAAACTTCGAGGGCAGAAAGTTGTACAATAGAATATTCGTTCCTGTGGCAAAATCCTGATATTTTCAAAACAAATAACTGAATAGATTTTGTGCTTACTGGTTCAAAATTCAGGTATATCAGAAAAAAAATTGAATTGTTGAAAGATTGAGCTAGCGGAAATTTCGTCGCGGAAAAATAGATTTTTTTTTTACTTAGATTCTCATGGTTTTTTCGATTTTATACAACAATTAAGGGTTTTGAATGATTTTCTTTCAAAGTGCTATAAAAGACGATTTTGACCCATTTTTTAACCGACTTCAAAAAGAAGGAGGTTATCAATTCGACATAATTTTTTTTGTGTGTTTATTTTACCTGATTTCTTCGCCAATTGCGAACCGATTTTGATGATTTTTTTTTGCATTGGTTTCAGTATAGTTTCCGATTGGTACTATTTAAATTTCATTAGTATTGGGCCATTTTTGTTATGTATGTTCACGCATAACTTCTTTAATCGTATGTTTCTTACATTTCATTCAATCGCGAATCAAATGTAGGTGATTTTTGTCAAGTATTGAGTGAAAATAATATCTGAACTTATATATTTCTAGCTTGAAATAATGAAGTTATACAAATGTATAATATTCCCATTAATATATCAAAGAAAAATTAACATATTAACGAGAAATTGTTTTGATCACGCTTTTAACAAGATATATATCGCGAGACTACTGCTGGTTGAAGCTATTGGAGTCTGCTGAGTCTTAAGTCTGGACCAAGAGAGAATGAAAAATATATGATCCATTTAGCTACAATCCAACGTCATACACTGTACTAGTGTTGAAATTTTATTGCGCTGCAAGAGAATGTAAAATTAATGTTACCAATGTACTATTGAAAAACTGAGGACTAATGATGGCTTGAAAGTGTCAGCCGAAACTGTCTCCCAGTTTAAAATAAAAAATTGATAAGGACATAGAAGATTTTGTGTTTTCTTAAGAGTCTTTTTTTCTCCTTACGAGAACCTAATAACTGTTTTCATGGTTTTAATTGTCTCATTTGAAATAAAATAAACATCATAGTACCGTTATCTAATAAAATATTTTTTGTTTAATAATAAACATAAGATGAAAAAGAGAAAGTTTCTTCTATTAAAGAAACAAAATGGTTTGATTTGAAATATTGCTATTCTATATCTATGACGCCTCAAAAACAGGTCATAATAGCCTTTTTCGAAATTATTACTAACAATATCTCAAAACTCTCAACTGTTGTAAAAATCGAAAAATGCCATGAGAATCACCATATAAAGCCAATCTTACGTATACTGAGAACATTTTTTGTTGAGCAGTTTTAATTTATTATTTATTTATAATATTTAAATTATTTATTGTTTATTCTTATTTTTTTAATACAGTAGAACCTCGTTTATCCGGACTAACTGAGACCAAAGGCAAACCGGATAATCCGGATATATGGGTAATAAAAACAAAACAAATCCTCAAATAAGCGAATTTGAATTTATTACGATAAAAAACATGTTTATATCAAAATTACATAGAATTGTTTAATTAAATTTAAATTAAAGCGAATTATTGGTGAAATTATAATTACATTCTTGCTATCAGAGTTAAAAATTATTATCTATGTGAACATTTATTAAAATAAAAAATAACATTTAGGCAAAGCGGTGTTGGATTATACCTTAGTGAAACATTAAACACAGGAGTTTTTTAACGGGTTATAGTGGTGTTTCACAAGTAAAAATAATAAAAATTAAAAATTCGTTTAATTAAATTTTTTTTGGAGTTTTATTTTTCTCTATACATATTTCGGGCTATGAGTCCATCATCAGGAGTTTATCAAAAGACTCATCCTTTTGCAAAACTCCTGATGATGGGCTCATAACCCGAAATATGTAGGTATAGAGAAAAATAAAACTCCAAAAAATATAATTAAAGGAATTTTTAATTTTTTTAATTTTTATTATTTTTACTTGTGAAACGCCACTACCTATAACCCGTTAAAAAACTCCTGTGTAAAATAAAATGTCCACAAATCCGATCCGGATAATCCGGAGGTCCGGATAAATGAGCGCCGTATAAACGAGCATTTACTTTATATTTGTTTTAGATGTTTTATTATTTAATACAATTTTTATTTTATAACAAACAATTGGATCACAGATGTAGTAATCGAAACGACATGAATTTTTGTTGTATATGTTTGTTAGTTATTAATAAGTAAGGTTTATCAAATTTTGCGAGATCTGTTTTGCATAAAAAAGATATCAAAGTTTATTGGCTCTCTGTTTGTTGTTCTGCTATTCTTATTGTTTTCCGATATGTTCATCGTTACTAAACTCAATTTTGTACGACAAAGGCCAAAATACACACAAAATTGATTGTTCAGATTTTTCTTAAGGAAAAGTTGTGATCGAGTCCAATATATGCCACGATTTCCCGGTAGAGTAGTCAACTTCCGCAAGGACCGGTCCTTGCCGGGCTTACTCCTCAAAGAGGACAAATAATGACTTCCTGTAATTACTGTTAATACAGGTCCTTTTCCAATAACATCTCATCGATGTTTTATTAAGTTTAAATTAATGATTTTTCTTCGCTCAGTATTTATTTACGAGTATTTCATTTTCATTAATATTAGCGACCGATGGTTAAATTAAAACATTTTCTCTTTGGTGAAATTCGCCACAAAGAAGCTTGGTTTTCTATTCAATTGCAAACGTTATTTTACCCCCATGCTACCTACTTTCACCCTGACTGAGCAAGGGACAAATCCTTCTCTAAAGACCGCTGAACACGAGGCTTGTTTTAATAATTTTTTGTCTGCTTGCTCCCACTCAAAAGCATTCCAGGACCACCCCGGAAAATAGAACATGTTATATCTTTTAATTCAGGACTGTCCAAGCCGTGGCCTGCGGATGCGGCCTAGCACTTCAATGATTGTGGCCCAACATAAAATCATAAGCTTCCTTAAAACATTGAGATTTATATGTAGAGAAATATTTTTTCGCTTTTTCGAAATATGAATGTACATTAGTACAATACGTGAAGCTTTTTCAAGAATAAAATTCACTAATAGCAAAATTAGAAGCTCAACTATATAAAATAAATTTTTTAAGTAAACTTTTAATTATTTTTTTGGGATTGTTAAATATATATTTATGTCATGTTATTTTTAAATATTATATTACTATATTTAATGTTTAGTTTTTTTAGTTTTTTATTCAGGATTTTGGACTAAGTCTAAATCGAAAATTAGAAATACTTAGTCCAAAATCCTGAACAAAAAAAACTAAAAAACTAAACAAAAACTAAACATTAAATAAAAACATAACATAAATATATATTTAATCAATCCCAAAAAATATAAAAGTTTACTTAAAAAATTTATTTTTTTATAAAAATATAAATTTTAATAATTTTAGAATATTAGAATTATAAATGCCATATAAGTTATCACTTCTGCCGTGTGGTCTTAAGCACACACCTGAATTTTTTTCTTTATCCTTTTTCTAGTGAATGAATAATTTAAAAATAACAAATATAAAGAATACAAAGAGACTTAATATTTGCTCGTTCCTTTTTGATTATGTCATATCCAAATATATAACAGAGACATTTAATGGGACATGATTAGCCGGGGAGATCCAGTAAGTCAACCTGCCTATTCTCTAAACTTTTGTTTTGACATCACTTATAGGCATTGTCGAATTCAAACCCATCATTGATGTGTAAACACTATAGCAGCACGTTATCAACTATGTCAACACATCCGAGACCAACCAGGATTGTTTCTAAGACGTCTAAGAGTCTTAAGATGTAAGGCTGAAGGATGCATTGAATATACAATAAATTCCTCTAGTCATGATAAACATTGACTCATATTATGCACTGTTTAATGTATTTATTAAAACACTAACAAATATAATAAACAGGGCGTAATGTGGCTTATTTTAAAAATTTCTAATTACTATTCAACCACCAAAGCTTTAATTAATTTCTAATGGCTCATATCTTGAAGGGAATAATGTTTTTTAGGCTTTATTTCCATGTTTTGATTAAAAACTATCTAATCTTAAAATAGGTAACTCTAATTAAAAATCTAATTTTTTTATCACTAAACATATTGTTTTCTTATAATCAGAATACATGACGTTTCGATATCAGAATACATAACGTTTCGATACTTAGTCAAGGGACTCCTCCTCCACAGCACTTGAAAACTACTCCAGAACTAGATGTTGAAACGTTATACATTCTGTTGATATTTTCTCATTAATATTGTGCATTATAACTGATTTCAGCCTAAACCTTTCTTTCGATAACCAACTAAACACCAAAACAACAAATCTGCGATTAAAATTTCAATACTGTTTTTGATGTGGGGGCAAAAAAAACATATTCTTTTAAATTTCAACTTTGTATTTTATGTTATTTACTCTTCATATTTTAAATGGTCTCATTTCTAAAAAAAGGGGGTCTCCAACAAGGAAAGGATTCTCATATCAAAATGCATTTTGGATGATTAATCGTCTTATCTAATTAATAAAATTTTTTAATATATTTTATATGAAATTTAATAGCAATTTGTTTATTGTATTACCATTTTAGAGTGATTTTTCAGTACTTTTTAAAAAATTTTGAAATTATTGGAAAATGGCTCTAATGATTTTGATAACAAAAAATTAGAGAACACAAGAATAAAAAGAACTACAAAATCTTTTACACTTTTTATCCTAAGAATTTATTTTGCAGACCATGTTGTCATGTGTTATTTTAAATTCATTATCAAAATCTTTTTGGAAAAATTTCTAAAAAATTTTAAATGACCTAGAATAAAATACTATTAAAAACAGTCGTCCCCCAAATTATGTACACATTTCTATTCGATATTAATTAAAATATAATTAATTCGTCGCTTAATGGGAAACAACTATTTTGAATGATACCATTTGGGACTTGAATTATAAATATTTTATTTCAAATAATTATAAAATGAACATTCATCCATTTTGTTTTAATTTAATTAAAAATATTCTGAGAAGGAAAACATAGTACAATGATTTGATATATTGAATTTTGTTATTTTAAATGAACATAGTAAATTTTCCTCTGTTCATCAATAAAAAATAAACCTATATATAGTATATTAATTCATACTAAAGTTTAAAAACTTTTTCGAAAAAATCTTTCTTTGCCGAAAGTTTAGAAAAAGAAATTATTATTTAATTAAAATCATATTGCCTGAATAATATATTATTTTTTATTTCCGATACTCAAGAAACGATGATTAACAGTAATGGAAATATAGGTATATGAAAAAACTCAAAGTTGCGACTTCTACAGATCTCTACGTTTCAAGGTTTGCTTTTTAGAAAAGGGATTTCTCTCTGTAAGTGAGTGTCTCTGTGGATGAATAAAAACTAGTCGATTGAAGCAATTATTAAGAAATTTTGATTCTAAAGGTTTTGGCTAATTCATAGGAAGGGACGAAGTCTTATTATTTTTTTATTTTGGAAAACTTTATCTCAAGCTTTTGTACTATTTTAAGTATTTCTCAAAAAAGTGTCTAACGATTTTGATAAAAAAAAAATAAGTGAACAGGGATTCTCACCGGCTACATAAAGTTTCTATTAATAATTTCCGTAATAATGATATTTTGTAAAATATTAACAATTTATTTCGGAGAAATATGTGGTCCCTAACAAGAGACGAATTTCCATTATATAGAATGCATTTTAGATGATTTTATAATCAAATTTGTTTTATCTGATAAATTTCCTTAAAGAAAGCAAATTATACTTCTTCTAAAATACGTTCTTTGATGAAAATTCGTTCCATGTTAGCGACCATATTTTAATTATGATCTTTTATTGTTATTAAAACATGAGGAGTGAGACAGTGGCGTAGTGGCCCAACTAGGCCCTGTATCGAAATTTCTTGGGGGGGGGGGGGGAGCACCTTTTTTAAAAAAAATATTCTAGATGTTAAATTGGTACGTTTCTTGCATTTTTTCCGTAAAAATTCAGTTTGAATTTCGGGGGTTTTCAAAAGCATATTGACAGGTTTATAAAAAACAAAACAGAATAATATAGAGCTGTGCCGGAGTATTTTATTATTCATTCATTAATGCTGTGCTTTTATCAATACGGCTTAAAAGTATGAACAATTATTTATTAATTTCAGCATTGATAAAGTAAACTTATGAATTTTTAAATCAAGTGTAGGTAGCACATAGGGTTTGTCATTTCCCGGGAAATAATCATTCCCGGGAAACGAAAATATTCCGAAGATATTCCTGGGATCATGCGCGGATCCAGGGGGGGGGGCGATGGGGCCCCTCCCCCAAACCATTGCAGATCAACATTTTTTAATTGTTTATTAATTACTTTTTTCTTTTTTTATAACATTAAATTTTAAAATTGAAGAAAATAAAGTTCTATGTAGGGGGGGGGGCGGAGTCTCTGACACTCCCCCCCCGTTTGGACAATTCGATCGCGACACACTTCCGAGATCAAAAGTAGATCTTATATACCGGCGACCGCCCCCCAAATCAGAGGCCTGGATCCGCGCCTGGCTGGGATTCCCCGGAAAATCGGGTTTTAATATTTACTAATTAAAATAAATGTATTAATTAAAAAAACAATTAAAATATTCATTTATTTATATTATATTTATATTATTATACAAAAAACTGAATTACTAATAGAACAAAAAAAGTTCTTTATCAGAAGAGTTTTTAAAATGGGTTCTGAGACAAACTAGGCATTAACCGAATTGTTGTTGAGTCGTGTCCTAAGTAGTCAAAAATACCCTTTCACTTTCCACTGAGGTTGCTTTAATGCAATGCAGACCATTTAAGAGCATTTTCAAATTTTTTCTTAATTTTCCAGTGGCTTCAAATAAATTAAATTCTTTTAATATAGTCTTATATTCTGTATCTCCTGTATTTTTTTTTTGGTGCCTGGCATTTCTGTTTCTCTATAGTTTTCCGTATCGGAAATCAATACGATAAAACAAGTAGTTTTGGAATATTTATTTTTCATTTATATGATGATAAATGTTAAAAATAATCCCGGGAATTGACCTTTTTCTCGGGAAATTGGGAATAGATATTTTTGCGGATTTCCCGGGAAATCGGGAACGAGAAATCCCGGGAGAGAAACCCTAGTTTTGATTACTCATGTCGGGGCCCCTCTAGCTCGAAGGCCCTGCATCATTGCTACAACTGCTACTACTGCTACAACAGTGAGAATTAGGTTTTGCACAAGCCCCGTTTTTTTTCCTATAATAATGATACCGACGTAAGAAGATGTCGCACCAAAAAAGTGCAAGTAGCCCGAAGGGAACCTCTACATTGTGAAAAGAAGAAGAATAAATTTCAGGGGTTCTGGCAGATTTCTTGATTATATTCAGGGTGGGAAATAAATGTTTAGATATCTTTCTCCAAAAATACAAACCGTATTCGAGACCAAGAGAATTTGTTCAAAAAGATAAATATTATCTTGCGAATCCGAAGATATTATCGGTTCAATAGCATGGTTCAAAATAGCGCATGCGTCCTAATTGTTCTAAAATATTAATCCGATATGTCAGTTGAGAATGTTGCCTACTAACCAGTTGCTTATTGAATATTTCCTTTAGTGTTTAATATTGAATTACACTGAGCAGCGGATAATGGTGAACGGTGAGAATTAGCGGTGTGGTATTCATTTGCTGATCGATATTTTCTTATGCAGGCGGAGAAGAGGCTTCCGGCCTGAGCGCGAAAATGCGAGGATGTCGGCTGCTGGCGGCGATCCCCTTGAGCCTGCTCGCAATAAGCGGGGTACGCCGCTATACAGCAAGGAAGATATGCGGGAGCAGTACTGCATTACCAGCAAGCAGCTCGATGTGCTGGACCGCAGCAGGGGAGCCGGCCGGCTTTTCGGGTGTCTCTCCAAATACCAGGTAAAACAACACCAAGACAAGCATTCTTGTTTTAGAAGTAGAGCAAATCAAAAAGGGTGTCCTACACATTATACAAAATAATATGCACAGGTCTAAGAAAACCACTTTCTGTATTGTAGAAAAAGGTTGATAAATTTAATAATTTTGAATTTTCTATTGAATTTCATTGTTGTACTATATTATATTAGTTTGTATGAATGTTGTTAGAGTTCGTGGCTGTGATGAAACTCTATTAGATGAAGGAGGAGATATCAGCCAAGGTTGGATGCGCTGGTTTCAATAAAACACCCTGAATAAAACGTTTCGGTCAAATTTATTTGGCCATCTTCAGTTAATTGGTCTACAAAATTTACAAATAGATGTTAACATTGATATATTTTAGCCTTATTATCATAATATTACAAGTTGACCAAGTTGGTTGTTTAAACATACAGTTATACACAAAATGTGGTACATATATGTGATCGAACCAAGCCTTGTCAAAGATAAAAATTGTAGCTTCATGTAAATTTATAATGTGTCTGGGCCCAAAGGTTCAGAATGAATGTAATGAGTTTGTATAAATTTTTCTATATAATTAAATATTTTACCCCTATAAATTCATTACATTCATTCTGAACCTTAGAGCGCACGCACATTTTAAATTTACATGAAGCTACAATTTTACATCTTTGACAAGGCTTGGTTCGATCACATATGTGTACCGCATTTTGTGTATAACTGTATGTTTAAACAACCAACTTGGTCAACTTGTAATATTATGATAATAAGGCTAAAATATATCAATGATAACATCTATTTGTAAATTTTGTAGCCCAATTAACTGATGATGGCAAAATAAATTCAGGCCGAAACGTTTTATTCAGGGTGTTTTATTGAACCAAGCGAGTCCAACTTGGGCTGATACCTCCTCCTTCATCTAATACTATATTATATTTTACCAGCTGCGAAAAGAATCTCCTCTGTGGCGAAATCTGCAGCAAAGAAGATTGGCTTCTTATTCAGGTCCAAGCGATTTTACAAACCCCCACATCTTCTCACCATCTACAAGGCCCAAATCCGACCCTGTCTCGAATACGGCTCTCATCTGTGGAGAGGAGCCTCAAAATATTGTCTTGCTACCCTTGATGCAATTCAGAAACGAGCCGTCAGGCTAATTGACGATTCTACCCTCACCGACTCCCTCGACTCGCTGGCTCATCGAAGAGATGTCTCTGCCCTTTCCCTTTTCTATAGATACTATCACGGCAGGTGCTCTGATGAGATAAAATCAATAATTCCCCCCAAAGCATACTTTGCACGCAGCACACGTTTTGCCGACTCCCAACACTCTTTTGCGGTCAAATTGGAAAAGTGCCGGACCACTTCATTCGCGAATACATATATCCCCATGACTTCAAGGAACTGGAACTCTCTCCCAGCCTCTATCTTTCCCAGCACCTATGATCTTCAAACCTTCAAAACCAGGGTGCATAGACACCTACGTCTACACCCTCTCACTTAATCAACTTTCCCTTCTCTTCGGTAATGCAAGGGTCTTTCGAGATCCATAGGGGCTACACCTTTACTGGTGCACCCCTTCTTGCATTCGATTGCATTAAAAAAAAAAAAAAAAAAAAGAATGGATTATTTTAAATTATATTCTCGGATCTAATAGATCAGTGGTTCTTAACTTTTTATTAGTCGCGGCCCCCTTAAAATCCTAAAACATTTTTGCGTCTAGTACCCCCCCCCCCCCACCATCAGGTAACACACTCGTAATTACTCGTTAAAAAAACTCTCAAATGTAACAATACCTAATTCATAAATAAATCAAAAAGCAGTACTTAATGTAACATTTATATATATATATATATTTTTAACGCTGAGGGCGCATTCATATAGCTAGCTTCCCACATATTTACATCACATTATAGTATATAAAGCCACGTTGTGGCTACGTGGGTAAAAGCTGTCAACGTACCGTGTAACTAAAAATCAAATGGAATTTTCCACAAAAAAATAAATACGATGAGATTAGGATACGATCTTATTCCAAGATAAATAGTAAAAAAATACCAAAAACATAAAATATATAGTAATAAGCAAGTCAAAACAAGCGAAAACAAAATTTATATTAATATGTAATACAATAGGTAATATACATACACCATTATAAACCAAATGCGCCAAATTAATAAGACTTCTGTTGTTGAATACACTCCACTAATTTGTCTATTTGCACTTGAATTGCGTTACTTAAAGCTATTCGCATGCAAGAGTCTATTCGGAGTCGATTACGTTGCTTTTCTTTTTAATATTCACCATTGTGGAAAATCCCATTTCGCACAGATACGTATGTGGAAGCGAAAGGCAATAAATGTTGAATGGTGATGGAGAACAGATGTGGATATTCCTTTCGAATATGTAGTTATCCAAAATTGTACCAAACTTTTTTTTCTTGAAAAGTGAATTTAAACTTAAATCCTTTGTCAATTCAATCAGAGTGTCATCGTGGGTTGGTGATAAATTGGTATTATCCCAGTTATTATAGGGATCTCGAATCCACAATTTTCTCCTATCAATTTAATTATTTGGAAAATATTTATCAAATTTTCAATTAATTTTTGGAGATGACACTGAATTAAATAATTTTCATGTTTTTTTTATCAAATTCACAAATATCTGTAATCATTTGAGCATAATTTGGAAACATTTCGAAAAAATTCGATTCTATTCTTTGACTTTTTTTATTGATTTTTTTTATTTGTAAAGATATAAAAACTTAAAAAATACTAATATAACTATTTTTGCGGCCCTTCTACATACTTTCCGTGGCCCCCTGTTAAGAATCGCTGTAATAGATGACACCCTCTTGTGTTTTTCTTAGAAAATTTAAATCTATTTCTATTGGCAACTTAAACTCTCATATTTCAGGACCGGATCTAGGGGGGCAGGGGCAAATTTTAATAAAAGGCACATTTTGGGAAGCTGGAAATTTTTTGTATAAATTTAGCATTGGGGGTCGGGGGAGACGGCGGAAAATTCAAGCTTGCCCCCCCCTGAGAAAAGAAGGAGATTCGGTGATCGAATTACACGGAGGATACTATTCATAACAAGTCATGTTAATCGAAACCGTGTAAAACGAATTCCAGCATGTATTTAATGAAATGCCTGAGATATCAAAGTCATTCTTAAATTGATTAAATCTTTTGTTGCCGAACATTTTATTAAGATTTTTTGTTAAAAAAGACATTTTTTTTCTTTTCACATTTAAATATATATTTATCAACAAACTAATAAACACATATAAAAATATAAAAACAAATAAAAAAACTATAATGGAGTGTAGGGTGGTCCTTACTTTAGATATTTTCGAATTTTTACGCTGTAAGAGCCTCATATGATTCGAAATAAATAAAAAAAGTATCCTCAAAGTTTCAAGTCTCAATCTCAATTTTAACCTGTGCCGCACAGTGATGCAAGTTTTCCATCTAAATAACATGGGCTTTTTGGCATTGAACGATTAATTTTTTTATTTTGGCCAAATTAATGTTTCAACAAATTTGAAAATCTGTAGACTTTATCCTTATAATAATAACTATCCTTACAAAATTTTAGAGATTTTTAGTTATTATAATTTTGGAGTTACATAGATAGAATACTGTTATATCTTAGTGTAAGTAAGTTATAGACTCCAAAATTATAGTAGCTAAAAATCTGTAAAAAATCTGAGAGATAGATACTATTATAAGGATAAAGTCTAGAGAGTTTCAAATTTTTGAACAATCACTTTGGCCGGAATATAAAATTGATCATTCAATGCCAAAAACCCCTTGTTATTTAGATGGGAAACTTGCATCGCTGTGCGGAACAGGTTAAAATTGAGATAGAGACTTGAAATTTGGCGATTATTATTTTTATTTATTTTACACCATATGAGCCCCTGTCGCTGAAAAATTTGAAAATTCACAAAATAAGGACCACCCTAATGGAGAGAGGATAATTTCCATTGTAATCGCCGAACCTCTGAACAGAGTATGGTGCTTGAAGAAGAATTATTGAATATTGGGTTAAATATATATATATAGGTTACTAGTGCATTATTCAGCAGGCTACATCAAATAAAATGAAGGGCCGCAAATTGCCGACTCCTGTATAGAATATAAACTTTTTTTAAAACTTCTACTAAAAAAATACGCATAATTCACCTACCTCAATTTTTAAACGATTAAAATAGCGAAATTGGTGCCCGAATTGCGAGAACAAACATGGTACGGCTAAATGTTTAAATTTAGAATTACTCAAAAGCGAAAATTTACGATAAAGATGTTCAAATCTTGAATGAAATTCGTCAGATTGGCTAATGACCCGGATAGCTATTTTTAGATCAATTCCCGATGGGGCTGATATAACCCTTCTGACGTGTAAAAAACTATCTATAACAGTGATTCCCAAACTTTTCCAAATCCCTTTTGACAAGAACAATTATTGTTGGCGACCCTTGATACCCCCATAGAGGCTGCAAATAGAGAAATTAGTTAAAAATTTTTTTGTTTTTTTCCGAGAGAGGCAGAGTTGTTGATTCATAAAGAGAAATCATTGGGTTGTTCTCTGTTTGATGCAAATACACATTCGTTTATATGACCTGTTTGTTATTGCGACAAAGCGAATTTACCTACTTCCAATCGGATATTTGAACGCATGAGGAATAGCAATTAAAATATTTCTAATTAAAAGGACTGATGATATGAATGAAAATCTTCCAAACTATAGTCTCTAACAAATTATATACATATATATATATATATAAGTATATAAATATATATATATATATATTAGGGTGGGTCAAAAAATCCATTATTTTTTTTTACAAGTGCCATGGAAAAATAGGTTGCTAGACACCTTAAAAAATTCTTTATAAATATGAGCTCTAAATTTTAATTGGAAGATCCTCCGCATCGCAGTTTTTTATTTTTTTCTCAGTCCAATAGAAAAAAAAATCATACCTCATCATTAATTGATTGTACAGAAAAATGTTTTTAAAGAATTTCCTAGGAAATTTAATGCTCTACAAAAAAGGTATCTTATATTTTTTCCGTAAACCTCCCCATTTGAAAGATATTGAAATTTAAGTTTGTTTATTTTAAGACAAATTTCATTTTTGTTTATGAATTTTATAACTCGACAATAAATAGCTATTATAAAATTCGCAATACAAATTTTTATAGAGAATCTAGCTTCAAGGCCCGCCTTCTGCGGGCCTTTTAGCTAAGGGGGCTTCGCCCCTGGACCCCACGTGGCTGATTTATTGGTTTTATTAGTAACAGAGAATAAATATAATTGTTTTATTATAGTATTAAATAGATATAATTTGAGATTCTATTTAACTGTAATATACACTCATAACAAATAAGATGAAACAAATATTTAAAATGTATTAAAAATCTCTATTTATAAAAAATTCTCTTATTCTCAAGCTTGAGTTGTTTATCATAAAAGCAATTAGTCTTATTGATTTTAAGTCGATTCTTCCAAGTTTTCAGTAGAGCTTGCCATTAATAGTCAAAACATCAAAAATGGAATGCAATAAGGTTATTATTCCTCGAGTATTAGATAAGAATCGATCGTTATTTTTGATTTTAAGTCGATTCTTCCATGTCTTCAGCAATGGTTACTAATAATAATCGAAGGGTCAAAAATCTAATGTAGAATTGTTATTCCTCTAGTATTAGATAAGAATCGATTGGTATTTTTGATTTTAAGTCGATTCTTCCATGTCTTCAGCAATGGTTACTAATAATAATCGAAAATCTAATGTAGAATTGTTATTCCCCTAGTATTAGATAAGAATCGATTGCTATTTTTGATTTTAAGTCGATTCCTCCATGTCTTCAGCAATGGTTACCAATAATAATCGAAGGGTCAAAAATCTAATGTAGAATTATTATTCCTCAAGTATTAGATAAGAATCGATTGCTATTTTTGATTTTAAGTCGATTTCTCCATGTCTTCACCAATGGCTACCAATAAAAACCGAAACGTCAAAAATCGAATGATAGAATGGTTATTCCTCGACTGTTAAATGAGAATCGATCATTATTTTTGAAATAAAGTCAACATTAACTGCAAATTTCAAGTGATATCTGATCATCCAGGCATTTGAGAGATCTGCGATTACAAAGAAAAATAAATTCATTTTTATTATATAGATTAACTGCTCTATAAAAAAGGTGTCTTATGTTTTGGCGATTAAATTAAGCGTTCAAAAGATATTCATCATCAAACTTTCATGTGTAAAGATTTTAAGAGTTTTTGATTAGATATTCGAAAAATTTCAATTTAATTTATAAGTTTTGAGAACATTTACACGAATTTTAATTTTTATCAACAAAAAAAAATGAAAAATGGTTAAAAAATGCTTAAAGACATTTTGAAGACGTTATCGAAAAAAAACCAACATGATCGTGATTTCTAATGATTAAAAATCAAATGTTTAGGATAATTGAAAAAAAATTTAAAAAATTTTGAAAATAAAAGTCAAATAATACTTATATTAATGACAAAAAACGAAATTTGTATGAAATTCATAAATTAAATTGAAATTTTTCGAATATCTAATCAAAAACTCTTAAAATCTTTACACATGAAAGTTTGATGATGAATATCTTTTGAACGCTTAATTTAATCGACAAAATATAAGACATCTTTTTTATAGAGCAGTTAATTCCCTATAAAAATTTGTATTGCGAATTTTATAATAGCCATTTATTGTCGAGTTATAAAATTCATAAACAAAAATGAAATTTGTCTTAAAATAAACAAACTTAAATCTTCAATATCTTTCAAATGGTGAGGTTTACGGAAAAAATATAAGATACCTTTTTTGTAGATCATTAAATTTTCTAGCAAATTCTTTAAGAACATTTTTCTGTACAATCAATTAATGATGAGGTATGATTTTTTTTCATTTGGACTGAGAAAAAAATAAAAAACTGCGATGCGGGGTATCTTCCTATTAAAATTGAGATCTCATATTTATAAAGAATTTTTTTAAGGTGTCTAGCAATCCATTTTTTCCAGGCACTTGTAAAAAAAAAATAATGGATTTTTTTGACCCACCCTAATATATATATATACCGGGTGAGTTTTTTTATCTTGGGACAGTCTTATAACTCAAAAACAGTGCATTATATGAAAAAAAGTTTCAAATAAAAGTTGTCTCAAGATAAATAAACTGCAACGGATCGTTGCTAAACTTTATCCAAATTCATTTGAAATATTAATATGTTCTTGAGTAAAGTACATTAAAATATAATTTTACTAAAAACTTTATTTAACCTTTTTTGTGGTCCCCAAGGTACTTAATTAGGATATTAAATTCCATCAAAATTGGTTAAGTCATTTTCAAGATATTTAGAAAAAACTAAAAAAGTACTGAAATAAAGTACAAATGTTTGTAGACCGATATGTACCAAAAACTAATCAGCGCTTCATTTTGTTAAACTAATGGTAGGTTTTCAATTTCATTTCAATCAGCCCAAAGGTGTGGAAAAAATCGTGGACGAAAAAAACGATAACACACATCCATCCATCCATCCGCACGCACTTCCAAAAAAAATGGCACTTTTTGGCCTCTCGACGAGATTCCAGGTAATTTTTGGCAAAACCGTCACGTGCTAAAATTCAATCTCATTGAATACTTCAATTTGTGACCTTAATTGAGTCTATGGGTTCCTTAGTCTTTACCTGAGGACCCTTTGAAGTCGCGCTTGCCTCGAGAGCGATTCCAATACTTTCTCCCATGCTTCGCATTGGATAAAGTAAAAACTCACCCGATATATATATTTGTTTTTGTTTATGTTTATAATTTGCATAGCCTGAAAATGGCCAATCAGGCCGAAGTGTAGCGTTAAACAACCCATTTCATCACTTGACTGAATCGTCTTTTCATATTTAATTATCAAACTTATATATATATACTAGCTGTACCCGGCGTGCCTCCGGCACGCCTGTCCCAGCTAGGCCCTCCGGGCGGGTTGCCCTGGCGGGCGGCGTCTCGGAATGAAAGTATGAGGTGTCCAAAATTGATTACCTTTTATGTAAATTGTTTTTTTTTTTTTTTTTTTTTATATATATATAGTTGACCCGGCCACGCGTTGCTGTGGCTAAAGTTTTTGTTATATTACATTATAGTAAACAATCTAAGAGGAACGATAAGAGAACATCAGTCACGGAGTCCACTATGCTTTTTCACACAGATAGTATTTGTAAAAAAATATGGTGATCTCCTTATTTGACTTTCTACTACTATAACCCTTTAGTACAATGAAATTATTTACGAACAAAGACGAAAATGTTGATGTTGGTATACAAATTCACTGGATTGAGATTTGAAGGGGAAGTACGTTGAACACAATTAATTAAAATGTTCTTACACTTGATATTAAGCAGAAATCAATACAAAATAAAAATTTATCAGATTTATTATTTCCATTTAATTTTATAACAAATAAGTATATTACAGTATAATACAGTAAATAACATGTGACGCTTAAACTCATAAATGAGGTAGGCAAGGCAGACAGTCTTAAACTTTTAAACATTGATATCTATTTTTTGAATTATAAATACTTTCAATTTCAATTTAATTTAACACCAATCGGTGCACAATGTTTTTGGTTAACCTGTCTTTAGCTAACACAAATAGATTCGACGGTTTCCCAACACGTGAACACGCAACATATAGTTGCCCATGAGAAAAACATGTATTTTCCAAATCTAAACCACAAATGGACATTGTTTGACCTTGAGATTTATTTATAGACATGGCGAAAGCTAAACGAATTGGAAACTGTAGCCTTTTGAAGGGTATGGTAGAATCTGATGGTATCATCGGAATACGTGGCAGCAGGACCATTTTTCCTTTAAACTTCCCAGCCAAAATGGTTGCTTCAAGAATGTTTCCGGTGATCTTTTTGATGACCAAACGCGTACCGTTACATAATTGAGGTGGATTCAAATTACGGAGGAGAATAATAGGGGAACCAATCTTTAATCGAAGATTATGTGGTGGCATTCCAGGGATATCTAATGAATTTAAAAATTCAATCGGAAAATTTATACTTTCATTTTCATCAACAACAGTATCGATTGATTTAAAAGACATCAGATCGCCTGGTAACAACTGTTGTATCTGGAAGTTAATTTCGTCAACATCAACGTTTTTGGCTGCCAAAATCGCCCGTTGACTGAGCCATTCATGATTCAAATAATTATTAAATTATAAAGTTTTGATCAATGAAGCACAAATAAGTAAAAAACAGGTTTAATTTAACTGTATTATCTTCATTATAATATGAATGCAATTTACACTTCAGTCTAAGTAACACGTGGCCGGCTATGCTAACACCAAAAATTTAAAAAGTGGAAATAATTGAATTATACGGTATTTCGTTCACTACAAAATAAATTTAATTAATTTTATAGCGTCAACAACACGTGGTAATTATGCTGTTAAAATGTAGCTTATATGACACGTTCGTAGATTTACCATAGCAGCGCCATCTATTGATTACTTACTCAACCCAGTCGAAAGGTATCGACATCTGTTAGAATCATTTGGAGTCAAATGACTGTCAAATAATAACAGACAAATAATTAGCAATAAATTAAAATTGCGACTATAATTTGAGATTTAAACTATCCTATTTCTCAAGTTGGATCGAACTGCACATGGTGTGCGAATTTTATTATAATCGGTTCAGTGGTTTAGGAGTCCATTGAGAACATACATTGTGACACGAGATTTATATATATTAAGATAAGATATATATATATATATATATATATATATATATATATATTTATTTATTTATATTTATTAAAATTTGAATTTTTATTTAAATCACACATAATTAATTATAATTATTTATTGAATACGAAAAAATAATAAAATCCAACTATGTAAACTATAATATGCTTGATATGTGAATTAGTTGTTATTTATTATTGCTATTATTATTATAAATCAAGATTTGTTGAACAGTCTGTCTATTACTACTATTATAGTCCTCTGCCCCCTATGATTAAGTCAATTATAAATTTTGTCAAGTCCTAATGTCCTAGAGTTGTACAAAATTTTATTTAGTTCTCACAAGCAGAGACCATCCTTGTTAAGGTTTTGACCAGGTTTCCTTAAAAACTTTTGGCAAATTCTTGATGGCTAATGCGTCGCCTACTCCTGGTATCGGGTTTTTGAGGAATTTTTAATTTTGATGGAAATCGATGGTCATGTTATTTGTTAATAAGCATACATTTATATATATATATATATATATATATATATATATATATTTTGTACTTGTTTATTATTTGTTAAATTGTTTTAGCTAATTTGTATTGATGTTTGTTAATGTATTGTAGTTAGATTGTATTGTTGTTTGGAGGGCCTAGCCACCGAGATCTTGTGCCTCTAAACAGGTCGAGGAATAAAGATTTATTTATTTATTTATCATTTGTTTTGTCAATATTTTTCGTCTTATGGTTTGTAAAAATATGTAATGCTCAGTCTGACAGGGGGCTCTGAGGTCGTCAGTGGGCTGGTTTTTTGACTGGACTGTATTTGGAGTCTATATAAACCTGACCGACATGTGATTGGCTCAATTAACCTATAATCGGAGTGGGTGCTAATACTTGAGAACGATGAGAGGATTTAAAATTCAAGATACAATCTCAAATTTAATAAAAATCACTGCAGGTTCACTATTTATCGACTGACATTGGGAATTAATTTATTTCGCGATGAGCATAAAAGAGACTTAGCGGCATTTTATAAAAGACTATCTATAAAATATTATCGTTTTATCGCAGACCGGGCTCGTTATTTCGTTGAATAAAAAGCCTTCCAAGTCAGAGTCAGGCTAGTAAATCTTCCGAAATCATATATATATATATATATATATATATATATATATATAATCTGTTCTTACTTGACGTTAATAAAGAGAGAATGAGAGATATTATGGATTTTTGAAATAATTAATTTATTCAAATGCGAACGGTGACAGGTGCAAAAATTACCTAAGAATGGGCCACTTTGAAGCTTTCTGATAACGTCATTATGAAGGGAATGAAATTTTGAAAAATCCGTTCTAATTCTATTTAAAGGCGACCAATTATTTTTGGCACAAAATTGAGTACGCCGGCCGCCCGAGGTTGGCTCTCAAAACTCTCGAATATTTCTGAGCCGAGATCCGAATGACGTGTTTTTAGGTCTCGTATTTTGTGTGACGTGAAATGAAAACGAACAATTATTAGAATTGGTCTTCTTCATTTTTCGATGTGGTGATTGGCTTTTTGAAAAAAACTGAGTCTTTTACAATCGACTATATATTTTTCAAAGAATATAAAAATAGATAGAATATTAATTCTAATAGTTTAATTATTGAAATCATATTTTCAATTATCATAGAGAATATTAGCATAGGAACGTATAAAATGTTACATATAATAATTGATATAGTTTTTATATTTTTAGGAGTATAAAATAAGCAATGGAGTATAAAAGGAGTAGCTACAGGTTTTAAAAGGAGTACGGTTCACGAAAAGAGTACGTTTGATCACCTTATTTAACGAGATCTTTGCAGGAATACCTCACATCCCATGATGAAAAATATTTATTTATTTTTGAATCCATAAAAAATTTGATCCGTTCCAAAATAATCATTCGATTAAAATTTTAATAGGATTTTTGATTTGGGGGAAAATAGATATATATAATAACTTGTAGATTTCATGGTTGTGTCTTAATTACAAAATACAATGCATTGATAGACGGAATGATAGATGGACAGGCAGTTATTATGTTGACACTATAGGGTCTCGTTTTACTTTTGAACCCAACCCTAAAAACTTCTGAATTAGACGCCACTCGAGTTAGAATATGAAAATATTAAATTATTTTTTATTATCACGCTGATTGAACGCGACTGGGCGGTCAAAATAATAAATACTTAATTTTATGGAAAAGATTTCGTTTGGCGAGAGTATAGAGTTGTTGACAAATCTAAATATGTATGATGTATACCTCTGTATATATTATTTATTAGACTAGGTATAGTTTCGCTCCAAGTTTAGGTCAAACCTTCGAATAGTTATTATCTCTATATAGCCTCTAAAAAATAAATCATACATATACAAATTTATATTCGATATATATATATATACTGGATGAGTTTTTTATCTAGAGGGAGTCTTATAACTCAAAAACAGTCCATTATATAAAAAAAGTTTCAAATAAAAGTTTATTTATATCAAGGGGAAACTAAACTACGCTATTGTTTGTCGATCTAGACTAAGCTTTCAAGGGTATTTCAAGGTCAAGATTTATTTTTTAAATGGAAACCTATATTAATTAAATTTAGAGGTAAGGGGGACCCTTTGAATCACTTCACCATTTTTGGAGTGGTTAATAAATATATTTTTAGGAGGGATATAAAAATAAATATTATATTCGAGCTCTGTATATAATATACTATTAGAATAAATTCAAATTTCTTTAAAAGTAAAATTTTATTTTCTTAAAAAATCCGAAAATGAGAGGTAAGGGGACCCTTGTATCACTTCACCATTTTTGGAGTGGTTAATAAATATAATTTTTTAGGAGAGATATAAAAATAAATATTATATACGAGCTCCGTATTTAATATACTATTAGAATAAATTCAAATTTCTTTAAAAGTAAAAAATTGTTTTCTTAAAAAAATCCTAAAATGAGAGGTAAGGGGGACCCTTTGTATCACTACACCATTTTTGAAGTGGTTAATAAATATATTTTTTAGGAGAGATATAAAAATAAATATTATATTCGAGCTCCGTATATAATATACTATTAGAATAAATTAAAATTTCTTTAAAAGTAAAACTTTATTTTCTTAAAAAATTCGAAAATGAGAGGTGACCCTTTGTATCACTTCACCATTTTTGGAGTGGTTAATAAATATATTTTTTACGAGAGATATAAAAATAAATATTATTTTCGAGCTCTGTATATAATAAACTATTAGAATAAATTAAAATTTCTTTAAAAAGTAAAACTTTATTTTCTTAAAAAAATCCAAAAATAAGAGGTAAGTCCTTTGTATCACTTCACCCCTTTATATAGGTATATGTTTTTTGCATCAAGCAGAGAACAACCTCATTGATTTCTCTTCGTAAAAACTACGAAATAATATGTTTAACATAATTAAAGATATTTCAAACAGTACCTTCTCGAAAGGAAATTTATTATAGATTTCCGTTCAAACTTGTGTCCCATCATCATAAGCTGTAGATTACATAAGATATGATAAAAATAGAATTTAAAACTTGCAAATAATTTCCATTGATTTTTACCCCAAATTAAAGATATTATTAAGATTTCAATAGAAATTTTTTTTTTTTTTGGAAGGTGGTTGAATTTTTGAGGAGTTGAATAAAACAACTTTTTATAGTGGGTGTGGGTTAGATATCATTGTAAAGAGATCATGAGTAGAATAAATATGTATTTTTGAAATTTTGTTTCTTTTAAAATATCGATCTGTCCTGTCTAGAAAGTGAAGAATTAAATTTTTTGGTAAAAAAAATAAAATTATTTTATTGTTAAATATGTGAAAATAACAACGCATTGAAACAGACGTCGGACATTAAGAAAAAAAAATACTCTTTTGGGAGAGCAGAAATAAAAAGATCTAAATAATTTTTCTACTCGATTACATTGCTTTCCTTATCACGCATGGTAAAGTAAAAAATTATCTTTTAAAGTGATAACAATTTAAGTAAATTTAGACACTGACTTTATAAATATACATAGACAAACGTGTTTTTGACAGCTGGAAAAATATATTATCAATTAAAATAAAAACAATTTTATTTTATTTTTTCTTGTGTTATACTCGTATTTAATAAGCCACTAGACACTAGACTTATAATTGTGAAATAATATTTTGAATTTCATCTATAATATAAGAATAAACTTCGAATTTTGATATCTTAAATATTTTGTATGATATTATCAATTTCTTATCTCAGGGGTGCCACCTCCCTAGCTTCATGACTCACCTCCCAGTTTAATGGAAAGTAACCCACCCCTCATTTTATTCGGTTCTAAAGAATTAGAAGAGCTTTTTATTACCTTTTGTTGAAGTTATAAGACTTGACCGTTTTAATAATAGCATATAATGCTAAAATGCAATAATTTTCACCCCCTCCAGAAAGTTTAATGACGCACCCTGTGGGCAACCCTGCTTATCTTACTAAATTATTCGTTACTTTTGATAAAATAACTTTACTCTTCTGATGAAATGATATTTTAAAGACACCTACTATTTTATAATTTTTCTATTTTCTATGGTTTGGGTGTGGGGTTAGTTCTTATTGTATGACGTTAATAAATTAATCGGTATTTAACGAAAGATTTGATAAATTCTCAAGACCTGATGAATATGTTTTTTAAATTAGCGAAATAATATTTCAATTTCTTCAGCTCGGCATAGAATCTCGCTTCAGACAGAACAATCTTCACGTCTGTCAAAATTCAAAACACCTCAATAAATCGAAAAGCCACCACTGTGAACAATATCCCAAGGAAAATTACTATGAAGAAGGTGCTCTCCATAATAATCACAAACGCTCGAAATCGATTAGGTATAGCAATCGAAAAAGAAGATTAATATCAATGAAAGGAAACAAAATTTGGTGGCAAATAAAGAAAAATTTATTTTATTTTTAAATAGATGAAAAAATAAAACTATTTTCATGCTCTCAAAAAATGTTGTTTATTATAAATTTATGTTTAAGCAAACTGCATCCTGGCTGGGTCTTCGTTCCCTGCAGAGAACTTGCCAAAGTATCTTTGGAGAAGGTTGCATGTATTACAGGTTTTTCACTTCAAATTGAACTATTTAAAAATCAAATTAAAATTTTTTTTTAAATCAGTCTATTGTAACTGTCACTTCTACAGATTGTTATAAATATTTTATAAATATGTACATTAAACTACCAGCAGCTGCCGCAAAAGATCGTTTATAAATTAAATTTACGTACATCTCGTACATACAAATGTATTTATGTATCTTTTTTGTTTAACTGTACATACTAGTATGTATACATGTTCAGGAAAGTTTTTATAAACTAATCTTAATTGTGTAATACATGCCTACATACTACAACATACATATTGTAATTCATCAAGATTTACACAGTATTTGCACTATTTTTAATTATTTTATTGTGACAAATTTATGTTATAATTATATAATTTAACTAATTCTTTTTCATTAAAAATAATCCTTAATTATATGTATGTACTTACACATAGATATATTTATGTATTAAATTATTATGTTTATAAATAAATAGCCAATGAATAAATTATTTAACTGTTCAATTTGATTGGTAAACTGTTCAATTTTTTTGTAAAGTGTTTAATTTGATAAGTAAAATGTTCAATTTGAAATGTAAAACCCGTAGGTCAAAGAACATTTGGAACATTCATATTAATTTTCTAGCCCTTTCGCTGAAAACGTATACCCCGAACACTTAACCGGGTTAAATAAGAATGATGATAAATAACTGAAAAAATTTAATTATAAATATGAGGTTTTAACGTTTTTACAGAATCTTAAAAAAGTAGTAAAACTAAAAAATTGTAAATTGGAACAAATCGTATCATAGAAAAGTTGTAGATATGTTCATTATGGTGGAGCAAAAAGTCCCCCCCCCCCACAAAAAATACTCAATTTATTAGGCTGTATGCGGAAAAGTTGCCAGCTATAAGTGTAATCATGTAAGTGAAATTTGATCTTCCTACGATCCAATCTTCCCATTTGCCACCACGAAAATTTGGGACTTTTTTCAGATTTTTGCTTATAACTCGAAAACCATGTGTCAAACGGAAAATTTTACTCTTACCAAAATGAAAGAGTATAGAATTTCGCGTTGAATAACTGAAAATTTAAAATCAGTTTAGCCGTTTAGCCACAATCGATCGACACATATAGACAAGTTTTACCAACTTTGCGTAAAAGTGAATTATTCTCATTAGGTGATCACAAGAAACCACTTTTCGAATTTTGGTTCTGACCCCCATAATATTTGGCAATTGGCTAAAAAATGAGATTGGCAAAGTTTCATCATTTGGACAACGGAAATCCGTGAAGCAATAAGGTCGGATCATGTCCTGTCTTGGAAAATTCTGGATATCTTCAAATCTAAAAGTTTTACCAAAAAAGTAGCTAAAATAAAACTTCAAGCCAACATAATTTTTAAGAAAATGAGACAATAATCAAGTTTCTAGGATGAGTGGTTTTCATTTTATGAATGAAAAACTGCAATTTTTTCTTCCTCATTGCGGATTGCGGCAAGGGTTATCGTTGTCCAATTAAGATGAATGATTCCCAATCTCGTTTTTTAGCCAATTGGTAACAATTATGGCGGTCAGCGACACACAAATTTTAAGAGATGTTTCTTGTGTCCACCTAATGAGCATAATTCACTTTGGTAAAAATTGCCTATTTTGACGATCGATTATGGCTAAACGGCTGAACCAATTTAACTTATAAGTAGATTATTCGACGCGTAATGTTGTGCTCTTTAATTTTGATAAGAGTAAAATTTTCTGTAGGACGCATAATTTTTGGGTTATAAGTAAAATATGAAAAAGTCCACAATTTTTGTACTTTTTAGTCCCTCCAAAATTTAGCACCAGCCAGAAACCGTAGAAAACTCATATAACTCTTATTTGGAATGCCTAACGTCGATTGAAATTATTTCAAGCATGTGCAATGTGCATTTTTATTGACCAGTGCTGCATTTTTTATGGGGTTTTCAGAGAGAAATCAGTTAGCGTCAAAAGTGCATTCGCGATGAGCCGGCGTTGACACACTTGAAGGGGCACCTTAAGATATACATAATTTGATTTAGCTGAGATTTTGTATTATAATTGATTTAGCTGAGACTTTATATTAGGCAACTTTTTCGCATACGCCAGTTTCAAATTTTTGATTTTAGTTTTTTTACTCCACCCTAATGTTCATAATAACCGTGCACCTATACTAATATTATACCTTTCGTAACTGCTTTTGTTTAGCTGACGCTAAATAAAACTCGTAGTTATGCTTGACTTTTGATTTAAAATTAAAATGTTTTCTAATGTATTTATATATGCTTTTTTTACCCATAATTAGTTCCAATAAAATTTTGTAGACTACAAATTCTTTTCAATGTAGGCCGTATATAAAATTTGACTACAGGCAATGGACATATTGGAACAGAAAAATATTTTTTAAAATTTAGACTAGGGAAATAGAAAAGGCCAGGGACCAGAAATAAAAAAAAAAAAATCGTTTTTTTTCGCTTCACAAATAAAGTAAAAATGTTTTTAAGTTTGAAAACTGCGCGTCAAACTCAAGCCAGCCAGCCAGCCAACCAGTCCCAATGACTTGACATCAATCTCAGCTGACGTGTAACTTAATAAATCAAAAATTATAATTATTAATAAGAAATAATAAAGGACCTGAAAAATCGATTCTAAATTCAATTTCAGGTATTGTTCAAATATTTGATCTGTATTTAATTTGTATATAATTTGTATATAATTTGTAATATATTAATGTACATTGTATCATAACCTATTAAAACTAAATTCAATTTCAGAATTCGATTTTCATTTACCTAAGAAGAAACTTACAAATCGATTTTTCTCCTACCACCAAAAGATGCCGACTAAAGTAAGGATACATCTAAAAAAAGAAGAGATTGAAGGTTCCTTGGTGAATTCGATCAAAAGCATAAAATTAATATCGGATAATCTAGTCTATGCATTTCCTGAAGAACATCAAGGTGAGAAATCACACAAAGAACTAAGCCAAATTACTTTAATCAAGTCAGCGTTTAAAAGCATGTCCAAAGAGGGACATTTCAGAAATGTTAATATAACTTTATCAGATGAGATTAAGAAACTATATATAGATGAAGACAATAATTTTATATTTAAAGATTTTTTTGGAAGAATCAACTGAAGGAAGTCTAGATTCTTCAATAAGATCCAGAATCGATGAGGATAAAACTGATACTCTCAATAACCTGGACTTAGAAATTAAAAGAAAAGAAAACATATTATTAGATATCAAAAAAAATTTAACTTAAATAAATTTTATGGCATTCAACAAAATGCAGCAGAATGGTTAAAATTTTTTGAAATAGAATGTGAACGACATAAAATATATGATAGTATTATGAAGATACAAATTATAAGATTCTTCTTAGAGGGCAATTCAAAAGAATGGTATAGAAGTAACTTGAAAAAGATATCTGATAACGATTGGTCAAAATGGACAAAATCTTTTTTATTGATTTATGCAAAAAGAGGTTGGGCTGAAGTTAGATATGCTTACAAATTTAAGTATATAGATGGTTCAATAATTGATTACAGTTTAAAAAAGAAAGTCTCTTACTAGATGCTGAACCTTCGATCTCAGAAGTGTCAAAAATAAATCACATTGTTATAGGTTTACCTCAAAATATACAAGATATTCTTGATAAAGAAGAAATAAAAAACACAGACCAATTGATTAATATTCTTAGAAAATATGATTTAGAATATTTAAAAAAAGATAGAAAAGAAATAAAAAAAAGCCTAATGACAGATATGTTATAAAGACACCATGTTACAAATGTGAAAAATTAGGATGGCCAAACAGATACCATCCTACTGCTATATGTCGTAATGGAGAAAGATATAAAGAAAAATATGAAATAAATTTAAATGAAAATATTGAGGGGTTTAAGAACCAAAAAAACTAGACGGCCCCGGTAAAATCACACCATTGTTAACATTAAATGTACTAGTTGATGAATCTAGGAATATTGAAGCTGTTTATGACACAGGTTCTAATGTGTCATTAATAAATTATGAAATAATACAAGAACTAAAAAAAAATAAAAAAAGATAAAACAATATTTAAAACAATAAATGGTGTGAATTTTGTAGAAGGCCGGGCCCACTTGCTACTTAAAATAAATAAAATATCTGATTTCATAGATATATATGTCGTAAAAAATAATAACTTTTCATACGACATGTTACTTGGCTTAGATGCAATAAAAAAATTTAAACTGATTCAGAATGAAGAATTAAAAATATTTCAAAAGATTAACAGTAAAAATGTAAAAGAAATAAAAAAAGATAATTTTAAATTAAAAGAAATGAATAATAAATTAGAAGAGATAGACACATTCCAAAAAACAAATGATAATACAAAAATAATTGAAAAAGAATTAAAAATAGATAATATTGAATTAATAGAAAATAATAAAATAAAACAGATAAATTTAAATGAATATATAAACATTAATGAATATGAACATTACTTAAGTCATTTAGACGATAAAAAAAGAAATGATATAAAAAACTTATTATTAAAAAAAGAAAAAGGTTTTGCTAAGGATAAATATGACGTTGGAAGAGTCCAAAATGTGGAAGCTCAAATAAAATTAATGGAATATAAATATGTGTCAAAGAAACCATATCGATGCTCTTTACCAGATCAAAAAGAAATTGACTACCAAATATCAAAACTTCTTGAAGCTGGATTAATAGAAGAATCTAGTTCACCTTTTGCAGCCCCAGTTACATTGGCATTCAAGAAGGATGAAGGCAGAAGATCACGTTTGTGTGTCGATTTCCGAGAACTTAACCGGATCCTTATTCCGGAAAGTCATCCTTTCCCAAGGATTGAAGACATAATGGTGAAAGCGGGTAGTTGCACTTGGTTCTCAGCTTTAGACATAAATTCTGCATTTTGGTCAATCCCAGTGAGAAGTAAAGATAGAGACAAATTGGGATTTGTTACCCAAAATGGTCATTGGCAGTGGACTACTTTGCCATTCGGTCTCAAAGTGTCGAGTAGTATATTCCAGAGAGTGTTAGCAAACATAATAAGAAGAAACAAACTAAGTGATTTTTGCATAAATTATATTGACGACATATTGATATTCTCTAACACCTTTGAAGAACATTTAAAGCATATCGACTTATTAATAGATGTGATCCAAAAAGAAGGTTTCAAATTAAAACTTTTAAAATGTAATTTCGCCAAAAATTCAATAAAATATTTGGGCCATATCATTGAGAAAGGTCAAGTGAGACCATATAAGGACAACCTTATAGCAATAAAATGTTTTGAAAGGCCTAAAAACAAGAAAAATATAAGACAATTTTTAGGGAAGTGTAATTTTTATTATAAATACATTGAAAATGCAATAAAAACATTAGAGCCTTTACACAATTTATTAAGGAAAAATGTCAAGTTTGAGTGGAGCGAGAGTTGCGAGCAAGCATTTAACTCAATAAAAGAATATTTGTGTTCAAGCCCAATACTTTCAATTTACGACCAAGACAAAGAGGTTTTTATATACACCGACGCCAGTGTTGAAGGTCTTGGAGGTGTGCTTAAACAACCACAGGCAAATGGTGTTCTCCACCCAGTAGCCTACTTCTCAAAAAAATTGAACCCCACCCAAAAAAAGCACAAGGCTATATACCTAGAATGCCTAGCTATTAAAGAGGCCATAAAATACTGGCAACATTGGTTAATAGGTCGACAATTTACTGTAATAACTGACCATAAGCCTTTGGAGACTTTGCGAGTAAAAGCAAGAACTGATGAACCTCTCGGAGAACTGATATTCTATCTGTCTCAATATAATTTTAAAATTATATACTCTCCAGGAAAAACAAACTTAGAGGCTGACTCTCTATCAAGAAACCCAGTATTAGAGAGCTTTTGAAAAACGAAGAAGACATCTTAAAAGTAGTAAATATAGTATCTTTGGAAGAAATCATGAATGATCAGGAGTTAAACAAAGAAGAGTTAAATAATTCTAAGAATGTAGTAAAAAAAGGTGATATCGCATTCAAAGGTTTGAGAAATAATGAAAGAATATTTGTATCAAGAAGATTTGGCGATGAATTAATAAAAAAGGTTCATGACTTCTATGGACATATTGGTGTTAAGCATTTGCTAAATAAAAATAAGACCTCATTATTATTTCAAGAATATGGACAAATTAATAAGAAAATTTTGCAGAACATGCTCGACATGCATTGAAAACAAATCAAGAAGAGGCAGATTAATAGGACAAATGTCACAGCTTGGACCCGCAAAAGAACCATATGAAATCATGTCAATTGACACAATTGGAGGATTTTCTGGGAATAAATCATCTAAAAAGTACATGCACATCCTAGTGGATCATATGACAAGATATGTATTTGCTCTGACCTCAAAAACACAGACAGCAAATGATTTTATAAAATTGATTGACCCAATAACAAAAAAAATTCAATAAAGACATTATTGGGCGATCAATATGCTGGGATAAACTCAAAAGAGCTAAAAAACTACCTCAAAGACAAAAATATCAAATTAATATTCACTTGTGTTGATTGTCCTGAATCGAACGGTTTAAATGAGAGGGCAAATCAAACAATCGTAAACAGAATAAGATGTAAAATAAATGGGGATAACAAAAGAAGAAATTGGTCTGTGATAGCAGATGAATGTATCAAGGAATATAATAATACTGTTCACAGTGTTACAGGATTCGCACCAGAATACTTACTTTTCGGAAACAAATCCGAGATAATTCCAAGAAGTCTCCAACAGGAAAGTAATATGGAGAAAGACAGAGAGCAAGCAGTAAAGAACTCGATCGAAGAATTCAAAAAAAATAAAGCCAGAGTAGATAAAAGAAGGAAGGAATATGAATTCAAGAAAGATGAAATGGTATATGTCGAAACAGGCAGCAAATTAAACAAAAATAAACTAGACAAGATCAGAAGAGGACCTTTCCGAATTGTGCGAAAAATTTCAAATTCCATCTATGAAGTAGCATTTAAAAAAAAGGGAAGAAAACAACATTGTTTCACAAAAGAAAGTTACTGCCAGCTGATGTCTCGGAGGGGGAGATTTAAGTTTGAAAACTGCGCGTCAAACTCAAGCCAGCCAGCCAGCCAACCAGTCCCAATGACTTGACATCAATCTCAGCTGACGTGTAACTTAATAAATCAAAAATTATAATTATTAATAAGAAATAATAAAGGACCTGAAAAATCGATTCTAAATTCAATTTCAGGTATTGTTCAAATATTTGATCTGTATTTAATTTGTATATAATTTGTATATAATTTGTAATATATTAATGTACATTGTATCATAACCTATTAAAACTAAATTCAATTTCAGAATTCGATTTTCATTTACCTAAGAAGAAACTTACATGTTCATTTTGATTGTTTTATTCTCTTTAATTAGTTTTAATTATATATACCTACAATGTACTTACTTCTTTGCAAATAAATATTCTATTTTATTCTATTCTAAAGGTGAATAGGATTTTCGTATATCTTGATATTGACGTAATCAATTTTACAAATATACCTATTATACATAAAAACAAACATGTTTTTGACAGATCGAAAAATATAGATATTATCAATTAATAGGAAAACGATATATTTTTTAAACCAAAATAACTTTCTACAAATATATCTCGTGACGTATTTATTAAGTTTCTGAATAAATTCATTATTTTTAATAATTTAGATCAGGGCTGTCCAACCCGTGGTTAGTTTTAAAGAGGATGTTTTATTACCCATAAAAAAATTATGTACAATTTATTACAAAGTTACTTCTAACAATCCAAAATAAGTATAGTATCTTAACTTTAATACAATGAAAAAGAAAAGGGCCATTTTTAAATGGATCCCAGTAGATTTTTTTTACATAATATAGTTTTTTTAATTTTAATTTTATAATAAGTTATTTTTTTTGTAATTTTTACTTACATTTGTATAATTAAATTTTTTGCACGGGAAAAGGCTTTGAGAAAAAACCCGGCTATACTCAGAAAAAACCCGGCTATACTGTCCAACCCGTGGGCCGCGTGCCGCATGCGGATCAGCACTGCAATAAGTGTGGCTCAACGTAAAATCATGAACTTCCTTAAAACATTGAGATTTATATGTAGAGATATATTTATTCCTTTTTTCGAAATATGAGTGCACATTTGAACAATACGTGAAGTTTTTTTTAAGTATATATTCACTAAAAGCAAAATTATAACCTCAACTACATAAGTATCTAAGATAAAAAATAATGAAGTTTCGAATATTTAAAAATTCTTCTTCTTCTTATATTTTCACTTTATAAAATATTTATTATTTCAGTAATTTATAAGCTATGACATTAACCAAGTCTATAGTTATCATTCTAGTACAAGGAGACAAGGAATTGGGGTTTTCTAGAACAATCACAATTAATTGATCACTTCTCTCCCCGACAAAATTTGTCAAGACTTGTCTTTTAGATCATTGCACGTTCTTACGTGTCAATAGATAATGTATAGACAGGGATTATTATATCCGTGACCCTTTTAAAAAAAATTATCATTCTTCATATCCTTCTTTAATCCCATTCGATTTAAACCAGGAATGTCCAACCCGTGGTCCAATATAGTAAAGTCATAAAATTCCTTAAAACAATGAGATTTATATTTAGAATTACTGTAAAACACACAACAATTTAGCATAATATTTTTTTTCTCTAAATCTGAAAATCTACTATAAATTTTTCGAAAAATAAAAGTACTAATTTTAAATTTTGAATTTGGAACTAGATTTCAAGATTTTCGAAAAAATGATCATCATTTTAGTCTATTTTCGACTCTATTTTCATTAGAAATAAATTTTCTACTTCCAAACTTTCTGATTGAATGTTCTAGAACAACAATTAGATACCGATCTGAAAGAAAAATTGAATATTGACTCTATATTAGAATTTTATAATTAATTATCTAGCCAGGAAAAATTATAAACAAATATTAATACATAATATCACTTTTTGTAAGTATGTAGGTATGTATTTACATTTACGAGAAGCTATTTTCAAGTATAAAATTTTCAAAAAGTAAAATTAGATGCTAACTATGAGCTAAAAAAATAATAAAGTTCTTATTTCTACATTATTAACTATCTTTTTTGAATAACAAATATCAGTAGAATTATAATATTTTATGAGCGTCCCGAAACATTTTTTTTCAAATGTGGCCCGTGTAAGCCCTGATGAAGATTCTAATTCTTAAAAAAAAAAAAAAAAAAGAAAAAAAAAGAAAAAACTATTCATAGCTTCGGATGTAATTTGAATCTCATGTACATTTACTGTAACCTAGATGAAGGAACAATCAACCATCTAATTTGTAATTGTCACTAAATTCCAAAAAAAAAATCAAAATCAACCGAGCTTATTATTTATTTGTCTGTCTGACTTAACTGCCCCTTTTAATATTACGAATCTGCTGGCTTTGGAAGAAGAATTCTTATATAAAGTGGCTCTTTTTCATCAGCTGTAAAATTGAACTTTAATTTACGTGTATTTTAAAAATTTATGTTGTTGTTTTTTTTTCAATTTTAATTATTATACGTGGCTGTATGGGCAATAGGCATGGCTCCCAATAATTTTTAAGGAACTTGGGAGACGGTTCTAGGTGAAACATTTTGAATAAGAGGTAATTAAAATACTAGGTAGATTTCTCATAAATAGTAAAACAAATGTATTTTATGAGTTTTAACTCGTATCTCCTGAAGTTGGGTTAATAACCCGAAACATATATCGAGATAAAACTCATAAAATATATTTTGTTTTATTTATGTGAAAACCACCTAGTCTTTTAATTAACTCTTATATAGTTCCCAAAGCAAAAAAAAACTTAAATCTTCTCTGTTTGATAATAGTGTTCTGCAAACTTTTTGTGTTCAAGGTACACCTATACCAAATCAAGAAATTTTAGAGGTACACAAAAAAAAGCCAATGGTTATATAATATTTATTTATTATTAAAATCAATATAATATGAAAAGATGTTTAATGTGAGCCTGCTTAAGGAAGGAAGTTCTTTCGCTACAAACCACACAAAAAGTTTTAGCCTCGTCGCCACTCTATAAATATGAATGCAACTAAAATTTTAGGTTATGTTTTTTTAACGTGACTGTCCACTCACACTACGTAATTTATTTATTTATTTATTTAGATAATTTTACGGACTAGTAGTCCACTTACAAAAATGTCAAATACGTGTATAATGAGTGTTATATCAAGAAAAATAAAAAAAAAATTTTTTTTTTTTTTTTACAAAGAATTACAAAATAAAACATCGAAATCATATATAAACAATGCAATAAAAAATACAATAATCTATACTCGAACAATAAATATAATTAACAATAAAAGAACTATCACATGAAAATCATACAGAAAACAATAATGAAAAGAAAAGCAAAAGATAAAAGAGAAACATACATAAATAGGTACATAATTAAGTATTACAATGTTTACGGTGCTGGTGGGGATGTTCACATAAATTCATTCAAAACAAAAACAAAATCTCGTAAAAATTAAGTAAAGACAAAATTCAACAAAGATATGCCATTCAATAGTTTAATAATAATAAACCAAAAATAAAGCAATGCAAATCACTCCCATCAGACTGTCATAAATTTTCGGAAAAAATGATCTTTGATTTTATTTTTAGAGGTGTTAAATATGTCTATTTCCCTATTGCTATTACCTGTTTCCAAGATGCGATTTGTGCACGAGTACTTAAGATATGAGAATCTCTGACAAGGAGTAAAAAACAGCAGTGGATTTCGTGTCCTGTGAATACCGACATTGAAAGTGACCAGCTCTAGAAGCTGAGAACTATTTATTTTGCCACTGATGAGATCATGAAGAAGGAGGAAATCAGATTGCTCTCTTCTTAAGTTAAGAGGCAAAAAATGCAGAGTGAGATATAGACGCTCATAAGACAAATCCATAGTTGGAACATGTAGTTTAAAGGCAACATATCTTAAGAATTTCCGTTCTACCCGCTCCAGTTTTTGGATATGAATCTTGCAATGAGGTGACCACACCGGACTTGCATACTCTAATCCACTTCTAACAATCGAACAATATAAATTTTTTAAAGTAAATATGTTAGAGAAATGCTTTGTATTGCGAATGACGAAGCCAAGGAGCTTCATAGCGTGATTAGATATTTTCGTGATATGATCAATAAAATTAAGCGAGCGATCAAATGTTACACCAAGATCTTTAAAAGTGGAGACGTCTTTTACTTCAGAACTATCACCATCAACATAAACATGCTTAATTTTTCTAGTACCTCTATATAGATACACACATAATTGCCGGTCTTTTTCAAGCCATTGTGCTTATATCCACTCCACTAAAAATAACCGCCCAAATATGTTTTTTTTGTTTTTTATCAAAACTACGTGGTAAATAATTTCAATTTTTTTTAAGTTACTCCGAATATATTATTCTAACAAATATTAGTTTTTCATGAAGATGGTGAAATTCCTTCAAAGAAAAAAAAATAAAATTATGATCAAATCCCCACCCTTTCCCTATCTACTCTATGTTAAAAATGTCATTTTTAATTCCAATTATTTCATGTTTGGTGTGGTAAATCGTCTTCAAATTTTAACAGTATGTGTATTATGCTTTTAATGACTTATATTCCAAGTTTCAAAGAATTCTTGAATTTTCGCATTTGTGAAAGAACTACCTTAACTGAGCACAGGCGATCAAAATTTGGTGCAATCGTTGATAAGGCTGCTCTCATCTCTTGCTGCTCGCTTACCTCTCAGCTATGTGTAGGTGTATTATCTTCACACAATATGACATTTTCCGCGGCACACCAACTAATTACTACGGTACACTAGTGTGCCGCTGCACACACTTTGCGAAACACTGAGCTAGAGCACGATTGCAGATCAAGAACTTGTGGCTAGTACGCAACAACATGAATCATTTATCACCAAAAGCCGACTATTCAAAAAATTACATTTTTAGTTATGAGAAAATCTAATAATAAAAATTGCGTAAAATTGCGAGGTAGGTTTTACAAAAAAAATATATATATATGTAAAATTGAAAGTAATGGAAGGCAGGCCAGGGGTAGTGAGGAAAGAAAAATTAGCACATATCAAATGAAGTGTAATTTATTGGAATCCTTCCTCCCTTCTCTTCAAACCGACGTTTCGGAGGATTCTTCCCTCCTTCTTCAGGGTTTCAAGGGGTCAATGAAGAAAATAAATAAAATGCTTCCTTCCTCTCTCTGTTTTTCTATGCTTCTCCTAAGGAAGAAAATAATTTTAAACACTGGTGTGCAGAGAGGAAGGAATCATTTTATTTGTTTCCTTTATTGACCCCTTGAAACCCTGAAGGAGGAAGAATCCTCCGAAACGTCGGTTTGAGGGAAAGGGGGAAGGATTCCAATAAATTACACTTTATTTGATATGTGTAATTTTTTTCTTTCCTCACAACCCCTGGGCTCCCTTCCATTACATTCAATTAAAAGTTCTACCAGTCCGTCTCTCTCCAGAGAAAATTTCGTTGCAAATATATATGTATTAAAATGTTTCAACTAGAACCAACACCTATCTCCTTAAAAGTTAATGAGAAAATCTAATCAATTCTTTGTTTCGGAAATATAAATGAAACGTCTAGTTCAAAAATAAACGTTCCAAGATTGTTTATAAAGATTTGTATTTTTTTATTATAAATGGTATATATATATTAGGGTGGTCCTTATTTTTTGTATTTTTGAATTTTTCCTCCATGTTTCAAGTCTCTATCTCAATTATAACCTATGCCCCCAGCGATGTAAGTTTCTCATCTTAATAACATGGGGTTTTTGACATTGAAATATCAATTTTTTATTCCGGCCAAAGTAATTATTCAAAAAATTTGAAACTCTGTAGACTTTATCCTTATAATACTAGATATCCATCAGAATGATTACAAATTTTTAGCTATTATAATTTTGGAGTTACAGCTAGATAAAATACTGCTATATCTTAGTGTTACTAAGTTATAGACTCCAAAATTATAATAGCTAAAAATCTGTAAAAGTTCTGAGGAATAGCTACTATTATAAGGATAAAGTCTACAGAGTTTCAAATTTTTTAAACCATTACTTTGGCCAGAATAAAAAATTGATCTTTCAATGTCAAAACCCCCATATTATTTAGATGAATAACTTTTCGCTATGTAGCACTAGGTTAAAATTGAGATAGAGACTTGAATCTTAGGGGATTTTTTTTTTTTTATTTATTTCTAATCATATGAGCGTAAATATTCGAAAATATCCAAAATAAGGAGCACCCTAATATACATATATTATACATGTATGTATATATCAGTGACGGGCGGTGACTTTTCAATCAGGGGATGCTGTGTAAATAAATGAAACACATGTTCTAACACTTAAATCTACAAATAGTAACAATAATAATATTAAATCAACTGGTGTGTTCACCACACGACTTTCACATTTTCGAAATTCGAAACTTAAGCTCGATATAGCCTAGAAGGGGTACAGCAAGCCTTTGGTTGAAATCGGAAAACCGGAAGTGGACATTTTCATCAAGGATTTTTCGATTTTTTTTTATTTTCTCAAATACGGGCCTAACGATTTTTTTAAAAATTAGTTTATTTATCAAGTGTCATGAGTTATAGTTCTGTTAAATTTTCCGATGAAATAAAGGAAGGGGGTGTAAAGTAGGAGTGTCGCGGCGCAATACAATAATTTTATTTTATCTCTCTATAGTACTTTACCATGGAGGGTATGGTCAAGTATTGTAATCGTTCATGAAAAAAGTCTTTTTGTTTTGATTCGTTTTTTCGAAATTTCTCAAAAACGGCTAAAACGATTTTGTTTAAAAAAAATGAGCGAAGCCATGGCGTTTTACTCTATAAAAAAGCCCTAATGATTGAACATCGAAAAAATTATATTTTACGAGATATTAGTGATTTTGTCAAAATGTCTATTAGTACGTTAGTTTTAGTACGTTACCAAATTTTGTGTACGCTCTAGCTCAAAAACCTCCCCATCCATGAAGAAGGTTTTGTTTGGAAGTGAAGGGGTTGGTTTTCCTTGTTTCTCTCTCGTTTCTTTCATTAAATTAAATACATCTGTATTGAGAATATAATGATTTAGTTTAGATTTATAATTTCTGCACTTAAAGGTTCATTTTTTTCATTGACATTTGACAGGAGCTGGCCAGCTTTTCCCCGAGCGTAACTCCGAATATAACTAATATATTAATAACAATTAATATATTTACATATATAGTATATGAAATGTTCAGGTACTCATGTCTTTTCTTAAATTATTTTTATAATAAAGAGTGGATTTTTAATACAATTTAAATATTTGTCTCATCTTTTTTGTTATTTTTCATTAAAATTTTAAGATTGCGGGCCTCGCAGCTATATTTATATATAACCAAAATATTCTTCAATTATTTAAAAAAATAAAAATAAAAGTGTATAGACATCATGTATATTGCAGTATAATAGAATCTTCAATATATCTATTTAAGACTTTATTCAAGAAAAATAAAACAAATATATTTATTCTAGGCTAACTAATAAAACATCAATAAACAAGCCACAAGGGGGTCCAGGGGCAAAGCCCTTGGCTATGCAAGAGCCCGCTGTCGGCGGGCCTCGCAGCTAGTTTTCTAAGTATAATTTAATGAACACGGATTTGGTTCCAGGTTGAAAATTAAAACAATTTTGTTTCTTCAACTTTTTACTTTATCCAATGCGAAACATGGGTAAAGTATTTTATTACATTTTTGTAAAACCACAACTAATTTTTTTTTCATTCCAAATTGTTTCTAAAAAATAGTATATATTATATTAGTTAATTTAAATAGTTTTCAAATTAAATTGCCTTACGATTGAATATAATTGCTCGGTAATACAATTTTACAACAATTTATTTTATTTTTTGCACTTCACCTAAATACATAAATTCGAATGCGATATTAAATTTGAAATTCTGCTATTTTTGATTTCAACACGGAACCCAGAACAGATGTCCAATTGCCCATACTCAAATATATTTTACGTTAAAATTTTTAGACAATATCACAATAACCCAATCAGTGTATTTTCAATCTGGTTTTCAAAGAAAACTAGTCTGTTAGGTGGGTTGCTGTTGAAAACGTGCCACCAAAAGGAGAATCATGGATTCAGAGAGCAGATTTAGCTCATGAAAATGACGATGACAAGCACGTTGCCTGGATTATTGAGCGATTATGTTAAAATAAAACTCTATCATTTTGATTGGCTGAATAATTTTGTACCTTTCCACAGTCAATCTTCTAGATGCAGGGACGGCGGAACAGTGGGGTTAGCTGACCCCCCTGGGAATTTGTCTACGTGGTCAAGGGGGTCAGCGGACCTCCTAAAGAAAGAAATTTTACCGTTACTTTACCCA
Organism: Forficula auricularia; assembly: GCA_024734495.1. Classification (NCBI taxonomy): domain Eukaryota; kingdom Metazoa; phylum Arthropoda; class Insecta; order Dermaptera; family Forficulidae; genus Forficula; species Forficula auricularia. Next base: position 4,426,490 of record JALMQS010000078.1, read on the forward strand.
AACACAACTTTGTTAAATTGTTTGTTGTAAAATTAATGTTATACTATTATCTGTTTGCCTTAACAAAATCTAAAAACTTTGCGCCGTAACGTTAGCCTAATAATTACTCATTTTAATTTAGTGTCTTAAGATCATGTCCAATTTATTGAACATTAATAACCGGTTACCAGTAGCTTCTTAATTAAATATTTTTTTTTTTTATGAAACAAGGCTTTGTTTTCCTAGTTACATAAGTTTATTACTCATATTTGCCAAGAATAATACAAGTATATATTGCTAATTAATTTCGTTTTGTTTTATTACCTTTTGAACCTAAACTCAAGCATTATAACTAGAAACAAAAATTTGAACTCTTTTTTTCTTTCAGTTTTCAATAAAACCACAGCTACAAACTCCTTAAAAATGGGTTAAATTGTACCATTTTGCTTCAAAATTTTCTGGGGAGGCCCCCAGACCAACCGGTTGCTTGGGGGTATTCTATACCCCCGGTCCCCCCAGTAGGCCTACATCACTTTCCAAACTTTGACCACCCTGGCCTAAGATCGTTCCGCCGTGCTTGTTTAGATATACTTTTTTTTTTATAAGTAGAAAAATGAAAAAAAAAAATTAAATCTTTTTTTTTTGCTCTTTTAAACCACAACTTCTATAGTGCAAGGATGAAAGCTCCTAGAATGTTCCGCTGAATTGCTAAATCATCAAAATTTTCAAAGAACTTTTCCAGAGTATATTAATTTAATCGTAAATATTTCTGAAATTTTTGTTTTTTATCTGAATAATACTGCTATCATTGTCGTTAAAAACAAATATTAGGTGAGATTGAAAGAAAATGATTCCACCCATCAACTATTTTTAGTAGCGGCATAGGCATCTAAGATTCTGACACTACAAACAAATATTATTAAAGTTGTTATAGGGAAATAAGGACTATATCTGTTATGCAGATAATTTATATTTTATAGTCAACATTTCGTCAACTTTGTTGACTTCTTCAGGGCTCTAAAAAGTGATAAGGCCTCAATTAATACAAATCATAACATACTTTCAAATCAAAAACAAAATTGATCTCAAAAAACACTTCAATAAATAGAAAAAACAAATAATACATATACAAACTAAGAGGTGTATATAATGTGTTTTTGAATTTTGATTTTTAATTTTAAGAAAATAATAGAGAGGAAGAATTTTAATTTTTTGGGTGGAATTGAATTTGAATTGTTTGTTCAGTTTGCTCTCTGGTTATTTTGGTTTTTGTGTGATTCTGGTGTTTTTCGTTTTTTGAGAAAAAATAAAATACGATAAAGAAAGATATTTTTAAGTTTTAAAACAGAAAATTTTTTCAATCTTATCTTGATGACTTGCCTTGATATGTTTACTAAGGACCGGTTGTATGTCGCAAAGTAAATGTTTTTTACAAGTGACAAAGGGTAGATGGTAGATGGTAAATGGAGGCACTGACAGTGCCTGGGATCTGATTGGCCATCTCAGTCCCTCTATTTACCATCCACCCTTTGTCACTTGTAAAAAGCATTTACTTTGCGACATACTCAGCCCTAAGAAAGAATAATTATAAAAATGACAAATATGGAGGGAAGTTAACTAGTTGGTATGTAAAATGAGTTTTTATGTGTATTAATTTGTTTTTTCTATTTATTGAAGAGGTTTTTGAGATCAAGTTTGTTTATGATTTGAAAGTATGTTGTGATTTGTATTAATTGAGGCCTTATCACTTTTTAGAGCCTTGAAGAAGTCAACAAAGTTGACGAAATGTAGACTATAAAATATAAATTATCTGCATAAAAGATATAGTCCTTATTTCCCTATAACAACTTTAATGATTTAATCAATGGACATAAATAATCAAAATAAATTATAAATACTGTTTCCCGAAAATATTGCATAAATAGTATTTTTCTTATTTCCTGATCTAAAGTAAGACCGTTGAAACTATTCTAACCGTATACGGGGTTGCGGAACAGATTCGTACCAGGTGTAGAATTTCCCCAAACGGGTTTCTCCCCTGTGAAAACGCGATAAATCGTTTAGTATGAGAGAAATTCCAATTAAATTAAAATAATAAGAGCACAGAAATAAAAGATTAATATCGGATTAAGTACAAAGTATTATTTCAAAAATTAAAAACCATTACGTTTCGAAAACATAAGTTTTTAAATTTATTTACTAAACAGATCAAATAATATATACTCCCTCCATTAACATTATAATATTTATCTTCGCAGCCAAAACATCAAATTGCAATATCGCGATATTATTTAACCTATTCTGCCACATCTAGTTGACCCAATATAGTTTTTTTAGCTTACGAATCTGGAATTGTCATTAAAAGTCGCAAAATCTTACGAATTCCGGATGGATTCCACTCCATCATTCATTCTCGCATTTGTAAAATTCCATTATTTTATTTGTATTTGCAATTTGAACAATGGCGAAAGCTTCCAGGGATTTGAAAAATTTCGTTCCGTTTAGAATCTGTTTTGCAAAGATGCGACTATTCAATCGTAAATTTCAGAAAATATTTGCCTGTGTATTTATCTTTTTGAGTGTCACAATTATATTTATAATTGTCAGTATTTGAGTCGAAGGGGAGAACCAACCCTTCTAACATAATAAAAAGTACCTGGCCACCGAGCGATGCTCGGAAAATTTTTGCTTCAGTTAATAGCTATATATTAATCCCCGAAACCCCCTCCCCTCGGACCCCCGCCACTTCGCCACACCTCCTGCACTCTCCCATCCCACCACTACACCCACACATCTACCCCCGCCCAAGCACCCAGTTTTTGCATTTCTAGCCTCCAGTGGCCCACAGATTATATATATATATATATATATATATATAGGTATATAAATAAATACGGTATAATTATTATTATTTTATTTAATTAAATAAAAAATTTTTGAGTTCATCAATTAAATTGTCAAATTAATATTTGTGGAAATTTAAAACTCGATTTTTAATCAACAATAAAATTGCCCAATTTTTAATATATAATAATAAATAATCTTATTGTGTGATATAAAGATTAAAAAAACCAATTAAAAATTAAAGCGAAATTAAATAAAAATGTAAAATATACATTTTTATCGAGACAACCACCTGTGAATAATTATTTCAATTAACAAAAAACCCATCAAAAACAACTTAGCCGAAAGATGAGACCGTGACTGATCGAGATGTCCAACACAAAACCCTCCTTAACCCGTGAATTTCATCCAAATCGTTAGAGCCTTTTTCGAGAACCCGACTGGATATATATATATATTATTTTTGCTCGTTTAATAAGAGTAGATAATTATAACATCTCGGATCTAGTAGTTGACCACCTCTTTTCATTTTCTATACTTAGATACCTTTTAAAGCTATTAATATCGTCATTTGTCTTTTATATTCAAATAAAATATTATAAGAAAGACTGAAGATAGATTGAAATGAAATAAATGTCAACCCTTCGAAACTATAGTATCTATCAAAGAAAATTAAATATGTTGCAGTTAAAACGCGTTTACTTAATAGGTACCTTTGTGGCAACTCGAATTTGCTGAGGTTGGTTGAGTTTGGTTCAAAGGTCTAGAACAGGGTTGCCCAACCTTTTTTTGTCCGTGGGCCGGATTCATCATGACATACGATTTCGCGGGCTGATTCTTTTATAATTGCATATCTTAGTAACACCTTTGAAAAAAATTCAACATTTTCAATGAATTCACGAATATGTTTGTGCTGATTCATTTTTTAAATATTTATAAATTTTATGAAAATGTTGCGTTTTTTAATTTATTTTTAGAATTAAATGAAATCATAAAAGGTTAAATTAAAGGTAGTTGTCCATTTCTTGAAAAACGCGGCACTCACTATCCACTTTACGTTTTTTCGTCGATGCATTATTTGGGGTAAAAATATTCAAATACAAAAGTTAATGTAAACATATGTGAGCATCTCCCTATGAAATAATTACCACAAGTAACTCCATGATTATAATTAACTTCACTTGTAGTCATTCTTTTGACTATCGGCCAATTTCGCGGCAGCATCTACATGCCGACATCGGCATGACACACCGTGTCATGCCGATGTCATGTACAAATACAAATTATTCAATCAAATACATATAACAATATCAGAAATATTGTAGTTAATAAAATTCACAGAAAATACTTTAATAAATTTAAAAAATACGCGGTATTTGGTCAATAATTTACGAATATCCGACTAGGAGCTCGCGGGCCGGATTGAGCTTCTTAGACTCTAGAATCTTCATTTTTGACCTTCCGCCTTATTTTTGGATGTTTATTTTCAAAAATTTTTAAACGAAAATGTCAAAAATTACATCCGGTACAACTTTACTTCTAATTTTTTGACATTTTCGTTTGAAAAATTTTTGAAAATAAAACACCCAAAATAAGGCGGAAGGTCAACAATGAAGATTCTAGACCTTTGAACCAAAACTCAACCAACATCAGTAAATTCAAGATGCCACACAGGTATTCAGTGGAAACACGTTTTAACTAGTAAGAACCCGTTGTTAATAAAAACGGGTTTTTACTGCAGCATATATGGTATATACAATATACCCCAAGATGGTCCTTATTTTAACAAAGTCTGAATTTTTCCAATCTCACCTCAAAATCTCAGTTAAGATCATAAAAAATGATCTGTCGAAAAATAAAATTGCTTACAATGCAAGAATCCGTCCCGGAAGCTAGTTTAATATTTCTTGCATCTCACACATCGTCATCTCGATAAATCGGGCATTCCTTTTACTTTCATAATTAAGTTGAGAGGTGGCGAAAGACCTGTTAAGCGCCCCTCATCTGAAATTGACACGAGAAAATTTCACATCTTTAAAAGCAGCCCCCGATTTCTTATTTATTTTATTTTCGACACCACTTTTCAAGATTGTCTGTCTAGTCCTTGTTAAAAGACTGTAAAGCATTTCAAGTTGACTCTGTCATCATATTGTAAAAATGAATAAAGAATCATACTTCAACATTAAGAAAAATCACGGTCGCTTGATTCTAAATCTTAACATACAATCTAAATATATATATTTTGATGAGAATGTTTTGAGAAAAAAAATTTACGCCGGCTATATGTCACATGCGGTTCACCTCCGAGGTCAAGCCAAAGGCTCGGGTTGTACTCTTTTGGGATTCGGGTTCAACTCCCCAAGGGGTGAACACTGAACAACCCTTCTGATATAATAAAAAGTACCTGGAACACCGAGAGATACTCGGTAATTTTTTGATTTAGTTAAAAGCGATATATTAATATTATTTTTAATTTTAAATTCAGTTAAAAAGGTCGATTTTTATTCGCAGCCAAAATAAAATAAAATTGAAATAAAACTTAATTTATATTTTTACCAACGTTTTGACCCGTTATGGCCATCATCAAGACGTATCACTGGCCACAAAGTTTTGAATGTAATTGTAATTAAAAATAATATTAATATACACGGAGGTTCTTTCGTTGACCCTTTTAAATCCTGAAGAAGGAGGCTCGATTCTTCGAATTGTCGGATTTTTTAAGAGAATGAAATTGATATTCTGAATAAATTATTTTATAGAAAAATACCTTTAATTAATTAAATTGGCAAAGTCTAATATATAATAATATTTGTAATGATCTATTAGTGGAATTTAAAATAAAAAAAAACCAATTAATTTTATTAAAAAGAAAATTGAAAAAAATGTAATTATTACATTTTTATCGAGACAACCACCTGTGAATAATTACTTCAATTAACAAAAAAACTCATCAAAAACAACTTAGCCGAATCTGTCAGAACCCAAAAACCCCATAACCCGTGAATTTCATCCAAATCTTGAGACAATCTTATAATCAAAACAGTCCATTCAATGAAAAAAAAATTCAAATAAAAGTTTATTTATATCAAGAGGGAAACTAAACTACTCTATTGTTTGTCGACCTAGAACAAGCTTTCAAGGGTATTTAGGTCAAGTTCTGTTTTTTAAATGAAAACCTATATTTTTCTTTGTGTAGTTCGTAAATCTACAAAAAAAACTTTCCATAGCAACTTTTTTTTTACACGACTGTCAAATACAAAAAATATTAAATCAATTAGATCTAAAAAAAGCAAGCTAGTAGTTATTGCTTACACTCGAATCATACAATTTTCAATTATCAAATCTTTATTTCTTCAAACTAAATAAGCTTTCATTATAATTCAATATAATCAATAATATTTTTGCGAATGTATATTACATAGAAAGATAGCTCACATAGCAGAAACGAGCCTTGGCAAGCATATAACAACAAAAATGTTTTTTCATCCCATCGACTAATGAGACTTCTATTAGAAATTATAGATACAAATATATTACCATTAAAAGACTGATGACGACAGGATCAATACGGCGGTGTACCATATATGTTGCAATCAACATCAATGAGACCAAGTTCCACACTACGAAGAATTGCCCATATCCAAAGGCTCCAGAACATGTGACATTGGATGAAGGAAAGTTCATCTGATGGAAGTAAGGAAGAAAAAGAAACAGATTTTGGTGAGACAACTTTTGAACAAAGCTGTTCATGTGAACTCAACGATCTCATATGAGATTTGGAGGTTATAAAAAAAAAAAAACAGTCTGAAATGCTTGGTTCCTGCCTGGGATGGAATCTAATCAATTTTAATAACATCTTAAAACATCTTATAACATCTTAATCATCATTCTCATTTTCTGAAGAAAATAGCTTAAAACATCTTAAAACTTTTTAAAACTTTTTAAAACTTTTTTAAAAACTTTAAAAAACTTTTTTAAACTTTTATTAACTTTAAAAGCTTTTTAAAGTTTTAAAATTTTTAAAAAGTTTTGAAAAGTTTTAAAATGTCTTTAGCTATTTTCTTGAGAAATTTTCTTCAGAAATTGAGAATCATGTTGGGAGTCGAGTTAGCCGAGCCGGCTAACGCGCAGGCCCCGCTTCGGCATCGATCGATTATGACGATTATTGGAGCGGAAGGCCGGGGTTCGAGCCTCGGCTGGCAAATAAAAAATTTCTACCGGCTAAAAACTCGGCTCCCTCACTAACCCTACTCACACTTTACTAATGTGCTGTCTAAATGGGCTTTGTTCCTGGTGACAATAAATAAATAAAAAGAGAATGATGTTATAAAAAGTTTTGTAAAGTTTTTTAAAGTTTTAAGAAGTTTTAAGATGTTTTAAGATGTTTTTAGTTATTTTCTTGAGAAATTTTCTTCAGAAATTCAGAATGATGATTAAGATGGTTATAAGATATTATAAGATGTTTTAAGATGTAATTAAGATGAAGTAGATTCCATCTCTTTTGATGGGAACCAAGCATTTCAGAATGTTTTTTTTTTATAACCTTAAATCTCAAAAGGAGATCGTTAAGTTTTCCGGCCAATAAACGAGGCTCACATGAACAGCTTTGTTCAAAAGTTGTCTTACCAAAATCTGTTTCTTTTTCTTCTTACTTTCATCATATGAATTCGCTTCATCTAATGTCACATGTACTGGAGGCTTTGATATGGTCAATTCTTCACAGTGTGGAACTAGTCTCATTGAAGATTGCAAGTTATGGTACACCACTGTATTGACCTTCATCATCAGTCTTTTAATTATAAGTATTTTTTCTATAACTTCTAATAGGTTCTAGATGAAGGAGGAGGTATCAGCCAAAGATGGAATCACTGGGTTCAATAAAACACCTTTAATAAGACGTTTCGGCCTGAATTTTATTTGGCCATCTTCAGTCCAATTAGGAGTTATACACAAAATGCGGTACGACATATGTGATCGAACCAAGCCTTTTCAAAAATAAACATTTTTTTAGCTTCATGTGAATTTATAACGTGCCTGGACCCAAAAGTTTCAGAATGAAAGTAATGATTATTGAACCCAGTGATTCCATCTTAGGCTGATACCTCGTCCTTCATCTAGTACAGTTTCATCAGAGCCACGAACTCTAACAATATTCTAATAGGTTCGTTTACCCGGTGGGATATAAAAAAATATTTTTGTTGTTATAGCAACCTAAAGCTCGTTTCTTATGTGACTCTCTTTCTATAATAACAAAATGAATTTTTCTAAATCCAAATGGGTAATTAAATTTGATAGTATAATAATGTTTAAAAATGATTAAGGAACATTTGTTACCAAAACTTCTAAAAAAAATAATTAAAAAAACTTTCCTTAGTTAAAAGTCGAAATTTTATAAAAGGTTGCCCTAAATTAAACCTCTATCTGCTTGGTATAAAATAAATATAGGTACACACTAAAATAAAATAATTATTTGTGAATCCTACCTAGTAAATTATATTTTTAAATTTTTATTTTTTTATTTTATTAATGTTTAACTTAGAACCCTTACACCATTCTCCCTTTATAAAATATTAGTGCCTGGAGCACCGAGCGATGCTCGGTAACTTTTTGCCTCTAAATAGTTTAAGTTTCAAATTTCAAGGCTCTGCGACTTACCGAAGACGAGATATGAACGATTAAAATATTTATTTTACGACACTCCTAATTTACACCCCCTTCCTTTATTTCAATCGGAGTAAAATCTATACACGACTAATAACTAATGACACTTGATAAGTATACCTATTTAAAAAAAATTGTTTGTGCCATTTTTGAGAAAATAAAAAAAACGAAAAATCTTTCATGTAAATGTCAACTTCCGGTGTTCCGATTTCAACCAAAAGTTTACTGTACTCCTACTTTCTAGCCTATATCGAGTTTCGAATTTCGTAGCTCTGAGATTTATGGTTGCGATATGCAGGGGGAGTACATTCTTACGTACGTAAACATCAACTTCCGGTACTTCTATTTTAGCCAAAATCTTCTGGTACTTCTTGTAGTATCTAGATAGCTTAAGTTTCAAATTTCAAGACTCTGCGACTTACCGAAGACGAGATATGAACGATTAAAATATTTATTTTACGACATGACTAATTTACACCCCTTTCCTTTATTTCAATCCGATTAAAAATTTAACACAACTAATAACTCATGAGACTTGATAAGTACACCAATTTTTATCGAAATCGTTAGAGCTGTTGTCGAGAAGCCTATTGGATATATATATATATATATATATATATATATGTTATATATAAGAATTGCTCATTTTAATAATATCAGATAAGATAATCTATAACATCTCGAATCTAGTATTATCTCTCTTGAATTTCTAAAGTAATTTTATATTTATATTCTGTGAATGAATATTTGCGAAATAGTTCATTCAAATTTTTAAATATAACAGCTATTTTATATAATTATATTATTTTTAAATTGTAAGGTTTCTTTAGTCACAAACTAATATAAAATAATTTTTGTAGAAAAAAATAAAAACTGACTTCAAAAAATTAAATGCAACAAATAAAATACACTAAAAGGTATAAAATAATTATTATCTTATTTAGTTACAACTAAACGACGAAATATTAACATGAAATTACTTTTTGTAGTCGGTGCCAAACAAACTATACCTATAAGCGAGCGTACCCACCAAACGTACTAAGTAAGATCCGTCGAGTGCGATTCATAAAAGGTATAAGTATGTTTGGCACCAACTTCAAAAAGTAATTTCATGTTAATATTTCGTCGTTCAGTTGTAACTAAATAAGATAATAATTATTTTATACCTTTTAGTGTATTTTATTTGTTGCATTTAATTTTTTGAAGTCGGTTTTTATTTTTTTCTTAAAAATTATTTTTATTTTTCTCTTTTTAGTGATGTTATTAATAGTGATCATATCATCAGAACTTTACCAAATTAATATGACACCATCCCTAAGACACCCCCTATCGGATAAAAAAAGAACCATCGAAATCGGTTCATAAACAATGAAGTTAGGTCTAAAAAAACCTAATAAAAAAGGTCTAATACCTATGAAAAAAAATGGGACCAATCGGAAGGTGGGCTGAACCCAATACAAAAAAAATTTCAAAATCGGTTCACAATTGGCGGAGATATGAGGTAACATAGGCAGAAAAAAAAAAAAAAAATTCAGTCGAATAGAGAACCTCCTTCTTTTTTGAAGTCGGTTAAAAAGAAAGTAGTTTTATTTAATTATTATTAATTATTTTATTGATTCATCAAACAGTTTCGGTCACCACTGGTTGACCATCTTCAGTAGTACTAAAAATGGGAAAATGAAACATTTCAAAATTTTTTTTAAAGAATTACATAATACAAAAAATATAGAAGTTTGAATTTATACATACAATTTCGTTCACGATTATAACAATCATATATAGCAATAATTCATAAAAAAAACTTATCATTGACTAGAATCTATTTTGAACTGATGATCATTTGAAATATTATTTTTATTTTTTCAAAATGATCATATTGCGTAATCAATTCTCATTTAAAGAAATCTACCATTACGAACAAATCCAGAAACCCATTAAGAGTCAATTCATTTTTATAATAATACATATCAATATAAACACCTTCATTGCTTCATTACATTTTTCTTAAATATAAACATTAATACCAGCCCAAAAAATACAATTAAACAAAACAACCTCATTCACAGCAATGACACTATGAGATTGTAGCTTTTTGATATATTTTTAACCGACTTTAAAAAAAGGAGGAGGTTCTCTATTCGATTGAATTTTTTTTTTTTTTTTTTTTTTTTTTGTGCCTATGTTACCTCATATCTCCGCCAATTGTCAACCGATTTTGAAAATTTTTTTTTGCATTGGGTCCAGTCTAGCTTCCGATTGGTCCCATTTTTTTTTCGATTTTTTTTTCATAGGTATTAGACCTTTTTTATTAGGTTTGTTTAGGTTTGTTTAGACCTAACCTCTTTGTTTATGAACCGATTTCGATGGTTCTTTTTTTATCCGAAAGGGGGTGTCTTAGGGATGGTGTCATATTAATTTGGTCAAGTTCTGATGATATAATCACTATTAATATCATCACTAAAAAGAGAAAAATAAAAATTTTTAAGAAAAAATAAAAACCGACTTCAAAAAATTAAATGCAACAAATATGAAAATACACTAAAAGGTATAAAATAATTATTATCTTATTTAGTTACAACTAAACGACGAAATATTAACACGAAATTACTTTTGAGAGTCGGTGCCAAACATATACCTTTTATGAATCGCACTCGACGGATCTTACTTAGTACGTTTGGCGGGTACGCTCGCTTATAGGTATAGTTTGTTTGGCACCGACTTTTAAAAGTAATTTCGTGTTAATATTTCGTCGTTTAGTTGTAACTAAATAAGATAATAATTATTTTATACCTTTTAGTGTTTTTTTATATTTGTTGCATTTAATTTTTTGAAGTCGTTTTTATTTTTTTCTTAAAAATCTTCTATTGCAGATCCATTTTAGAATTCACACATATCAGATATTTTTCCAATAGATAGACTAGTCCTTTATCTTCCTCTTGGTCCAATTGTATATAATTATACTATTTAAAAAATGTTTTTCCCTTCACCAAATAATTTTTACTTTACCATACAGGGTATGGTCAAATATTCTAATCGTGCATGAAAAAAGTGTTTTTTTCCCTCTTTTTTCGAAATATCTAAAAAACGAGTGAAACTATTTTGATTAAAAAAATTGAGCGAAACCATGGCATTTCGGTCTACAAAAAAGCCCCAATAAATGAACATCGAAAAAATTATATTTTTCGAGATAACAATTGTTTTGTCAAAATGTCTGTTACTGGTTGTCTGGTTGTTAGTCTGTGCGTTACCAAATTTTGTGGACGAGCTAGCTCAAAAACTAGCGTGAATATCAAAACCAAATTTCACACGTAGTTTTGGTCCATTGAGATTAAGAGCTGATTAGATTTTGGTGCATATCGACCCAAAATTAAGGGGAGTGGAGGTAGGGGTTAAAAATTAAAAATCTAGGCCATTTGAGCAAACTCAACCAAATTTTGTATACATAATCAGTGGACCCCCAGAAGTCTAAAAATGCAAAAACTAACCGCCCAAAATGGGGGGCGGGTAGGGTCAAAAAATGAAAATCTAGGCCCTTGTACCAAACTCAACCAAATTTTGTATACATAATCAGTGGGCCCAGAGTAATCTAAAAATGAAAAAAACTCCCTCCCCTACATGATTATAAATAATTTTATTAAATATTAAATATAAGTGAGGGGCCAGATTGTATGGTAAAGTCAAGTAGATGGCCACATCAGAACACGTCAGCTTATTTTACTGCAGTTTCACTTCTACTATATGCGCCCCGACACACCATACATTTTTTATGCCTAATACTTTTTAGAAATTTTTTTATTTTTTATAAAACATAATCCATTTTACATCCGAAAATATAATTGAGCGTCAATATTTTGTGTCGAAATTATCAATTTCTTCATATAAAAAAGTGCACGTGCAGACTTCATATGTCCTGCTGGCCACCTGTTGCGACCCCAGCTCTAGGCATATTATGACTGTCTCTTTCATTCTTGTTTATATATATCAAATGAGATTCTTCTAGCAATTTTCACAAATCGACTATTCCAAAGATTTCCCAACAACTCAAACATCACACATTGGTATTTTTAACGTTCAAATGACGTAAATCACGGACTTAACTGACGTCTTTGATTCACCGGATAAATCTCGATATACGTCCTAAATACGTCTTGATTCGGAGCAAGTTCCAACATAAACTACGTTTTTGGCAACCTTTTTTCATTCACTAAAAGAAAAAAAACCCACTGAATCTTACGTAAAATCAAAAACAAAAAGTCCTATTTAGTACTTTTTTATTACTATATCCATAAAAAAAAGATCTGGATCGATCGTAAAAGGAATCAAAAAAGACAACTTTATTAAGTATTATATATTATTATACTCGTATATATAACTTTATTTAGTTTTCTCATTTTTAATGGACTAAAACGCTTATGATCTTGTTGCCCTCTTTGAGAGAGGAAATTAGGAAAAAAGAAAATCTCTATCAAGGAAAAATTAAATCGTAATATATAGATCTTTTTGATCAGATGTTAATAATGAGCTGATATTTTTGTAATTTGTATTAATAAAGTAAAAACTCATTTTCAGTTTTCCATTATTTGGAAATTGTTATTTCACCAAAAATTTGTTGAAAACATACAAAGTATGAAAACACTTTTCTTTTTTCTCTCCAATTTTAATTGAGATTCTTGTATGCGTGTACCTTGACAGGCAGAATTCTCTTTCAAAGGTAATCCCTGGAATCTAAGCAATCATATTGAAAATTTCGTAGAAAATTAATATTTTCTTTCTACTACAGAAAACAAATCTTTTATATTTATTTAATTAAAATGATATAATCAAACAAAGAGAGAAAGATCAATTTTTCCTTAAATAAATAAAATTACACCGTTTTAGATTTGCTCAAAATTTTCGAAAAATTGTTTTCCTTTTGTTTATCTGTTTATAGAAATCTGTGACAGGTGATATAAATTTTCTGTCGGTCTGTCAATATTCACGATAAATCGAAAACAGATGTTCATTGAAAAGTTCTGCTAAAAAAATGTTTATAAAATAAAATCAAAGAACCGATTTCAGGCTTCCTAGCTTCCAAAACTTATTATCAACAAAATACACGAAATTAGGAGAAAATTAAGGAGGTCCTTTCGCGACAATCCACACAAACAGTTTTAGCCTCGTAACCACTCTATACCAGGGGTCGGCAACCTGCGGCTCGCGAGCCGCATGCGGCTTTTCGGATGTCAAGATGCAGCTCTTCAGATATTAATAATCATATTATTTTTTTTTTCAAAACTCAAGCAAAAATTATTTTACTGCAAAAAAATTCATATTTAAAGCTATTTATTTTAAATCAAAAATAAAATTTATATACCTAATCCTAATCAAATGCCATAATATTGAAACAAAAATGTTAATGGCTCTTTAAAAACTGGGAAATTTTGTAAATTGTAACTTTTGGCTCTTCCGTTTCAAAAGGTTGCCAACCCCTGCTCTATACATATGAACGGTGCTAAAATTTTAGGTTGTTTTATCACGTGACTGTACTCTTTACACTACTATATTCTCTTTATGAATGGATCGTTTCCAAGCCATTGATCTTATATCCCCTCCACTAAAAACAATCGCCCAAATATGTTTTTATTTTTTTTTATCAAAACTACGCAGGTAAATTTTTTCTTTTTTTTTCGTAAGTTAGTCCGAATATATTATTCTAACAAATATTAATTTTTCATCAAGATGGTGAAAGTCTTCAATGAAAAAAAATAAAATAATGATCATTTCTCACCCTTTCCCTATCTACCATATGTAAAAAATGTTATTTTTTAATTGCAATTATTTCATGTTTGAATTAAATTAGGTTGGAGTTAGTGGTGTTTCACAAGGAGAAAAATTAAAATAGAAAGATTTTTTTAGTTTACTCTATATATTTCGAGCTCTTAACTCATCGTCAGGAGAACATTGACTAAAGATAACATGATATTTTGAACAGAATTTATTTTTATTTTAATATGATGGACAGTTATATTTATATGAATTACCAAAATTATGTATGTGTTATAAAGGAGGGCAATAAACTATGGAATGCAATGAAGGTGCATAGCGAAAATTTCATCTCTTATTTTCTATTTAAAAAATAAATAAAAATTAAAAAATTAAAAATAAACCAACCATACACTCTCATCGCACTCAATTCATAAAAAGGTAATTTATAAAATAACAGCCCCCCTTTTATATTCCATCATCCCAACAAAAGAAAAAAACTTTAAAAAACTTTATTTCCATTCTCCACTCAGCTACCCTATAGCTAATATGTTTCGCAAACTTAATATTACCCCCGCATTCTATAACAGGAACAACCTTTCATCCATATTGGTTAACAATAAAATCGATATAATTAAACCAATAACAATGAGTGGTGTATATAAATTGCAATGTAATGACTGTCAATCGTTTTATATCGGGCAAACAGGTAGATCTTTCAATCAACGCCACGTTGAACATATGAGATCTCTTCGCAATCTACAGGTGAATAGTTTGAACCCAAATGCCCCCCTCTTAGTTATACCTCGGCTTTTGCAGATCATTTGTTTGACCACAACCATTCACCTTCATCGACCAACCTTTACATTATATTTCCAAAAGCAGGAAATTGGATTTATTGGAGTCAGCTGAAATTAAAAAGGCCATACACCTTAATCAAAACATCTTGAACAATCAAACAGACATCAAAACTTCACCAATAATTGACATCTTAATCAATGATATTTAATTTGAATTGGAGTGCGATGAGAGTGTATGGTTGGTTTATTTTTAATTTTTTAATTTTTATTTATTTTTTAAATAGAAAATAAGAGATGAAATTTTCGCTATGCACCCTCATTGCATTCCATAGTTTATTGCCCTCCTTTATAACACATACATAATTTTCGGCAACTTCCAAGTATAAATATCTTTTCTTTATTCCAGCCCTTTGTCCCCTACATCTGTTCTTTCGGCTCTAAGGCCATCCCATCCCTCTGATAATTATTTCATATTTACACTAAGTCATAAATAACTGTCCATCATATTAAAATAAAAATAAATTCTGTTCATTATTTCATGTTATCTTTAGTCAATGTTCTCCTGACGATGAGTTAAGAGCTCGAAATATATAGAGTAAACTAAAAAATCTTTGTATTTTAATTTTTCTCCTTGTGAAACACCACCAACTCCAACCTAATTTAATTTTAACAATGTTTCACTATAAACCAACACCGCGTTCCCTAAATGTGATTTCATGTTTGGTCTGGTAAATCGTCTTCAAATTTTAACAGTGCATTTATTATGCTTTTAGTGACTTATATTCCAAGTTTCGAAGACTTCTTGAATTTTTGCATTTGTGAAAGAACTACCTTAAATTGTAATATATATAACTCTTTGAACAGAAGTAAATAATGAGCTAATATTTTTGTAAATAAGTTGGTATGTAATAAAGAAAAAACTCTTATTCAGCTTTCCATTCTTTGAGAATTGTCATTTCACCAAAATTTGTGGAAAACATTTAAAGTATGACAAAACTTTTCTTTTTTTTTGCTTAAATTTTAATTGAAAAAATAGCTGAAAGGGAAATTAATTATCATAAAGAGAAGCAGAGGTTGTCCTCTGCTTGATGAAAATAAACATACACACATTCAAATTAAATAAAGATATGTATATATATTATTTATATGTTTGAGACTATAGTTTCGAAGGCTTGGCCTTCATCATCAGTCTTTTTTTAATTATAAATATTATTTTTCATTGAGTCAGTATCGTGTGGATATTGAAAATTGTATTCTTTCTTAGCACAGACAAGCTTAGTCAAACATTAAACAATTTTTCGAAACACATTCTTTTTAAAATACATGCATACCTTTCTAACAAAGGAAGGAAAAGGAAAGAACTGAGGTAGGGGATTAGGGTTCTTTTGTTTTTCCTTTTTGCTGCCTTTTTACTTTATGCAATGCGAAGCATGGGTAAAGTATTGTAATCGTTCTCGCGGCAAGCGAGAATTTAAAGGGTCGTCAGGTAAAGACTACGGAACCCATGGACTCAATTAAAGTCACAAATTGTAGTATTCAATTAGATTGAATTTTAGCACGTAACGGTTTTGCCAAAAATTAATTGGGGTCTCGAGAGGCCAAAAAGTGCGATTTTTTCAGGAAGTGGGTGCGGATGTATGGATATATGTACAGCACCATCTAACGTTTGGAATTTGAATCGGCTATAAAAAAAACAACTAATAGATATTTTTTCAAAATTATGAGTTTATTAGAAAGATTGGACATTTTCATTTAAGAATGAAACACAACATCATTCAAATGACTGCCACGCCTGGCTTGACAGTACCCCATCCGATCAACTAAATTGAAAATGTACTGAAGTACTAATATATAATTAAGCACCAGGGGACCACAAAAAGGTTAAATAAAGTTTTTAGTAAAATTATATTTTAAAGTACTTTACTTTAGAGTAAGATAGTACTTTTTAAATTCTTCATTTTAAATTCATTAAAATTTATTCATTTGATCGGTTTAATATAGCTCATTTAAATTTGATTAAGTAAGAATGGATAGGCTTCTCTCTGTGAAATGCTAAATATTTGGGAGGAAATTTTATAAGTAACCATAGCAACTGCGTTGTTTTCTTTTTGGTTACCTTTACTGAAAACATAGAGGAATCGACTTAAAATCAAAAATAGCGATTGATTTTCATCTATTACTTGAGGAATAACCATTCTACATTGGATTTTTGACTTTTCGGTTTTTATTGGTAACCATTGCTGAAGACTTAGAGGAATCGACTTAAAATAAAAAATAACAATCGATTCTTATCTAATACTAGGGGAATAACATTATTGCATCTATTTTTGATGTTTTGACTATTAATAGCAACCTCTACTTAAAACGTGGAAGAATCGATTTAAAATCAAAAAGACCAAATTCTTTTTTCTAAACAACTCAATCTTGAGTCTTTAAATCCTTAAACTTTTCTATCTCCGTAAATATTGGTCTGAGAGCCGTTTGAGCCTTAAAACAATCGAATTTATAAAATTTTTTAAAAATTTCTCATAAAAAATTGTCTTTAAAATCTTTAAACGTCTCTATCTCCGTGAATAATGGTCATGAGAGCCTTAAAACAATCGAATTTATAAGATTTTTTTAAAATTTCTGAAAATTTTTATCTTTAAAATCTTTAAACGTCTCTATCTCCGTAACTAATGGTCTGAGAGCCTGTAGAACAATCAAATTTATAAGATTTTTAAAAAATTTCTGAAATTTTTACTTTATCCATTGCTAAGCATGGTTGAAAGTGACCCATAATCGATCTCGCGGCAAGCGCGACTTCAAAGGGCCCTCAGGTAAAGACTACGGAACCCATGGACTCAATTAAAGTCACAAATTTTAGTATTCAATTAGATTGAATTTTAACATCTGACGGGTTTGCCAAAAATTACATGGGGTCGAGAGGCCGAAAAGTGCGATTTTTTCAAGGAAGTGCGTGCGGATGTGGATGTATTGATGATTGATTGCGATTGATTCTCATCTATTACTTGAGGAGTATTCATTCTACATTTATTATTGACGTTTCGGTTTTTATTGATAACCATTGCTGAAGACATGGAGGAATCGATTTAAAAATCAAAAATAGCCAATCGATTCTTATCTAATACTAGAGGAATAACCTTATTGCATTCCATTTTTGATGTTTTGACTATTAATGGCAACCTCTACTGAAAACGTGGCAGTAATCGACTTAAACATCAAAAATAGAATTCAATATAGGTCTTTCCTCTAGTAAGCGTTA
Source organism: Forficula auricularia (assembly GCA_024734495.1). Taxonomy (NCBI): domain Eukaryota; kingdom Metazoa; phylum Arthropoda; class Insecta; order Dermaptera; family Forficulidae; genus Forficula; species Forficula auricularia. Next base: position 4,444,781 of record JALMQS010000078.1, read on the forward strand.
ACATAAGAATCGATTGTTATTTTTGATTTTAAGTCGATTCCTCCATGTCTTCAGCAATGGTTACCAATAATAATCGAATCGTCAAAAGTTCAATGTAGAATTGTTATTCCTTGAGTAATTGATGCGAATCTATGACTATTTTTGATTTTAAGTCGATTCCTCCATGCCTTAAACAATGATTACCAATAATAACCGAAACGTTTAAAATACAATGTAGAATTCTTATTCCTCGAGTATTATATGAGAATCAATCACTATTTTTGAATTTAAGTCAACATGGACTGAAAATAGCAAGTGATATCGGATTAATAATAAAGGAATAAACATATTAATATTTAAAATGACTTTGTATAAAGTTTAGCAACGTTTCGTTGCAGTTTATTTATCTTTTATTTGTCTAAATTGTTTCTTTTGACAAAATATTTTGAGTAAGGTGCTAGGCGACAGGTCTCTTTTCTTGTTTAGACAATACTCTCAATTTCTATTACTATATTATTTTAAAATTTCTAATTGCGCTTATTAATTTTGGATCGCGTTCTGCTTTAATTAATCTGATCCCTATGCCTTCTGGAAATGAGTGATTATTTGATTTTAAAAGTTCACCTAGTGAATTCTGCATTTTCTGATTCCTAAAGTCTCGAAATTGTTCGGTTAATCGAATTTTTAAATTTCTTTCTTTCTTTCCTACATAAATTGAATCACAATCCCTTTATTTCAAACTATATACACCTTCTTTTTCTATATTGGGCAATTTTGTCCTCTTTATTGGAACTTGACTCTCTCCCTAGAGTTATCGGTGTTTTGAATATCGTATTACACATCCTGTGTGTGTATGTTTATTTGCATCAAGCAGAAGACAAACTCTTTGTTTCTCTTTATGATTCAACAACTCTGCTACTCTCGGCAAAATAAAAACTTTTCAATGAAAAATGAAACTAATAAAATGTAAATATTATTAAAGTTGCCGAATTTGAATAAAAGAAAGATTTTAAATAAGGAACATTTTAATAAATTTTGTCTCTGAAAATTTGCTAAAATCATAATCAGATTTATAAATAATGAAACGATGGTATACTTGAGAATGAACCCAGAATAAGCCGAATCTTTACATAGTAAATAAAATTAATAATAAATAAATATTAGCAAATCTACAAGGGTAGAATTCAAATTCCTCCCTAGTTTCTCCGTTTTCTATATCGACTCGGAACGTTAACTGACCCAAATACTGATATATATCAATACAGGACAGCCTGTCAAAATCATCGGCATCGTGAAAACTGTGCGCACTCTAGCGGGATAACATGCACATTAGGGTGGACCTTAGCTATACCTGGTGAAATTTTTTTCCAAAAAGTTTTCGGGACGCCCCCTCAAATTGTGAGGTTGGGTAAGAAAATAATGTGTACAAAATTTGAGATCGATCGGACAACCCTTTGAGGTGGCGCATCTCATTTGAAAATCCTAAATTTTAGGAATTTCGCTTTATTCTGTTACTATATTTTGTTATACGTCGTTAAATTGAAACAAAGAATAAAAACATCGATGGCAATGTAATTAATAAACATTATTTTGTGAAATCCCGCCCCTACCTTCGTTATTCAGTCATTATTAAAACACATACAGCAAATGAAAAGAAAAAAATCAAGTGAATTGAATATTATGGCGCGTTGCCTATCTCCTAGGCGTACAGATTTATTTGTGTCATACTAGTGAAATAGAGGTAAAAAAATGTTATTATTATAACATATATATAAAGAAGGAATTTAGGATTCAAATAGAAATAAATAAATAGAAATACGATTATTCTCTCAAAATAAATTTTATTTACCAAAAATGGAGTTTTACAAATCCGCTGCCAATGTTGATTTCATACTGTCGGGGTATTTTTTTCTAGATTCTGATCAATTTGCAGGATATATTATTTCTCTTCGCTTCTTGAAAGGATTTTATTATAGTCTTCCATGAGTTTCACTCCTCGTTCAGCGGTGTCGTTTACAACTTTAAGTTTTTTTATAATTTCCAGTCCAATTTGAAAACTGTTAGATCGTGAAATGAAATTCTCTATGCCCTTGGTTAAAAATTTTTCCACATCATTCGGAAAAATTTCCAATTTTTTCACACTGTTCTCGCTTGTATCGATTTTATCCAGTGCTTTCACCATCCGTTTCTTGCTGTCAAATCCAATTTCATCGTCAAAAAATGCTAAGCCAGATACCACAAATGGTTACATAATTTTTTTATGATAATGATGAGAGAAGGAGTTACACCAAAAAGGTGCAACCCCTAAAAGGCCTGGGTTGGCCCCTCCATCGTGAAAGAAGAAGAAAGAATTTTATGGGTTGGGCGGGGGTCGAAGGTATCTGTGGATACGGGTCTTAAATAGCTGAAGGTTATAAGTCGCAGGAAAGATGGTGGCAGGGAGCGAGTTCCAGTCTCTGGAGGTCATAGGGATAAAAGAGTTGGCGAAAGCGCTTGTTCGACTTTTATCCAATTTGACAGCTGAAGGGGTGCTGAGCGTTAGAAAACCGCGTGTTTCTCGTAAAGAGGGCATTAGGGGGGATAATTGATTTCAGCTCGACTGAACAGACACCGTGATAGTATCTGTAGTACAGGGAAAAGGGCAGAAACGGTTCTTCGGTGAGCCAGGAAGTCGAGTGAGTTGGTTAGAGCCGGGTCTCCTATTAGTTTAATTGCTCGCTTCTGAATTGCATCCAGTGTAGCAAGAGAATGCTTGGAGGCACCCCTCCACAGATGAGAGCCATATTCGAGACAGGGACGAATTTGAGCCTTATACAGTATAAGAAGTTGACTGGGAGTATAACAGCGTCTAGACCTAAATAGGAGACCAAGCTTGCGCGCTGCAGCTTTAGCAGTGGTTGAGATATGGTCATTCCATGAAAGGTCAGGCCCTAGAGTTACGCCTAGGATTGAAATTTTATCCCTGAATTCTAGTGAGTTTTGAGTCGAATGATATGTTTAGGAGGTTTCTCTCGACGCCCCTACAAATTTAAAAATTTATTGCAATAGGGCTTATTTTTTGACGTGACAACGTCTTATAATTCGATGGAGCCGGCTGCACGCTCGAAAAAACATGACTCATGCGGCGTTACCTCGCTCTGAGGCGTTCCATTTAAGGCTTTAAGTGCAAGCGAGAGCGCGGAACGAGCGACAAAGATTGAGGCGGGCTTTTAAAAGCTACAGTTACAAAAATTTTAATGATATTTCCAAATTTTAAATTTTAAATTTAAGATTTATGAACAATAATTTAATCACAGTTTATTCTTATAATAAATTATTCAAAATTATTACTTTTTTACAACAAATTACAATTAAATTTGCAAAAATAATTAAGTAACTAATTGAACAACAACTTTTATTCAGTTTACTTGCTGAAAGAAATAATGTCAATAAAAAATTTATTATTATAAAATAATAAAATCAAAAATTAAATTTTAACAGTCGAGTAGAAATTTAAACAATAAATTTTATTCAAGTATTTTGTAAATTTAAAATGATTTTCTGAACGAAGAATTTTATGAAAAAAATCGGTTGTCTGTAAAGATCGGTTTACTGACGATAGTTGAACGTGACAACGTCATAAGAAAATACTGATGGAATGGTATTTTCTTATGACGTTGTCACGTTCAACTATCGTCAGTAAACCGACACGGAAGCAACCGGTTTTTTTATCAGCACCGCGATAGGCGTTTAGATTTTTAAAAATTCTACGTCCACTCGAGGAGCTTTTGCAGCCATTGGAGATTGATTCCAAACTTTAAGATAAAGTTTGGCAAGAAAAGATGCAAATATCACGAAATCTCAATTTTTCTTCCTTGGTCAAAGTGAACTCGCCTCGGAATAAATAAATTTTTAAACAATATATCGCCTTCGCCATCCATCGAGCGTGGTGAAACGCTCCTGGACCGCGAAAAGAAATACCTCTGGGAGGTGTTCCGCCTAAGAAAATGATGACGAGCTCCAGGAATTCGCGGTAATCTTCGCGCGGCTGCTTGACTTTTTGTAAAGTTTGCATTGCAAACTCAAGTACTTCATTTGTATCCTGAATTGACTGGCGGACATACTCATCTTTATTCCCTGGTATAAATTTTTGTTTGCTTATTTTTGGCCACGATTCTTGAAATTTTTTGAAAATAGAAATAGTTGGACCTGAAGATTGCGATATTTTCTCATCGAATGCACCCCTCAAAATTATTTCATAAATATGGTGTCGACAGGGTAGATACAGAAGATCTCGTTGCAATATTTGTTCAAGATAGACACACGCGCCTCGAAAACGTCCCATATTTGAAGATGTTGTATCACAACAAACAGCTTGTACTTTATCGGAAAGTCCCCAATCTTGCAACAGTTTGTGCACCGCAAAGGCTTGGTTCGTTCCACTACCAGATTCGATTTTCGGAATTCCAAGCATTTTTTCTTTTCCATCGTACGTTATTAAAACTGGTAACCTGTCAACTTTTATCTTTCCGATTAAATCTGGTAAAAGCTTTCCGTCCCAATGAACAGTCAGTACACCGAGATCGCGGGCTTTAAACGCTGCAAAAAATTTTCCGGCCAGTTCTTTTCGAAAAAGTGTTCGATAACGTCTAATTGACGTTCGATTTATTATAAAATCGTTTAAATCATGCCCAAGAGCTTCAGCAGTTGCTGCTATAATTCGAACTGCATCACGGTCACTCACTTTGCAATTGTCGAGGGTCGCTACAAGTTTTGAAGTAATCAGTTCTTTTTGAGCACGTCTTCTTTTTGGGTTACTTGGGCCAGGTTCATCCTCGAATACAATACTGCCTTCTTCATCCGGGTTCTGTCTCTCTTCTTCAGGGGATGTTGATGACGACTGCAGTTCTACAGTTTCTTCTAAAATTAAACATTATACAAACTTTTTTAAAATTTATAAAAACAGTTAAAAATAAATTATTCTCTATTCATTAGACTTTCGCTGACCATTCAGAGAGAGTTTAGAGTTCACAGAGAAGAGAGAAAAAAGACGTGTTTTGAGAAGAAAACATTAATATATTATTAATATAAATTGATTGATTAATAATATTAATATATTTAAATATATAATTAATGATATTATACCGTAGAATCGCTACATTTTCATATTTTCTCGATGTACGCCTAGGAGGTAGGCAACGCGCCATAATATTCAATTCACTTGATTTTTCTTTTCATTTGCTGTATGTGTTTTAATAATGACTGAATAACGAAGGTAGGGGCGGGATTTCACAAAATAATGTTTATTAATTACATTGCCATCGATGTTTTTATTCTTTGTTTCAATTTAACGACGTATAACAAAATATAGTAGCCGGATAAAGCGAAATTCCTAATATTTACAATTTTCAAATGAGATGACCTCAAAGGGTTGTCCGATCGATCTCAAATTTTGTACCCATTATTTTCTTACCCAACATCAAAATTTGAGGGGGCGTCCTGGGAAAAAATTCATGGTCGAAAAATAAGGTCCACCCTAATGCACATACATATAGCGATTAAAAAAAATTATTATTCCAGCAGAAAACACAATCTTTTATTGTCTCCTTTAATTTCTAAAAATTCTGCTACTCTTGGCAAAAAGAAACTCTTAATTTAATTCTTTCTTATATTGTTTGTCTGCGATAAATCCGCCTAAAATAGTGGATTCTAATAAAATACTGTTAAATGTAACATTATTTTTTCTTTTGTTTATTTGATTTATTATCTCTATGCATTATTTACAAGAAAATAATACAGTTTACACGTAAATAAAGGAGTTTAAATAAAAAGTTTTTTTTCTCTTAGGCAATAAGGATATATTTTAATGAAAAAAATATTATATGCATGCCGAATAAGATAATGTAAATTTAACCAACCACAGTATATCAGCGAATTTACAGCACTTTGCAGGTTTTTAAATAGTTAAATTGCTTTTTTATTAAAAGTATTTGCCATTTAGAGTGCACATTTTTTTTTAATTTTTTTTTTTTTTTTTGCTTTATCGACCTTCAGGCATTAGCCAATTTACTATACTATTATTAAATTTTGTCTTCTATGTAGGGATCAGATTTTAGCCGGTTGTCGCGAGTCGGATTTGAACCCGGGTCCGCTTGATTAGCAGGCGTGTACTCTAACCACTGAGCCAGCCCACCCACCAAGAGTGCATGTTTGCTCCCATGGTGGCGGTGAAATTCATAATGCCAAAAACCGTTAAATTTTCTATAGGATTTTGACAGGCTGTCCCGTATTGGAATATACAGTATTTGCCGACCTGGATAACAAGGTGTTGTCTTTTATTTTCATTTTTATTTCACTGAATCAATTAAGTTATTTGTCTCTTGTCATTTAAGCGATTAAAATTAACTGAGGTGTAAACCAAACATATTTACAGCAAACAGCATATGCAAATGTTAAAGAACGGACAAAATATTTGCTTTTTCTGACAGCCGTTTTCTTAATTTTCGGGAAAATATGTAAATGGGTGCCGACTAAGAATTATAATTGAGCAATTAAAATTAAAATTTTCGCAGATCTTACAGGCCTCCTGAGTTTAAAAGTCTTTTTATTTTAATAGGTGTATGTGCGTGTGTGTGGGAAGAGGCAATTTGCACTCTACTTTTTACTTTACCATACAGTATTGTAATCGTGGATGAAAAAAGTGGATTTTTTTGCTACTTTTTTCGAAATATCTTGAAAACGGCTGAAACTATTTTGATTAAATTAGGCTATACCATGACATTTCGGTCTACAAAAAAGCCCTAATAAGTGAACATCGAAAAAATTATATTTTTCGAGATAATAAATGTTTTGTCAAAATGTCTGTTAGTACTTTAGTTAGTCTGTTCGTTACCAAATTTTTGTGGACGAGCTAGCTCAAAAACTAGTGTGAATATCAAAACCAAATTTCACATGTAGTTTTGGTGCATTGAGATTAAAAGCTGATTAGATTTTAGTGTATATCGACCGAAAATTAAGGGCGGGAGGGGGTTAAAAATTTCAAATTAGAATATTTTCAAACTATAAAAATTAAGCTGACGTGTTCTTATGTGGCCATCCACTTGACTTTACCATACAACCTGGCCCCTCCCTTATATTTAATATTTAATAAAATTATTTATAATCTTGTAGGGGAGGGCGGTTGGTTTCTGCTTTTTAGACTTCTGGGATCCCACTGATTATGTATACAAAATTTGGTTGAGTTTTGTCAAATGGCCAAGATTTTAATTTTTTGACCATTCACCCCCTCCCTCCATTTTGGGTGGTTAGTTTTTGCATTTTTAGACTTCTGGGGGTCCACTGATTATGTATACAAAATTTGGTTGAGTTTGCTCAAACGGCCTAGATTTTTAATTTTTACCCCCCCCCCCATTTTGAGCGGTTAGTTTTTCCATTTTTAGTTTTCTGGGTCCCACTGATTATGTATACAAAATTTGGTTGAGTTTGGTCAAATGGCCTGGATATTAATTTTTTGACCCAGCACCCCCCCCCCCTATTTTGGGCGGTTAGTTTTTGCATTTTTAGACTTCTGTGGTCCCACTGATTATGTATACAAAATTTGGTTGAGTTTGGTCAAATGGCCTAGATTTTTAATTTTTAACCCCCCTCCACCCCCCTTAATTTTGGGTCGATATGCACCAAAATCTAATCGGCTCTTAATCTCAATGGACCAAAACTACGTGTGAAATTTGGTTTTGATATTCAAACTAGTTTTTGAGCTAGCTCGTCTAAAAAATTATTATCTCGAAAAATATAATTTTTTCGATGTTCACTTATTGCGGCTTTTTTGTAGAGCGAAATGCCATGGTTTAGCTCAATTTTTTTAATCGAAATAGTTTCAGCCGTTTATGAGATATTTCGAAAAGATGAAAAAAAAACACTTTTTTCATGCAGGATTACAATACTTGACCATACCCTGTATGGTAAAGTAACAAGAAAAATGAAATATACTAAAAAATGAACCTATAATAATGAAAATATTTTTTTTCTGGGGCCGAAACTGGGGGGGGGGGGGGGCAGAATAAAATCTAGGCCAAAATTTGAAACATTTGAAATATCTCGAAAAAAAAAAATTGTCAAAAAACGAAAAAATGCCAAGGCTATATATGTGAAGCCTTGTGAAATTTATAATTTTTACAAAAAATTTCATATATCCAAATTATAGAAATTTTAGTATATTTGGGATCAGAGGGTCCAAGAGTATTGAAAAAATATATTTTATTTGAAATGTCTCGAAACAAATGTTTGTCGAAAAATGGCAAGGCTATAGCCTTGTGAAATTTCTGATTTTGGAAGAATTTCTCCCGAAACGTTTGGATATTTAATAAGCGTATTGAGATTGTTTTCATAATAAAACATATATAAGTATATTCTTTATTATATATAAGTATATGTTTATTTTCATAAAGGAGAGAACAACCACATTGATATCTCTTTATTATTATTATTTTTTGCCTCATATACTAAGGTTCATTTAGACAGTAGCGCCTGATTCCGATTAATGCTCGTTAATTTTTTTTTTTTGCCACGAGGGAGTCTTGAGCTTGGGCCTCCTGCTCCAAAATCTTCACTAATATCACGAAGATGAAATAGTGACAGTAAGCGTGTATCCAACCCGATTCCCTATTTCATTTTACTTTTATTTATTTATTTTCTTATTTAGAAAGAAAAAAGAATAAAATTTATAGAAGGATTGCCTTCCTAACTTTATTATACGAAAGTGAGACATGGGTCCTCACTAAGAAAGAGAGCTCTCGCATCCGGGCAACAGAAAATGAAATTTTAAAGGGCTACAAAAGGCTGTAGAAGATTGTATAGAAAGAGCTACGAAATCAGAAAAGAATTGGGAATATATCCTGTTGCTGGAAAGACTGGCAGATTATAAAGAACGATATTGTACCAATACCTATCACAATTGTCGTTTGTAACACTGTTCGACGAAAATTTCTCCCCGTAAACCTAACAATGGATTCCAGTAGAGTTTTATACGCTGATTATCATGCGATTTCCCGATTTTTTACAACAAGTCAGAATTTTTGAGATATCGGTCGAAAAAGGCCATTTTGATCTATAATATTTTCGAATCCCATTAAGCAATATTTGAAATCAAAATATTTTGTTGACATAATAGAAAACAGCTTTCTCTTTTATTTTCAAATTACCACTTGTTTTTAGCTCAATTAGAATTCGAGTTATAACTAAAAAACTAAAACTACGTGATTACAAAGGATAATAAACATAGATAAAAACATAAGGTCTTAGTTTTTTAGTTATAACTCGAGTTCTAATTGAGCTAAAAACAATTAGTAATTTGAAAATCAAGCTGTTTTCTATTAGGTCAATAAAATATTGCTGTTTAATATTTAATGTGACTTGGAAATAGGTCAAAGTGGCCTTTTTCGTCATTTTGACCGAAAATATCTCAAAATTCTGACGTGTTGTAAAAAATCGGGAAATTGCATGATAATCAGCGTATAAAACTCTCAGTGTAATCATTTACTGGGGCGTTAATAAATTGCTTGTTATTGCCTTATGAACACATTATCGAACTTTAAAAATATGTTATGTACATAGCTGATAATACAAGTAAATAAAATAAATCGCCCATGAGGAGGGCGGTTTTGGATTCAAGCAAAATAAAATAATTAAAATTGGGAAAAAGATAATTTTCCGCCGTGATTTGATTTCTGACTCTCTGTGAGTACCTATATCTGTATGTGAATTAAAATACTTTCAATAACTCAAGAACGAAAATCTCTAGAAAGTTCGTTCTTGTAGCAAAATGTTTTTATTTTCATTGTGAAGAACTGATTAGATATTAGGCTTTTTAGCTTCAAAACTTCCTGTTTAGCAATGTCACAAACTTCATTTTTTAATTGATTTTATTGATATTTTAAGGAAATATCATAACATAGACATAAAAGAGCGTAATATTATCCAAATTTATACTCTTTTTAATTTCTGGGAAAATTAATATATATATATATATATATATATATATATATATATATATACTTGTAAATTTCAAATTTTCATTTTATTAAGCAAATAAAAAACATTGTGCGTCACTAATAACTAATAAGGTACCGTTTTACTTTAGAACGAAACCATAAAAAGCTTGAGATCCTCTTTCTTAATATATAAATCGGTTGAGAAAACACTGTGTCATATAAGGCTGGATTATATTTCTAAACCGTGTTTTAGCGAAATCGGGTTATAAGAGGACTACCTACACAAGATAAAAATTCTTTTCATGTGCTACTAGTTACCAATTATTGTAATTGGTATCTTGTATTTCAATTACTTATAATTGATTACTGTTCATCCCAAGAACCCTCTATTTCCGGAAACGTTATCAAGTGTTGATAGATGTAGCTAGAATCAATCAAGCGAGAAGATTGCCATTACGAAACGCAAAGGATGCAAGGCGGTCGGCCACTCACTGCCTCTTGGAAATAATAATTGTAAACATATTACCCTTGAGCCAAGAGGCAAGGATATAATTAATTAAATCTTCCTTAAAGATGCATGAAACCCTTCTCAAATTTAATTGAAACAGTTCACGAATATAGTTAGAACACTCTTATAAAACATAATACTGAATATAAGTATAAATAATCGTCATTAAAACTCGCATTTATTACTCATGTCTGGAGTTTACTAAGGTTCTCTTGAAAACCGACTTTCTTATACCATGAGTCCGAAACGCCGCCTTTTAAATTGTTGAAAATGACCTTATAATATTTTTTTAGGTAGATTTCCTGAAAATTTCACCAAAGTTTTTCTGATCATCGCCCCTAGACCCCAAAACCACCCTCCATTCAAAAGTTTATATATATATTGGTATGTGTGTGGGGGGGGGGGGAGGGTATGTATCGCAATTTTGTGGGTGCGCTGCAGGGCGCAACGTTCAACCGATTGCAATAAAATTTGACACAAAATTTGGTCTTAAATAAGAACTGATTAGTTTTTGGTGACTTCAACCCCAAGGTGGTGGAAATCGTAGGGGGTTGAAATCTTAAAAAATTCATAACAACGCTAATATGAATGATACCAGTTTGATTGCAAATGGCTAATATTCTACTAATTATAACCTCTACAATTTGTGTCTGAAAAGTTTTTGAAAGGAGCAGTCTAAAGGGGGGAGCCCATTCGAAATCTACCCCTCCTGCCGCAGGGATTTTTAACTATTAAATTCAAATTCACATATCTCAGCTAAAACAAAAATAATTAATCAAAATAAAGACGATTTCAATCAATGCACTTTTTCCAACGAGAAACATGTTTTGTTAATTCGTTTGAATAAAATCCTGGAGTTCTGGAGGCGATATACTCGTTGAATGCCGTTTCAGCATCTCTTTGGGATTTGAAGCGTTTCTCACGCAAGAACTTACCGAGGTGCTTGAAAAAGATATAATCGATGGCGAGTAGGGTGGATGAAATAGAGTTTTCTAGCCCAATTCGTTCAACTTTTGAAGCCTCGATAGAACAACGTGTGGGTGGGCGTTATGGAGAAAGGATAGGACCATTTCTGTTGATCACTGCTGGACACAAACGTTGAAGTTTTCTCTCTCGCCCCCCCCCCCCCCCCAATTACCACTTTTTCAAGTACCTTTGACAACTTCTTGGGTGAGAAATGCTTCAAATCCCAGAGAGATGCTGAAACGGCATTCAACGAGTTTGTCGCCTCCAGGACTCCAGAATTTTATTCAAACGGAATAACAAAATTTGTTTCTCGTTGGCAAAAGAGCATTGATTGCAATGGTCTTTGTTTTGATTAATAAAGTTTTGTTTGAGCTGAGATATGTGCATTTGAATTTAATAGTTAAAAACCGCAAGAACTTTCTATCCAACCTAATATTTAAAAAGACTGATGATGAATGTCAAACCTTCGAAACTATATATAGTTTCTAATAAATATACATATATGTTTATTGCATCGAGCACCTCATTGATTTCTCTTTATAAGATTTTTAATCTAATTCATAAAGTCATTTCAACTTTTATGTAGAAATATACTTTTATCTTGCAAAAGGTACATTTATAGGTAATATCTTATTATATATTTGTTTATAAATAATCGGTTTCTCGAAAACGGCTCTAACGATTTGGAAGAAATTCACGGGTTAAGGGGTTTTTGGGTTGACATTTCGATCTGTCATGGTCCCATCTTCTGCTAAGTTGTTTTTGATGGGTTTTTTTGCTAATTGAAATAATTATTCACAGGTGGTTGTTTGAATAAAAAATTATAATTAGATTTTTTTCAATTTTCTTTTAAAAAAATTAATTGTTTTTTTATTTTAAATTTCACTAATAGATCATTACAAATATTATTATATATTACAATTTGTCAATTTAATTAATTAAAGGTATTTTTCTATAAAATAATTTATTAGGATATCAATTTCATTCTCTTAAAAAATCCGACAATTCGAAGTATCTTACCTCCTTCTTCAGGGTTTAAAAGAATCAACGAAAGAACCTCGGTGTATATTAATATTATTTTTAATTGAAATAAAATTCAAAACTTTGTGGACAGTGATACGTCTTGATGATGGCCATAGCGGGTGTTAACGTTTGTAAAAATATAAACCCTTTTGAAACCCTGAAGAAGGAGGAAAAATCCTCCGAAACGTAGGTTTGAAAGGAAAGGAGGAAGGATTCCAATAAATTACACCTTCTTTTATATGTGTTAATTTTTCTTTCCTCACTACCTCTGGGCTGCCTTCCATTACATTCAATATAAATTAAGTTTTATTTCAATTTTTTTTATTTTGGCTGCGATTAAAAATAGACTTTTTTTACCTGAATTTAAAATTGAAAATAATATTAATAAATCGCTTTTAACTGAATCAAAAAATTACCGAGCATCGCTCCATGTTCCAGGTACTATTTTTAATGAAAGTACCTACCATTAAAAAGACAAAAGAAAAAAATTGATGCCTCTGATCTAGCTAAGCTCCCTTCTGAATTGTATCTAGGTTGAAAAAATATATTACGATTGAAATGATTTTTTTTCCATTTTATATATTTTATTTTTATTATTATTTTTCCCCATAAATTCAGAAACATATAAATATTTAATGGTGGCGGAAATTCTATGGACAAATATATTGATTGATTCTTTAGAATTGCGGATGAAAAAAAGTAAACAAATACAGCGAAAGAATTTGGCTGGCAATTGAACGCATGGATTTTCCACTAAACGGATTTTCTTTTGTTTACACATGTATTGTTGTTATTTATCTTTGTTTTTAGGGTTGCGTACAAACGTTAAATGAGACTTCAACAGTATAACTACAATGTCAGTCTGTTAGCTTGTTAATTAAATGATAACACCTTGCGGACAGAGCTTCGCTCGGTAATTTTTTATTTTAATTATTGTCATTTAATCAACCATATGTTTTGTTTTGATTCAACCACTTGATTCATTTTTTTAGCCACTTTGTTAATAATTAGATAATTAGAAAACCTATCAAAATATTTTACACCAAAATTGAGACCTGGCTATATAGGTAATATGTACTAGTATATAGGTTGAGTATAAACAGGGCCGTTAGGTCATGTAGTGGCCTCTGGGAACTTAGTATTTGGGGCCCTTTTAGACTAAAGCCCAAAAAAGAACTTGAATGAAAACATCAGAATGTACTTCTTATTGGTTACTATGGTTGGTTTTATACAAATCAAAAATAATTGAAGTGATTACTGTTTTGTGAATTGAACTTAGATTGATGTTACCATGATAGTTTCTTTCGAGATTTCTGTTATGAAAAATCTTCTAATATGTCCTCAAAGTCCAATTTTTTAAGGATATCACTTTCTATGCACATGATTGACAAATTACTAAGTCATTCTTGTAGCATAGGCCTTCGTAGTTCATTTTTATTTTACCATGCAGGGTATGGTCAAGTATTGTAATCGTGCATGAAAAAAGTGTTTTTTTCCTTCTTTTTTTCGAAATATCTAAAAACCGGCTGAAGCTATTTCGATTAAAAAAATTGAGCGAAACCATGGCATTTCGGTCTACAAAAAAGCCCTAATAAGTGAACATCGAAAAAATTATATTTTTCGAGTTAGTGTGCGTTACCAAATTTTGTGGACGAGCTAACTCAAAAACTAGTGTGAATATCCAAACCAAATTCATACGTAGTTTTGGTCCATTAAGATTAAGATTTGATTAGATTTTGGTGCATATCGACCCAAAATTAAGGGGGGTGGAGGGGGGTTAAAAATTAAAAATCTTAGCCATTTGACCAAACTCAACCAAATTTTGTATACATAATCAGTGGGACCCCAGAAGTCTAAAAATGCAAAAACTAACCCCCTCCCCTACATAATTATATATAATTTTATTAAATATTAAATATAAGTGAGGGGCCAGGTTGTATGGTAAAGTCAAGTGGATGGCCACATCAGAACACGTCAGCTTTTTTTGTCAAAATGTCTGTTAGTTAGTTAGTCTGTGTGTTACCAAATTTTGTGGACGAGCTAGCTCAAAAACTAGTGTGGATATCGAAACCAAATTTCACAGGTAGTTTTGGTCCATTGAGATTAAGAGCTGATGAGTGGGGTGGAGGGGGGGGGATTAAAAATTAAAAATCTAGGTCGTTTGAGCAAACTCAACCAAATTTTGTATACATAATCAGTGGAACCCTAGAAGTCTAAAAATGCAAAATATAACCGCCCGAAATGGGGGGGGGGGTTGGAGGGTCAAAAAATGAAAATCTTGGCCATTTACCAAACTCAACCAAATTTTGTATACATAATCAGTGGGTCCCCAGAAGTCTAAAAATGCAAAAACTAACCGTCCGAAATGGGGGAGGGGCGGAGAGTCAAAAAATGAAAATCTTGCCCATTTACCAAATTCAACCAAATTTTCTATACATAATTTGTGGGTCCCAGGAGTCTAAAAATGCAGAAACTAACCCGCCCTCCCCTACATGATTATAAATAATTTTATTAAATATTGAATATAAGTGAGGGGCCAGGTTGTATGTCAAAGTCAAGTGGATGGCCACATCAGAATACGTCAGCTTATTTATTCTTTTTAACTATAAAAATATACGCGCTCCACTGCAATTGGTGACCATTAGGCAAAGAAATATCCTTGTAGCAACTTCTTTATTCGTGAAAGTTTGCAGCGTCCTAAATCGGGGTTCGGTTTCTAAAGTCTGAGGAATTGAGAAGTTGCATCCCTTCTGAAAATCGACTGAAAGATTTTTTTGATTGACTAAAATACGAACTTTAGAGCTGTCCTATCTACTTCGCTATTTCGATTTTCGGATGCAAGTTTCCCCCTCCCCAACCAAACTCCGAAATAGACTCTAATTTCTATAAATAAAAAATAATTAAATAGTCAGAGGTGCTGTCTAGGGTAAAAAAAATTAATTAAATATTAATTGGAGCGTTTATTAAAAATTAACAAAATAATCAAAAAAATATTTGAAATTAAATCTTAATAAAGAACACAAATTGGAGAGAAAAAAGAAAATTACAAAAAAATGTTATGATTGAAATTTAATAAAAAAAAAAAAAAAAAAAAAAGAACTATTAACCCAAAAAAAAGAACTATTAACCCAAAAAAGAAAAAATAGAAAAAAAATACCTCAAAAAATTATCTGTAAACAAAATGGTGTGTCCTCAATCGGGCTCCCTTGACTGGTTTCGGGCCCAATCTTCTTGGTAACAATCCCAAAATTGGCCAAAGACGAATAGTATAGGTTGCGAATAATATCGTCCTTAAAGAGAGTCTAGGCAAACAAATCCAAATCAATTCTTCAATATTGACATGTATTTTTGTTTAACTAAAAAGTGAGTTCTCTCCTTGAAGGCTGAGGCCTGAGTTTCTTTTCAATCTCTCTCTTCTGATCATAAGTCCGCTCGCTTATACAAGGAGAGTGGATAAAATTTTATAATTCTATTGATATTTGTTATTAAAAAAAATAGTTATTAATATAGAAATAAGAACTTTAGTATTTTTTAGCTTATAGTGAGCTTCTAATTTTACTTTTCGTAAATTTTATACTTGAAAATAGCTTCTCATATATCTAAATACATACCTACATACTTACAAAAAATGATATTATGTATTAGTATTTGTTTATATTTTTCCTGCCTAGATAATTAATATAAAATTATCATAAAGAGACAATATTCAATGTTTCTTTCAGATCGGTTCTAGAACATTCAATCAGAAAATTTGCAAGTAGAAAATTTATTTCTAATGAAAATGGAATCGAAAATAGACCAAAATCATTATTATTTTTTCGGAAATCTTGAAATCTAGTTCCAGATTCAAAATTTAAAATTAGAACTTTTACTTTTCAAAAACATCACAGTAGATTTTTCGGATTTCTTATTTTAGAGAAGAAAAATTATCTGGCCAAATTCTTATGTGTTTCCAGTATCTACATAACATATAAATCTCAATGTTTTAAGGAATTTCATGACTTTATATTGGGACAGTCCTGGTCTAAATCGAATGGGTTTAAAGAAGGATATGAGGAATGATAATTTATTTTATAAACGTGTCACGGATATAATAATCCCTGACTATCCATTTTCTATTGACATGTAAGACGTGCAAAGATCTAAAAGATAAGTCCTGACAAGTTTTAGCCCAGAAGAGAAATTATTAATTAATTGTGATTCTTCTAGAAAATCCCAATTCCTTATTGTCTCCTTGTACTAGAATGATATAACTATAGACTTGGTTAGTGTCGTAGCGTATAAATTACTGAAATAATAAATATTTTAGAAAATGAAAATATGAGAAGAATTTTTAAATATTTGAAACTTCATAATTTTTTTTATCTTATATAGTTGAGCTTATAATTTTGTTTTAGTGAATTTTATTCTTGAAAAAAACTTCACGTATTGTACAAATGTACATTCATATTTCGAAAAAGGGAATAAATATATTTCTACATATAAATCTCAATGTTTTAAGGAAGTTTATGATTTTATGTTTGGCCACACTCAGTGCAGTGCTGGGCCGCATGCGGCCCGCGGGCCACAGGTTAGACAGACCTGCTGTAAATTGTTCTCATGTTCCATTAATAAGTTACTTATATGCTTCCAATCTTTACATCCATTAGAAGAACTCAAACTATTGCCCGTAGTATTATTAAAAAGATGTCACCAATAAGAATATACAGATTTCATCAAAGGCGAATAAAGGAGCCATTTTCTTTCCACACACTCACCATTCGTCAATTTGCCGTCAATTTGCAAGTGAAAACATTCCTAATCAAGTTTCTTTTTTGTTTTCCCACTTAGATGAGGAAAATTTGTGGAAGTTTCGGAGAAGTCACAATTTTTATTTTTGAAAAACTCTACCTCTTTGCGAATCCAAATATCGCGTACTTATTCCGTTAAAATTTCATCACAATACGTACCAGGATCGTGAGATATATTTTCTAAAATATATGTAGTTGGTAAGTCGCAGTAGCTTGAACTGGAAGATCCAGGCTGTGATGTGTGTGTGAGTGTCCTTATATCTGGAACTGTGACTCGAAATTTTTGAAATTAGAAACAAAGAGTTCATTAAGCTTAAGGCATTATTGGATGACTACTAATATATATGAGAGATATAAGGAGATATTTTGTTTTTTATAATTAATAAAATTAAAAATATTATTTTTAAGATAATAGCACTGTTGTTTATTTTAAGAATAAATCAAAGTCTGTTGTTCTAACAATATACAAGTACCTGGACACCGAGCGATCCTTGGTAATTTTTTGGCTCAGTTAAAAGTTATATATTAATCCCCGAACCCCCTCGCCCCCCCCCACATACACCCCAATCCCGCCCCACTCCCGAAACCACTTCCCTCGCCCCCGTACCCCTCCACCACTTCACCCGCACCGTCACCTCCACCCTCTCCCCCGCCCCCTCACCCAATTTGTGCATTTCAAGCCTTGTAGTGGCCTACAGATTATGTATATATAAGTTATAGTGCTAAGAACTGCTGGGTCAGCCCCCTCTAGCATCTCTACTTGGCTTGCTGATCCAGCACTAAATACTGTATAAAACCCCTGAGAGCGCCGCTGTCGTTGTCATATTTGCTTCGCAACTCGTGGTAGCTTTAACGACTGCCCGAGCGCCCGTCCAAACTTGTCCCGGAAGGTTTTGACTTAAAGTGTTTCCTTCTAGTTAAAAAAAATCAAAACACCTTTTACCTTTATAACTTGTAAACTCTGAATAAATATAAATAAAAATATATATAAAAGAAATCATAAAAATCTTTTAAAAAAAACCCCGATTTCAAGTTGGAAATCGTAATTTATATATATGTATAGGTATATAAATAAATACCGTATAATAATTTTTTTTAATTAAATAACAATTTTTTGAGTTCAACAATTAAATTGTCAAATTCTAATTTAGAAAAAATAAGTTTGTGGGATTTAAAACTCGATTTTTAATCAATTAAATTGGCTAACTTTTAATATATAAATAATAATATTTGTAATGATCTATTAGTGGAATTTAAAATTAAAAAACAATTAATAATTAAAAGAAAATTGAATAAAAATGTAATTATACATTTTTATCGAGACAACCACCTGTGAATAATTATTTCAATTAACAAAAAACCCATCAAAAACAACTTAGCCGAAGATGAGACCGTGACAGATCGAATCTCCAACACAAAACCCTCCTAACCCGTGAATTTCATCCAAATCGTTAGAGCCGTTTTCGAGAACCCGATTGGATATATATATATATATAATATACACAATTTTTGCTCGTTTAATAAGAGTAGAGTACCTGGAGCCACCGAGCAATGCACGGTAACGCCTGACCCTCCCCCCCCTCCCGAAACCACACACCCTCGCCCCCACCACTGCACCCCCACCCCTGAATCCCCCACAACTGCACCCCACCTCCCACATCCGCCCCACCCCGCATCCTGTTTTTGCATTTCTAGCTTTCCAATGATCTACATATTATGTGTATATTTGTCTACTCGTACACCAATTTGCCTACATTCGTTCATATTGATAAATATTATAAAAAAATAAATAGGAAAATAATAATAAAAAATAATCGTATAAGATCTGAAATAAAAACAAAAAATTAAATAAGATTTGTTTCTAAGTTATATAAAAAAGCTACTTCAACCACTTTATTTGTAAACACACCTGTTTTGTTATAATTTAGACACCTGTTAATTAAAAACAAACAAAAAATTCCTAATTTTAATATATATATATATATATATATATTAATATTTGCTATAACCTATTAGTGGGTTTTCAAATTAAAAAAACCAATTAAAAATAAAAGATAATTGAAAAAAATGTAAACAAACTTTTTTATTGAGATTTTCATCTATCAATAATTACGTTAATTAAGAAAAGATGAATTAAGATGAAATTTGTCGAGGTCCAGACCTAGCCAGATCGCTTTCTCATCCTCAAAACTTGTTAACAGAATTTGTTTCATCAAAATCGGTAGAGCCGTTTTCAAAATAGAACTAAGATACAAACATATATATAAATTAATATATATATATATAAACAATTTTTGTTCGTTTAATAAGAGTAGATATATTTAAACCAGATGCGAAGCTCCGCCTTCGGCGGTCAAATTTAATATTTATGTGCACAAATGTTAATGATTGAATAATTTAGTATCGTAGTAGCCATACGATAGGCTAAGTGGTTAATTTATTCAGTCTATTCTGTATAATAGTTGACTGAAATAATGGAAGACTGAACGTCGCCTGCGAGTACCAAGTATGCATTCGAAAGGAACGACCTGTCATGCGGGTTGCATCTTTAGGCTCTAAATCAAGGGTGTCCAACTTTTTGGCTTACACGGGCCGCATTTGAAGAAAAACAAATGCCTCGATGCGCATATAAAATTTAGTAATTACATTGATATTGGTTAATCAAAAAATATAGCTAATAATATAGAATAATGATATCCACCAAGAGAAAAAAGCAAAATATATCATAGTATTATAATCTTTGAGTTCTTTTCATTCAAGATTTTGTTTTTAATACATTTATCTAATTCTATTAGGAATTTGAAGTCTTTTAGAAATATGTATATCGAGTTTAATTATTTCTTAACATTTCCAAATGATTGAATTAATTGAATGTTCTCTCTATATATACCTAATAATCGAGGTATCCAATTATCCAAGAAATTAACTTCTTAAAATTATTGGATAAAAAATACTTGCTAGGTTTCACATTAAGATATAAAAATAAAACGAATTTATTTTTGGAGAGTCTTTAATCTCGATATATATATTTTGGGTGACTAACCCATTTTCAGAAGCAACAGAAAGGAACTAAAAAAAAAAAATTAACTTCTACTAGTCTAAAACAGGTCTGGGCTTGTTTTTGGAATCATTGCCTTCGCTGCAGGTCTGAACTTGTATTTGAGTCCTTGTCTTAGCTGCTATATCTTTATAAAGAAAGAGAGAGCATTCTATCCACGCACTTTTTAGTCATTTGTCTAGATTAATTATTTTTAATTATTGAAATAATAAATATTTAAAAAAAATGGAAATATGAGATGAAAAATCATTTTTAATTATTCTAAACTTGGTTATTTTTGTCACCTGATAGTTGAGCTTATAATTTTGCTTTTAGTGAATTTTATTCTCGAAAATAGCTTTAGGTAAGTATATGTAAATTCATATTTCAAAAAAGTGAATAATTATTGTGAAGCCAGAAGGAACATTTGTTTCTTGGTAGATAATTTTTATGAAATTTTAATAAAGAGATATTATAAAATATTTCTTTCAGTTCAATATCTGATTGCAGTCCCATACATTCAATCAGAATGTTAAAATATTTAAATCTAATAAAAATGGTTCAAAATATTCCAAAATAGTGATTATTTTTTCGGAAATCTAGATATATTTTTTCACATTCAAAATTGAAAATCTGCTTTTTATTCTTCGAAACCTTTTGGGGAGATTTTCTAATTTCTTTTCGTGATTAGTTTTTTCTTCTATGTGTAATGTGGTCCCCGGCTTTCAAAAGTCTTATTATTAAGCACTGTAAAGAAATTTTAAATATTTTTAGGAAAATGTCAAGAGTAAACGTTAATGAGAGAATCCGATTTAAATTCTCATTTTTTTCTTTTGTCTATTTGTGGGTGGTAACATACTTTAAAAATCATAATCTTTAAAAAATCTAATTAGAAATTTATAATTATTAAGAAAATGTAAATGGTTTCTTCCATTGTTACGTATATGCATATGACGAAAATATGTTTGGCTTACACCTCGGTTAATTTTAATCGCTTACATGACAAGAGACAAATAACCTATTTGATTCAGTGAATTAGCAATGAAAATAAAAGAAGATACCTTGTTATCCAGGTGAGTTCACGTTCAATGTCGATTATTGAAAATAGCCTAAATATATAAAGACATTTAAAAATGTCCAATTTTAAGCAATGAATTAACAAATTAGGAAGTTGGTATTATCATAATACTAATGACTTAGATATCTAACATAGATTATAATGATAGTTTAATGGATGCATTCCACCTTGCTTATATATTAAAAAAATTAAATTTAATAATTTTTCTCATTAATATATCAAAGAATAATTGATATATCAATGTGAATTGTTTTTGACCGCGCTTATTTGAAAATGATATTTATCGCGGTCAAAAACAATTCTCATTGATATATCAATTATTCTTTGATATATTATTGAGAAAAATTATAAAATTTATTTAACATCATTATTTCAAGTTAGAAATATATAAGTTCAGATATTATTTTGACAAAAATTCCCTACATTTGATTCGCGATTGAATTAAATGTAGAAAACATTCGATTAAAAAAAAATTGATGGAAATTCGGGAATAACTTTTTTTTTAGTGTAAACTTCCTTTGGCAGGGTGACTTGGTTGTCGAATGAAACGGAAATGAAGAGTTTAAGAGTTAGAAAGCGTACTCGAGTCAGAGAGAGCGGGGTTCCTCACCATTTAGATATGTGTGGGTAGTATATTCTGGAATGTACTTTTACTGGCTAGTGCTAACTGGATATGTTTATTTATAATGAAGGATAGAATTAAAAAAAAATTTAATGAAAATGATGAGAGAAGGAGTTATACCAAAAAGGTGCATCCCCTGCTGGGTTGGCCCCTCCATCGTAAAAAGAAGAAGAAGGGATTTTATGGGCTGGGTAGGGGTCGAATGTATCTGTGGATACGAGTCTTAAGCAGCTGAAGATTATAAGTCGCGGGGAAGACGGTGGCTGGGAGCGAGTTTCAGTCTCTGGAGGTCATAGGGATAAAAGAGTTGGCGAAAGCGCTTGTTCGATTTTTATCCAATTTGACAGCGAAGGAGTGCTGAGCGTTCGAAAACCGTGTATTTCTCGTAAAGAGGGCATTAGAGGGGATAATTGATTTCAGCTCGACTGAACAGAAACCATGATAGTATCTGTAGTACAGGGAAAGAGCAGAAACGTTTATTCGGTAAGGGAGTCGAGTGGGTTAGCTAGGGCCGGGTCTCCTATTAGTTTAATTGCTCGCTTCTGAATTGCATCCAGTGTGGCAAGAAGATGATTGGAGGCCACTCTCTACAGATGAGAGCCATATTCGAGACAGGGCCGAATTTGAGCCTTATACAGTGTAAGATGTTGACTGGGAGTAAAATAGCGCCTAGACCTAAATAGGAGATCAAGCTTGCACGCTGCAGCTTTAGCAGTGGTTGAAATATGGTCATTCCGAAAAAGGTCATACCTTAGTGTGACGCCTAGCATTGAAATTTTTGCTTGTTTCCAGTAATTTTATTTAATTAACTGATTAATAGATGCAAATATTTCGAGAAACTAAGGCTACATAATGCAATCTCGAGCCGAGATCGCAAATTCGAGATCTCGTGGGACTAGAAATTTCGATCTCGAGTACGTTTTGAAAAAAAATGTTTATTCTTTATAATCATTTACTTATTATTACTAATGAACACAACAATTACCCGCCTTTTAATTTTTTTTTGGAAATTAACAAAAATAAAATAATACCTAAGAGGGCTATTTATTGTCTAAATCACCACATCAGACAACGTATCGCTCGAGAGTCGAGTACACGCGGAATGCGTCGCTGACTGCTGCCGCTCAATCTCGTCAATCAAAAAAAGCGCGATCAAAACAAATTATAAATTTTATTTAACATCATTATTTCAAGTTAGAAATATATAAGTTCAGATATTATTTTCACTCAATATTTGACAAAAATCACCCACAGTTGATTCGCGATTGAATCAAATGTAGGAAACATACGATTCGTCAATCTAGGTTCGGGATTGATCTCATAAAATAGCTCAAGATCTTGTGAAATCGAGATTCCGCGAGATCGGGATTGCATTCCCTACCTAGGGCACATTCCTCACTGAATACTGTGAAATCGCTAATGCTGTGTTTAGTGGATGGAAAAAATAATTAATTGATATTATATATTCTTTCTCCAGATACTGAAAGACTAGATTGCTTCTCCCGAAAAGTTTTGAGTTTTTGTTTGAGTGGGATTAATATTAATTTTAAGTATTAAAATTAAATAAATTTAAAAAAAATAAAAAATAACTTAAAATATGCACTAAAAGTATAAAATAATTTATTTAATGACTATTCTGATTTTTATCATCATCATCATTGAGTATAGAGTCCTAAGACTGGTTTAATGCAACCACCCGTCTCCACTCGACTCTGCTCCATGCCAGCTGTTTGGCCTCTCTAAATGTCTCGCATCCCATATCCCCAATTATTTGGTTGAAATATTCTAATTTGGGCCTTCCCTTCCCCTTTTCTTTCAAACCCCCCCCCCTCCAAGATATCCCTAAGCAGTCCCCCATGTCTCAGTGTGTGCCCCATCATCTGACCTCTTCTCTTCTTCAGACTCTTCCACAAAGTTCTTCTTTCTACGATTCTTCCAAGATCTTCTTCATTTGTAATTTTATCCATCCATTTGATATTCATTATCCTTCTGTAGCACCACATTTCGAAAGCCTCTAATCTCTTTCTCTAATTGTCCAGGTTTCACACCCGTACATGGCTATGCTCCATACATATGTCTTCAATAGCATCTTCCTGTTTTCTAAGCTGATTGAGGAGGAGCATAGTAGTTTTTGTTTTGAATTAAACCCCATTTTTGCTTGGGCAATTCTTGATTTAATTTCGTTTTCGCTCCTCCCATCCCATGTTATTTTACTTTCTAGGTAGCAGAATTCCTTAACTCCTTCTAGGTTTTCTTGGCTAATTTTGATGCATTCCTGTCTCGTTTGTTCTTTTTTTGTACATACAAGGACCTTGGTTTTATTCTTGTCTATTTTCATTTTGATTTCTTCTATTAGGATTTGGTTAATTCCATTCAGAGCGTCCTCTAATTCTTTTTATTGCTTCCTAAAAGGGCAATGTCAATTCTGATTTTATAATATTTTATTTATTTTAAGATTAAAATAGTTTAATTCGATTATATTTTTTTTGTTCAGAAAAAATGGAGTAGGTTCAAGGTAAAACATATTTAATTGAAAAGATTTTGTTTTGTTGAAAGTAGCAGAGTTGTTGATTGATAAAGAGAAATCTTTTGTTATTTGGCTAGTTTACAATAACAAAAAAACGCACTTTTCTATAGCCAATCGTATATTTGAACCTATGAGAAATAGCAAATAAAATATTACTAAATAAAAGAATGATGATGAAAATCAACCCTTCGAAACTATATCTCTAACAAATCAATTATATACATATATATATGCTTATTTGGATCAAGGAGAGGAGTTTCTATTTTTAAGACATATTTAATAAAAGAAATTTATTTTTACTTTTATTTTAGTTATCATATATTTTTATTTATCAAGCAGTTAATTTTCAACTAT
Source organism: Forficula auricularia (assembly GCA_024734495.1). Taxonomy (NCBI): domain Eukaryota; kingdom Metazoa; phylum Arthropoda; class Insecta; order Dermaptera; family Forficulidae; genus Forficula; species Forficula auricularia. The sequence goes on from JALMQS010000078.1 coordinate 4,469,633, forward strand.
ATCACATTCATCAAATTGGATAAAAATCGAACAAGCGCTTTCGCCAACTCTTTTATTCCTAGACCTACAGACTGGAACTCGCTCCCAGACACCGTCTTCCCCGCAACTTATAACCTTCAGCTGTTTAAGACCCGTATCCACAGATACCTTCGACCCCTATACCCAGCCCATAAAATCCCCTCCTCTTCTTCTTTTCACAATGGAGGGACCAACCCAGGCCTTTAGGGGATGCACCTTTTTGGTGTAACCCCTTCTCTCATTTTCAGTAAAAAAAAATCTAGTAGGTATTATTATAAAATTAACTTTTTTATTTTTATATTAATCAAAAGTTATCATAACAATTTTGAGTATAATTAACAAAAGTCTATTGTATTTTGAATCTATTTTTTTTTTGTTTTGTTTTTTATTATATTATATTTTTTGCGTATTTTTGTATTTGGGATTTCAAATACATTTCAAAGTGTTTTGTATTTGGAATTTCGTATTTTGTATTTTAAATACACAAGATGTATTTCGCCTAGTCCTGTTCATATCGTAGGGTACGATCCTTTTCACTGCGCAGATCATGATATATTTACATTTGATAATATACGTTCGATATTGATTTCTAATAAAAAGCTAAGACAAAATCAATAATTTTTATTTGCGAAAAAAAGTGAATTGGGTCTGAAGTGGAATGGTCTACTGTGTTTAAACGTAAAATCTACTAGGTATTATGGCAGTGGAAGCGGAATCTTAAGTGCAGGGAGTGCTTGACCCTGTTGCCAATTCAGTTTTTCATTTCAAATAATTCAGTTCTCAGAATACACTGACTGAATTATTTGAATATATGTATTGATTGTTTTAGTCGAAAATATATTTTTCAAGATTAACAAAATTAAGAATGAATTCAACTTGCAGCACTTACATTGCACTGGCGGGAATTTGCCAAAGCTAATCTTTTAATAAAGGGGTCCTCAAACTACTGCCCGCGGCTACTACATAATTAATTCACAAATATTCATTATATTAAATATTAATGCCATATCATAGCTTATTATCAATATAATTTCCATTTAATATGTTATATCTGGCCTGCCTATAGTTCTCAATTTCCACATGTGACCCTATCTCTAAAAAGTTTGGGGACCTCTGTTTTAATATATAAATCGTATATAAAAATAAATAAATGAATCATTCTCGCCCCGGATGCCGTGCTGAACACATGTGAACACATGTGATCTCCTTGTCTCCTCTGCGAACTGTGAATTTTTACCGCTTACCTACCTTCTTTTTATATTTAATTTGCACGAAAATATTCATAAATTTTTTTTAATCCAATAATAAAAAAATATCATAATTTTTCTCCCTTCAATCAATTTAAATCAAAAATATCTTTTTCCAATATTAGCTCTCTAGAAATATTCCTTTCTTCGCTATAGCAGGTCATATTCGACCGCCCAACCTTTTTCCCAGCCTCCCATCAACCAAAAACCGACCATAATTCATTCTTTTGACAATCTATGTTTCACTCAAAAATTTCCACTCCTATTTAAAAATTTTATCTCAGAACATTCCATATTAAATTACTTCAATTTCAATTCTTCTTAATTTTAATTTTAAAGCTAATTCGTATTCTCATTTTTTCATTTCTAAAATATATAGTATATATACTCTTAAATAAACTTCATCTCATTAATATAATTTATTTATTATTGCACGATTTCTAAACGTTAAGTAATTGTTCTATAATAATTCTATAATAAATTCAAATAATATCGTATCTTAAATTTTATCTTAACTTATAATTTACAATATATCTATTATAAACGCTAGTAACTTAGTAAATTTTAAATATTGCGAACAGCGAATTCGTGAATTTTTACCACTTACCTACCTTCTTTTTATCTTTAATTTGCATGACATTCTTAATTCAAAAATAAAATAATATCATACTTTTTCTCCCTTAAATCAATTTATATCAAAAAATATCTTATTCTAATATTAGCTCTGTAAAAATATTTCCTTTCTTCGCTAAAGCCAGGACAATCGGCACGTCAACCTTTCTGCCAGCCGCATTCCATCAACCAACTGGCCGACCTTAATTCGTCTCAAATTACCAGGCTGACTTTAAATATTTTCCCTGTATGAAACTATACAGCATTTTTTGCTTAATCCAGTGATATAAAAATATCGTTTTTATTTTTACCCCTTCAAATTTAATAGAACTAATTTCTTTTTATATAATATTTTCTTTCTATCCTTTGTTCTCAAAGACACATGTCCTGACAGGCCATTCACCCCACCCTTTCTGCAAGCCTCCTAATAATCTCTATACATAATAATCTTATAATTTAAAATATACATATTATCAAATCTAGTAATTAAATTAATAACAAATAATTCCTCCCCCCCCCCCACTAACAACAACAACTAGTTTTAATTAAGTTAAGACTCAATCTAGCAATTAAATAAATAGCACATAATTTTATCCCTACTAACAATCAATCCAAGTGGTAGATTTAAACCTTTTCAAATCGTCCGATGAGAAACCACTGTCCAATTTCTAAGAGCTCACTGATATTGAATATATTCAAAAATATATCCAAGTTCGGAGTTTTAATTGGTTTTCCGACTCTCTTTTCTTTACTTTTCTTATCACCCTTTTTATTTCCACCTCAAATTCTCCTTACTAATGACATCAATTAAAATCAATTTCTGCAACATTCGCGGTCTATCTCGTAATTCGAATCTAAACGACGTACTTCAACATCTCGAACATGAAAAACCTGCCCTTTTAGGCCTATCTGAAACCATAATCGACGCGAATAAATCTAACGGTCGTGACTACCAATTCGAAAACTATACACTTCATTCAAAATTTCGAAAAAAGGAGGGGTCTGCTGTTATATTAGAAAGGACATCCCTAGTAGGCGTTTAACTAATCTAGAATCCAATGGATTCGATGCCATATGGATCAAAATTACGTTAGGCCAATCAACTAAATTCTTCTGAATAATATATTTGCCCCCCAAAGACCCCAGATACAAACAATTTTTTAACTACCTCCTTGAGTGCCATTGCAATATCCTGAAAGAATTTCCATCTTCTGAAATATCTTTCCTAGGCGACTTTAACGTCCACAACAAAAATTGGCTAAAATTTTCTAGCCATAATTCCCCCGCAGGCTCCGACGCTGAAATCTTCTCTACGGCGTGTGGCCTCACACAAATTATTAATGGCCCCACAAGAATCCCAGACAAAGCCAATGAAAAATCCAATCTTCTCGATCTTTTCATCACTTCCCACCCTTCGTCCTATGAAGCAAAAATTTAGGCCCCTTTAGGTAAATCCGACCACAATATGATAAAAATTTAAACCTCCGCCAATTTACCAAAACCCCCGTCACCCCACTCCAACCCCAGAAAAATATGGCTAGTCAATAACGATAACATTAATTGGAATGACATGCGTAACTTTTTTGCAGCTTACCAATGGAATGAACTCTGCATCAGAGATAAAAACGCTTCTGAATTCGCAGACGCCTTTAACGAGGCAATTCAAATAGGCTTAGAAACCTATATCCCCTCCAAATTGATTAAAGGGAACAAGGATTCTAACCCCTGGTTTGGTAGACAATGCGCAGATTCCGTCCGTGAAAAAAACAAATCTTTTCAGAAATGGCAACTTTCACATCTAGAATGTTACCGAGTTGCATTTACCAAGTCGGGAAGCTCATGCAAAAAAAATCATCTCTGAGGCAAAGAAGTCATTCGACCAGAGGATAGCTGACCGTCTCGCATCTTGGCCCAATGGAAAACGGGCCTTTTTATCGTTACACAAGGCAATAAATAGAAATTTCGCGTCTCCCTCACTTCCGCCCCTCTTTCACCCAACTGGTTCAGTAGCCACAACCCCCGCTGAAAAAGCCGAATCGCTAGCCTCCTATTTCGCAACTAACTCCACTTTAGATGACAAAGGGCTTAACCCGCCCACTTATACCCCCCAAACCAACCTCATGGGCAAAATAATTTTCAGGCCCCAAATAATCATAAAAGCCATTAATAAATTAAATTCCAAATCCGCCGCTGGCCCGGATAACATCCCACCAATTCTCATTAAAAAATGAGCCCCTGAACTTGCCCCTATCTTATGAAAGCTATTCCAACTCTCTTACGAATCGGGCATATTTGCCAAAAGCTGGAAAATAGCCAGAGTCACACCTATTCCTAAAAAAGGAGACACTTCACAAATCTCTAATTACAGGCCTATCTCGATCACCTCTGTTCTTTCCAAAATAATGGAATTAGTCATAAACGAACACGTCCTTCTTCACTTAGAAAACAATAAATTAATTCACGATAGGCAATATGGATTCAGACAAAATAGTTCCACAGGCGACATCTTAACCTATGACACCCACACCTGGAACAATACTCTAGAGGCCGGAAAAGAAACCTTCGCTGTAGCCCTTGATATCTCCAAAGCTTTTGACCAGGTTTGGCACAAAAATCTTCTTGCCAAACTGCCAGCCTTCGGATTCACACCAACTCTTCGCAAATGGATAGAAAGCTTTCTGACAAACCGAAGTATAAAAGTTGTGGTGGATGGAACATCATCTGAATCGTTCTCCACAAACTCTGGTGTTCCCCAAGGCTCCGTAATCTCCTCCACACTCTTCTTAATTTATATAAACGACCTTTTCGATCAAACGGCAAACCCCACTCATTGTTACGCCGACGATAGCACTCTACACGGCAAACCCTCACTCCCGAATAATCGAATCAATGTTACCTCCTCAATTACTCTCGACCTAGACAAACTGAATAAATGGGGCTCACAAAATTTAGTTAACTTCAATTCAAACAAGACTCAATGTTGTCTAATTTCTAGGCGTGAAAATAAAGTTTTCCCTGATATTCACTTCGATTCGAATACCCTAAAAATGTGTGACAGCCTATCCATGTTGGGCGTCTCTGTCGCATCTGACCTGTCTTGGAATGAACACATCTCCTCTGTGGCGAAATCTGCAGCAAGGAAGATTGGCTTCTTATTCAGGTCCAAGCGATTTTACAAACCCCCACAACTTCTCACCATCTACAAGGGCCAAATCCGCCCCTGTCTCGAACACGGCTCTCATCTATGGAGAGGAGCCTCAAAATACTCTCTTGCTACCCTGGATGCAATTCAGAAACGAGCCGTCAGGCTAATTGACGATTTTACCCTCACCGACTCCCTCGACTCGCTGGCTCATCGAAGAGATGTCTGCCCTTTCCCTTTTCTATAGATACTATCACGGCAGGTGCTCTGATGAGATAAAATCAATAATTCTCCCCAAAGCATGCTTTGCACGTAGCACGCGTTTTGCCGACTCCCAACACTCTCTCGCGGTCAAATTAGAAAAGTGGCGGACCACTTCATTCGCGAATACATATATCCCCATGACTTCAAGGAACTGGAACTCTCTTCCAGCCTCTATCTTTCCCAGCACCTATAATCTTCAAACCTTCAAAACCGGAGTGCATAGACACCTACGTCTACACCCTCTCACTTAATCAACTTTCTCTTCTCTTCGGTAATGCAAGGGTCTTTCGAGATCCATAGGGGCTGCATCTTTACTGGTGCACCCCTTCTTGCATTCGATTGCATTAAAAAAAAAAAAAAACAAAAATAAATAAGGTAGTTCGGGACAGCTTATCTATCTGGTTGATCTTCGAAAAAATCTTTTGTATTTCTGCAGAGTGACAACATCTGCCTACTATTTTTTTTTTTTTTTAATAAAAAAAATTGTTAATAATGAGGTTAATTTCGAATAAAAATCTTTGTTTTTTTATAATATTAATAAAAAGAATTTGAGATACATTTTTTCTCATTATAAAAACATTTATTTAACACAAAAACGATTTCAAGAAATAGAGTTGGTGCTTTTTTAGCACTATTAGTGCCTGCCGAGGGTTTTCGGTTTTTATAATGTTTGGTTTTTTTTTACATTATTTATTGGCATCGGGCACAGACCCATTTTGCCAGCCAATATATTCACATTAACTCTAAAAAAAAAAACAACAAATTAAAAAAAAAAAAAAATAAATAGCAACCTAAAAACTCATCAAAAAATATCAGAGCCCAGTGATATAAGGAATTGAAGAACCACCTTCCCTAGTTCTCCCCTTCGGATATGCAGGCAAGTAATCTCTGCGCATTTGTAGGAAACTGGATCTTTCCCCGAACCCTGTCATAAAATCGGTCTATTTTTCGTCGAGACAACCCACACCCAAGAAGGGCATGGTTAATGTCCCCCCGGGAGCTCGAATCACATCTACAGAAAGGGTGGTCTCTGAGACTGTTTGGTTGATTAGAAAAAAAAATGGGGGCCCTAAATAAAACACGCCCTGACTAAACCTCGTGAGGTTCGGTTCGGTTAGGATATTTTCGGTCCGCATCGTATACCTCCATTTCGGGCTGGTTTTTAGACGGTTCGGGCGTCAGAACTCAATTAGGGAACGATAGTCTAAGTATATTATATACCCCTTCCTTTTCTCCTTTTTCATGTACTCTTTTTATGTTTGTTTTTAATTTTTCATAGGATTAAAATCGCCTCTAAAAATTACTTTTGAAACCCATAATTTTAAAATTTTCCGGGGGAGGGATAATGGCAGCCCCCAGGTGCATTACCCCCCCAAAATAATGTTGGAACCGCTACTGTCTATAAGTTAACTTATCTGAACCATTAGAAGTGTTACGGACTATGAGTTAAATGTTTAGAAATTAAGAAATTAACTTCAACTAGTCTAAAACAGGTCTGGACTTGTATTTGCAGTGGCGTAGCGTGGGTTCTTGCCGCCCGGGGCCGACCAGGCGCGGATCCAGTCTCTGATTTGGGGGGGGGCGGTCGGCAGCCACTGAGTTTTACCCCCCCCCCCTAATGAAAAATGGATCCTATCTCAAACTAAATATATTATATTTTTGAATTCATTTCCTTTTTCAACATTTTTAATAGAGATGGGAAAAATCTTTCTTTTTAGTGAATAGTTCTTTTATAGTTCGTTCATTATATGGAACTAGTTCAATTGAACTTTATAGTTCAGAGGTGGCCGATGTATATAAGGTCTACTTTTTATCTCGGAAGTGTTATTTTTAAAATCTTGGCGCTTGCCGCCGCCCCCTTACGTATGCCGCCCGGGGCCATTCCCCACCCCCCCCCCCAAGCTACGCCACTGTGTATTTGGAATCATTGCCTTTGCTGCAGGTCTGAACTTGTATTTGAATCCTTGCCTTAGCTGCTATAAAGAAAGAGAGATCATTCTATCCACCCAATTTTGAGTAATTTTTCTAGATTAATTATTTTTATTTACTGAAATACTAAATATTTAATCAACTGGTGTGTTCTCCACACGACTTTCACATTTTGATTTATTTGAAATTATTGCGACACTACTAATTTACACCTCCTTCCTTTATTTCGTTTTTTTTTCTCAAAAACGGCTCTAACTATTTTTTTAAAAATAAATGTGAAAGTAAAAAAATGGAAATATGAGAAGAAAAATAATTTTTAATTATTCTAAACTTGGTTATTTTTGTCACCTGATAGTTGAGCTTATAATTTTGCTTTTAGTTAATTTTCTCGAAAATAACTTCAGGTAGGTATATGTAAATTCATATTTCTAAAAAGTGAATAATTATTGTGAAGCCAGGAGGAATATTTGTTTCTTGGTAGATAATTTTTATGAAATTTTAATAAAGAGACATTATTAAATATTTCTTTCCGTTAAATTTCTGATTACAGTGCCAATCAGAAAGTTTGCAGGTAAAATATTTAAATCTAATAAAAATGGTTCAAAATATGCCAAAATTGTGATTATTTTTTGGGAAATCACATTTTGGGGAGATTTTCTATTTCTTCTTATTTTATAATAGAAAACAAAAATATCAGGTCAAATTTTATCAGATATCTATCTTTTCCGTTAATATAAAAATATCAATGTTTTAAGGAAATTTATAATTTTATATCGGGCCGCATTAATTATTGTGCTGGGCCGCAGGTTGGACAGCCCTGCTCTGCTTGAGAGTCGTATATTAAAAAATTAAAAGAGAAAAAGGTAATGGGTTTTTCTGTTTTTTGTCAAAATAACTATATTCTCCTTTGCGTTGTAAATATACAACGAAAAGACTTTAGTAAACATGATGTTTTGTAATCAAGTAAAAACCCGTTTCTCATTCCATCCTTTAATAAAAAAAACAACGGAATTTAATTAAGATAATAAATATTTTTTAGACGAGCTCAGTAGAAATCAATATTGAATGGAAAATAATGTTGATAAAATGAAAACGCAGAGTTTTCAAGTCAATATTACTTTTAATTTTGTCTTTTTTTCTCTTATGTTGCTCACTCGACTCTAGCTGTAAATAATTACTCTGTTAAATATCAGGGTTAAAAATTTCTCATTAAACGGGTTTCGATCCCAACAACTCTCGCACCTAGCTAGAATATTTCTCCGTGTTTGCTTAATCTATTTTAAATTTTAGTTCATCTCTATATATAAAATAAACTGCAACGGATCGTTTCTAAACTTTATCCAAAGTCATTTGAAATATCAATATTTTTATTCCTTTATTATTAATCATAATCACTGCCTATTTGCGGCCCATGTTTAAAATAAAATAATAAAGAATTTAAAAAAGTACTATCTTACTCTCGAGTAAAGTACTTTAAAATATAATTTTACTAAAAACTTTATTTACCTTTTTTGTGGTTCCCAAGGTCCTTAATTAGCATATTAAATTTCATCAAAATTGGTTAAGTCATTTTCAAGATATTTAGAAAAAACTACAAAAGTACTGAAATAAAATACTAATGTTTGCAGGCCTATATGTACCAAAAACTAATCACCGCTTGATTTTTTTAAAATAATGATAGGTTTTCAATTTCATTTCAATCGGTTCAACGATTTGGAAAAAATCGTGGACGAAAAAAATGAAAACATACATCCATCCATCCATCCGCACGCACTTCCTGAAAAAATCGCACTTTTTGGGCTCTCGACGAGACCCCATGTAATTTTTGGCAAAACTGTCACGTGCTAAAATTCAACCTAATTGAATACTACAATTTGTGTTTTAATTGAGACCATGGGTTCTGTAGTCTTTACCTGAGGAGCCTTTGAAATCGCGCTTGCCGCGAGACCGATTACAATGCTTTACCCATGCTTTCGCATTGGATAAAGTAAAAACTTTGATCGATTAACTCATCACGCTACCGCCTATACTTGTATTTTAAAAATATCGAAATTCATGCATTTTATTCTATTCAACACCAAACCTCCTTTAAGAAGATAATTTTTTAATTTCACTCCTAAAGAGCTGAAAATGGTAATAAAGGTGTTTGTTCATTACGCTCCATATATTTTTAAAATCTTGAAATTCATGAGGTATCTTTTATTCATGAAGTAACTACTGACTAATAAAAATTTTTTGAGTACAGACAGAATAAGAAATAATTTTTTTAAAATTCCACTTTTAAGGAGTTGAAAATTTTTAATAGATTTCTCAAATTTTGTATCTTGGTAGATATATAGAAGTGTAGGAAGTTAAAATTAAAAGAAGTTGCAAACACATACAGTATATTGAAACAGGGTTAGTCTTTAAAAAGACTATTGATGAAAATGCTTTTTAAAATAATAAGTTTAGTTCTGACAAGAACAATTGATGAAAATGCTTTTTAAAATAATAAGTTTAGTTCTGACAAGAACAATTGATGAAAATGCTTTTTAAAAATAAGAATGATGTCTCAATATATATGTGTTCGCCAATGAAATAATGAAAAATCCACTTACTTTAGAATAGGACCGCCTTGCTAGTGATTTCAAGGCTGATGTCTGTGCCAAGGCTTTTGTAGGCGCTGGGTCGCCTGGGAGAGCGGTTTCCCATAGGGTTGTTCTTTGTTCAGAAGCCGGAGCAAGAGTGACAGATGTTACAGGTTCACGAAATATTTATGCGAAAAGAGACTGGACGCTCGAGCTCTGTGAGCCAATGAGAGCCCGCCTAATATCGCCTTGATTTAGATATAAGTTAAGTGAAGTTTGTCGATATGTTTAGTTTTATAGTCAGTTGAAGACGATGTATTGACTAACGATGTGTATTATGATATTTAACGATGACCCCCTAGACACGAATATGTATATAACCCCCTTTTTTGTAAATAAATATATATATAAAGAAGTGAATGTGTGTTATTGTTTATTTCACCCCTATGAGCGAAGGGGTGAAACCCGCGCCCTCTACAAGTGGAGGCGTGTCCTAGATAAATCGTAGGGGGTGAAACCCCGCCGCCCCCTACAAATGGGTGCTCGCGCCGGGATGAATCATAAAAAGTTTATCTTACCGGAGACGATTTGATGACGAAATGACGGAACGTGACGTGGAATCTTGTTGATATTCTGGTGAAAAAATTGTGCCCTAGAAGAATGAAGAATCTTGGCCAGCATGTCAATATCGAGAGAAACTTGACAGACTTCGATTTTGAGGACGTCAAAAAGCTTTTTAAACTTATTTTTGACGAAGAAGGCAATCGACACACGAGGCGAAAATTGAAGCTTTTCGAAGGCTTTAATTTTGACTCTTTTAGTCGAGAGCGCAAAGCAAAAGCCGTTTGCAGTGACTTCTCTCAATCGGACCTGGTAATTATCTCTTCGATATTAGGCTTGCCCACAGACTCTGACAAGAAGTGTCTTGCCAGAAATCTCGTGGTAAGCTTGTCCGATTTTGGCCATCTGAAAAGGGTGCACGGGACTTCATCATCAAAAGACACGCGCGTGGACGACGGACAACCAGCTAAACAGCTGGGGGAGATGAATTCTCTCGGAGCTTCTGCGAAGCCAGGAATTCGATTGAAAAGTTCGACGGAACGGGGAGCATTTCAATCGAACAGTGGATCAAAGAGATTCAGGATTTAGTTGAAGAATCCGGATGGGGTTCGACGGAACTATTTTTTCTGGTGAAGATGTCGCTAGCAGGCTATGCGAAAGATTATATTCAAAGCGAAAGAGGTTTGACTTCTTGGAGTTTGCTCGAAACAGCTCTGAAAGAGGAATTCTCGCAAAAAGATGAAAAAGACGACGAGGACGACGACGAAGATGTTGAACAAAGCAAAGAGGATTGCTTTGTCCATAGCGAGGTTTACGAAGAAGATGTTTCATTTTGCGAGAAAGTTCCCTTTCACCGGCTGCAGCGGGACGCCAACGAGGACGACGCCGATGACGACGGCAACGAGGAGAGGTTCAAGGAAGAAATCGCCGATGTCGATTTGGATGAAGACGAGGATGCTGACGAGGAGGACGTAGTTGATTTGGGTGAAAGTGGTGTGAAAGAAATTGCCTACTTGGCGGAGGAGCTGAAAGAAGAATTTGAAGAATTGACGCCGAGGAAAATACTTGGAAAAGGTGAATTGCTTGAGGATGAGAGCCAAGACAGAGAAATAGGAAAAAACAATTCAATTATGGATTTGCGAGAAGAAAGAAGAGTCAACAAAGAGATGAAAGAGTGCTCTTTGTTAGAAACAAGAGATAAAGAAAAAGATACGCAACGAAGGATGAATAATAACCGCCCAGGTATAGCAACAAAAGGTGTGACCCAAAACGTGACTCATAGTGTATGTGATATTTCAAAAATCATTTATAATAAACGCTATTTTGTGAAAAATATTGATGAATATAAACTTTTGAAAAATAATTTCATTTTTGATCGAGGAAAGATGTCACGCGATTTTTGCGCCAGGTGCGCGGGTTCGTGGGTTCACGGGTGTGTGTGTGTGCGTACGTGTGTGTAAACAAGTGTTTTTGCAGCCCAGCGACCTTCCCCAAAAATTCCCACCCATAGTGAAGTGTGAGTGTATATGTGTGAAAACGTGCAGCTCTGCCACCCAAGAGAAAGAGAAAACGAACCCTACGAACAATACGAGACGTAGCACAATGGATAAAGGTTTTTCTTGAACAATTATTTAGAATTTAGCTAAAATATATGGTCACATATTTTGCATGAAAGTTAGAAATGTTTCTATCATAAAATTAAGTTGATATATAAGAAATTTCGAAATTTAAATTATGAAGACGAAATTTTTGATTAAGATTGAAGTTTGAGCAATTCATTGTTCTTAAATTTTTTTTTGGTTTTTGTTTAAAAAATTAGTTTGTTTTTATGAAGTATAATTTTGTTTTGAACGTTGAATGATTAATTTTAGATTTCAAATTTTGAAAGAGAGAAATTAAGTTCAGAGTTAAATAGGTAGATTTTAATAAAAGAATTTAATTTGAAGACGAGATATTCAATTCAATTCAAAATTTAAATTCGAAGAAATTTTAAAATTAAAGATGGGAATCTTGAGAAATTTTATATTTGATTCGGGTTAAATTTTAATGAGATCATTTGAAAAGAGAATTTAAATTTAAATTTTTATGATTATTAATTAAATTTAAATTAAACGTGGAAGAATTTGATTTTTGAATTGAAGGAAGGAAACAATTTTAGATATAAGAGGAAGTCTAATACTTTATTATTCTTATAGATGTGGAGATCATCATTTTGTTAAAATGATCTTCTTTTAAAATTAAGTTACATATTATTTCTATATAATTATTATGTTTAAGACGTTGAAAATTGCTTTATGTGTTAAGAGTGATTTGATTTAAATTGTATCGAGGGATTTTTCATACGATTTTTGTGGACTTTAGTATAATTTGATTTTCTATACAGGATTGGGATTGTTTTGTTTTAATGGGGCTTTAAAACTATTAGGATGGCCGAATTTGTAGGAAGTTAAAATTAAAAGAAGTTGCAAACACATACAGTATATTGAAACAGGGTTAGTCTTTAAAAAGACTATTGATGAAAATGCTTTTTAAAATAATAAGTTTAGTTCTGACAAGAACAATTGATGAAAATGCTTTTTTAAAATAATAAGTTTAGTTCTGACAAGAACAATTGATGAAAATGCTTTTTAAAAATAAGAATGATGTCTCAATATATATGTGTTCGCCAATGAAATAATGAAAAATCCACTTACTTTAGAATAGGACCGCCTTGCTAGTGATTTCAAGGCTGATGTCTGTGCCAAGGCTTTTGTAGGCGCTGGGTCGCCTGGGAGAGCGGTTTCCCATAGGGTTGTTCTTTGTTCAGAAGCCGGAGCAAGAGTGACAGATGTTACAGGTTCACGAAATATTTATGCGAAAAGAGACTGGACGCTCGAGCTCTGTGAGCCAATGAGAGCCCGCCTAATATCGCCTTGATTTAGATATAAGTTAAGTGAAGTTTGTCGATATGTTTAGTTTTATAGTCAGTTGAAGACGATGTATTGACTAACGATGTGTATTATGATATTTAACGATGACCCTCTAGACACGAATATGTATATAACCCCTTTTTTGTAAATAAATATATATATAAAGAAGTGAATGTGTGTTATTGTTTATTTCACCCCTATGAGCGAAGGGGGTGAAACCCGCGCCCTCTACAAGTGGAGGCGTGTCCTAGATAAATCGTAGGGGGTGAAACCCCGCCGCCCCCTACAGAAGGGTCGTCCTTATTTTTCGATGTTTTAATTTCAATTACCACATCTCTTATTTTTTTTCGTTTTATTATAAGAAAATATTTGAAACCTCATTTGTTTAAATCGGAAATCGGGACCACGTGCCTCAGGGTAGTACAAGTACCATACCTGCGCGCAAGGGCTTCTCCTTGCATGTGGCGGTCGATCATTCAACGGCTTTTTTTGACAAATAATGTTTTTGAGGAGGCTATTAGCATTTTTCAAAGAAATGCACATGTATATGTGAGACATAGATACATTTTCCAACGGACATGAATACCTATAATATATAATATAATCTTAATACAATCCAAAGATATCGCGAGGATTTTCGTAAGGCGAAAGCCCGTAAGATTAAAGAATTATTTAAAGAAAATGAACCTAGTTTTGTGTCCGTTCATTGGGATAGTAAATTACTACATGCTTTAAATGTGCGAGACCTAAAAAGTGAAAGGCTACCCATCATTATTTCATATAAAAACGAAGAAAAATTGCTCCGAGTACTAAAATGAGAAAATTCTTCAGGAAAGGAGCAAGCTATGGCTCTCTGGAGCGCTCTAAAGGATTGGGATTGGAAAATAAGGCTCACATTCTCTGTTCTGATACAACTAGTTCCAACACTGGTCGAATCAACAGTGCGATTACATTTATAGAGCAGTGTGCAGAAAGAGAGATGACGTATTTTCCCTGCCGGCACCATATATATGAACTAGTGCTACGAAGTGTTTTCGAACATGAATTACCTCAAGTGAATAGTAGTCAAGATGTTGTTTTCTTTAAAAAAATCAGAGAAAAATGGAATAGTTTAGAAAAAGAAAATTATAATGACGGACATAAATATATGAACGAAATATGTAGTGAGAGTGAAATACAGGTCAATATTGAAAAGTTTTTGTTTTGCCGAGAGTAGCAAAGTTGTTGATTCACAAAGAGAAACAAAGAGGTTGTCCTCTGCTTGATGCAAATAAACATACACACATATATATATCGAGATGATATATCTGTATATATATATTATTTATTTGTTTGATGACAGGTCAATATGAATTATCTTTTTAATGCACTGAAAAATTAAAAATTGAAACACGATTATCGGGAGCTCGTAGAATTATGTATAATAACAATAAATTTATATCTGGGATTTATCAAATCCATCCAGACTTATTTTATTGTATCAATCTAGAAAGAAAAAATTCTACTATGTCTCAGTTATTTTTATCTTTATTTCAACCAATGTTGCTCTAACCAATTGAGTATTTGAAAAAGTCTCGAGAGAGACGAAACGTTGTACAAAAATTGAAGAAGAGCTTCAATAAAAAAACATTGTCCAAAGAACTGTGAATTTTTAATCTATTATGTATAATCTTTATTGGAAAGAAATCAGACTCGAAATTCAAAATTACGCCGCCAGGAGCTTTACATTATGCTCGATGGATGGCAAAGCCAATTTACTCGTTCAAAATGTTTTTATTTAGACATCAATTGACTTTAAAAGCAACTGAAGTGAGCGGTTTGAAGAATATTTGTTTGTTTCTTGTGAGAGTGTATGTTAAGGCATGGTTAGAGTTCCTCGTCAGTCGGTGCTCCATTTAATGATTTAATGTTTATAAAAGATTTAAAGTTATATGAAAAAGTAAATAAGGGTATTTCGACAGTTGGTTTGAAAAAAATTTCTAACCATCTATGGTATTTAAATGAAGAGGCAAGCATTTTAGGAATTTTTGATAAAAATGTTGATAATTGCTAGCAAAAAGCGCATTATAGAAAATTTTAAAAGGGAAAATCTTGACATTGGAAGAAAATGGATTATTTATCCTAATGAAGTTGTGCATCTCTTAGGTAGGATTTTTATTTTAATAAAATCTGTTTTTATTTAATTAATCCGATACAAATCTTTGATTTTATAATGCAAGTCTATTTTTACCATTTATCATATTTTTAATAAGATTTTCTAATAAATATATATAAATCAAGTCATTAAGAATTCTAATATAATATCAAATAATTTTTTCAGAAAAAACAATAAAAGACTTTATATCCCAGAAAAGTTTAAATTTATTAACGAAATTGAATGTCGATATTAGCTTTCTGAATCTCAATCCAGATCATTGGGATTGAGACGATTCTTATTTAAAATCACAAGAAACATTTCGTACTCTCCGTGTTGTCAATGATACAGCCGAAAGAGGAGTGAAATTGATGCAAGATTTTTATGGGATTTTGACTGTGGATGAAGATCAGAAGCAATTTATTCTCCAATGTGTAGAAGACCACAGAAAGCAGTACCCGGACTCCAAGAAAACAACTCTTAAAAGAAAATTTATTTAAATAAATTATTAAAAAATAAATTTTTTGATTCATATGCTCTTTTAAAAATACTTCTGGGGTCCTACTGATTATGTATATAAAATTTGGTTGAGTTTAGTAAATGGCCAAGATTTTCATTTTTAACCCCCCCCCCTCCTCCATTTTGGGCGGTTATTTTTTGCATTTTTAGACTTCTCGGGTCCCACTGATTATGTATACAAAATTTGGTTGAGTTTGGTACAAGAGCCTATATTTTTAATTTTTAACCCCCCCTCCACCCCCTTAATTTTGGGTCGATATGCACCAAAATCTAATCAGCTCTTAATCTCAATGGACCAAAACTACGTGAGAAATTTGGTTTCGATATTCACACTAGTTTTTGAGCTAGCTCGTCCACAAAAATTTGATAACGCACAGACTAACGGACAACCAGACAACCGGACGGACGGACAGACTAACAGACATTTTGACAAAACAATTATTATCTCGAAAAATATAATTTTTTCGATGTTCACTTATTAGAGCTTTTTTGTATAGCGAAATGCCATGGTTTCGCTCAATTTTTCTAATCAAAATAGTTTCAGCCGTTTTTGAGATATTTCGAAAAAAAGAAGGAAAAAAACACTTTTTTCATGCACTATTACAATACTTGACCATACCCTGTATGGTAAAGTAAAAATCATACAAATGTATATATTTTGGCTGAATTTTCAGAAAAACTTTTCTCATTCATTTTTAAGCTCGTTGAGGCATGTGTTAACTTTGATATTTTGGCGAAATATTTGATACACTTCCATATTATTGTAAAACGAAAAAAAGTATGGTTTGCGAAAGTAAAAAATATTAAGTAAATTTTCCACTCCTATAAATAAGGGCCACCCTAATATATATATACTAATATATAAATATTTTCGTAAAATGACAAAAATAATCAATTGGATGTTGATGAAAGCAGTCCACGGTGGTTGTAAAAAAATAAGACTATAGAGGTTTTATTATTTTACATTTATTTGTTAAACCGACGTTTCGGAGATTTATTCTCTCCTTCTTCAGGGTCTATATAATTGAGGGGAAGACGAACATTAATTAGTATTGGTATTTTCACAAGTCATTCATAATATAAAACAAAATAATATACACAAAAACAAAAATAATAATCATAAATCTACTTACAACAAAAAGTCAATGAAAGTAGTTCAAAACATAATTACTTTCTGTCTCCTTTGACAATGCCAAAAAAACATTATAAAAATTTTTCATCTCGTATAGAAATAAAGTAAAAGGCAATTGATGATCAATATGTTAATGAGATATATATAAATGAATGAATGTATAACATGTCCCCACCAATCATTGGATGCGCAGAATATCGTTGCGCATATCGGTATAGTTGTTTGTTTTTGTTTTTTTTTAATTTATATTACAATTATTTACAAATTTATAAATATGGTCATTATCAGTCCCAAAATTTAACAAAAATATATACAAAGTTCTTTTTTTTTTTCCTTTTAAAAAACATAGTTCAAAACGTCATTAATATATTTACATATTATTCATATTTTTTTTTTTTTTTTAATTAAATTCGTCACATGAGTTTTAGATTATTAATTATGCTATCCCAGCAAATACTCAGGTCCATCACGTCGGATCTGTAATTTACTGCGCGCGAACTAAACGAAAAGCAAGTGAGAGATTACGTGAACACGAACTGTCCATCTCAAAAACGAATAAAAATAATACAGCCCTCGCGATTCACGCCCAAGAAAAAAATCATAAATTTAATTTCAACGAATTTAATATCATTTTCCAGGAAAATAATTATTTTAAACGAAAAATCCTGGAAATGATTACAATTAAAAATCTCTTATCGCGCGCAGTAAATTACAGATCCGACGTGATGTACCTGAGTATTTGCAGGGATAGCATAATTAATAATCTAAAACTCATGTGACGAATTTAATTAAAAAAAAAAAAATATGAATAATATGTAAATATATTAATGACGTTTTGAACTATGTTTTTTAAAAAGGAAAAAAAAAAGAACTTTGTATATATTTTTGTTAAATTTTGGGACTGATAATGACCATATTTATAAATTTGTAAATAATTGTAATATAAATTAAAAAAAAAACCAACAACTATACCGATATGCGCAACGATATTCTGCGCATCCAATGATTGGTGGGGACATGTTATACATTCATTCATTTATATATATCTCATTAACATATTGATCATCAATTGCCTTTTACTTTATTTCTATTCGAGATGAAAAATTTTTATAATGTTTTTTTGGCATTGTCAAAGGAGACAGAAAGTAATTATGTTTTGAACTACTTTCATTGACTTTTTGTTGTAAGTAGATTTATGATTATTATTTTTGTTTTTGTGTATATTATTTTGTTTTATATTATGAATGACATGTGAAAATCCCAATACTAATTAATGTTCGTCTTCCCCTCAATTATATAGACCCTGAAGAAGGAGAGAATAAATCTCCGAAACGTCGGTTTAACAAATAAATCTAAAATAATAAAACCTCTATAGTCTTATTTTTTTACAACCACCGTGGACTGCTTTCATCAACATCCAATTGCATATTTATACCAGTCCGTCTCCTAAAGAAAACTCTATCGACAAAAATAATGTTTTGACAATTTCAAAGTTAAATAATTTAATTTAATATTATTTATTTTAAAGTCTTGTCTTTAATTGATTAAACTTCGAAATTCTCAAAACTTTATTTAACGAAAATGTTATCATTTTTGTTTTGTTGTAGGCTTCAATTTAGAAACATCAAACAGTGAAAAAGGCAAAATGTACCAGATTTTGATAAAAAAAAAACAATCTCAAATTACGGGACAAAATAACATATCTTTATTTTTTTTATTATCAATCGATTTATTAAAGTCTCCAGTCTCTTAATAAATAGTTATTCTAGACAACTTCGATGTGAAGAAACAGTCTCACTTCTCCAACATTTAATGGAAATTGAATCTTTTTTTTGTCTTAATTTATAGCCAACAATTTATTTATAATTTTTTTTTTCATTTG
Organism: Forficula auricularia; assembly: GCA_024734495.1. Classification (NCBI taxonomy): domain Eukaryota; kingdom Metazoa; phylum Arthropoda; class Insecta; order Dermaptera; family Forficulidae; genus Forficula; species Forficula auricularia. The sequence goes on from JALMQS010000078.1 coordinate 4,488,549, forward strand.
TTAATTTTTTCATTTTTTTCTTCGTCCTGTGGGGGCTTCCGCCCCTTAGCCCCTCCCCCCACCCCGTGGTTGCGCCACTGCCGGTAAGTCAAGCCTCGTTAATTCAAGATTCACTGCAATTCGAGCCATTCTTAAGTTGCGACATGGTCGCTCGAGGCACTCACCATTTTAATACACATTCTGGACAGTTTCTTTAAAATTTAAATTTGTTTTTCTTTTCAACTTGTAATTGAAAAGACAAATATTAATTTTTTTTTAATTTTTTATTATACAAATTAAGCATTTATTTACATATTACTCTTTATGTTACATCATTCGTATCTATAGTAAAGTTATAACATGATAAGTAGGAATTGGATAAAATTAAAAACACAATTTTTTTTATTAAATGGCCCTGACGTTTCATCAATTTATTTTAACTTCCTCAGTGGCTCATTTTATCACTCTTTGTCTTCTAGTGAAATTGTTTTTTGACAAATAGTGATAAAATGAGCCACTGAGGATGTCAAAATAAAATGACGAAACACCTGGCCCATTTAATAAAAAAACTCTGTGTTTTTAATTTTATCCAATTCCCTAATATTCCTGATATTATTCTTTATTTTGATCTAATTTTGAGTAATTCAAGGTACCCTCTTCCTCAATTGCTGGCTGGAACTAAGGATCATTTTTGTTTTAAACCAGGGCTGTTCAAACCGCGGCCCGCGGGCTGCATGCGGCCCAATACTGCAATGGATGCGGCCCTACATAAAATTACAAACTTCCTTGATACATTAAGATTTTTATGTACCTACTTACTGAAAAACATATCTAAACAATCTGAATATATGTATATATAAATTTTTTTTTAAATAAGAAGAAATTAGAAAATCATCCCAAAAGTTTTCGAACAATAAAAGGGCAAAATGTGAAAAAATATATCAGGATTTCGAAAAAATAATCGCAATTGTGGCATATTTTGACTCCATTTTTATTAGATATAAATATTTTACACTCAAATTTTCTGATAGAACTGAAAGAAAAATTTAATAATGTCTGTTTATTAAAATTTTATAAAAATTATCTAACCAGAAAGAAATACTCCTGACTTCACAATAGTTATTAATTTTTTGAAAATATAAATTTATTTATAGGTACGTAAAGCTATTTTTAAGAATAATATTCACTAAACCAAAGTTATAACCTCAACTTTCAGGTAAAAAAAAATGAAGTTTCGAATATTTAAAAACCATTATTCATCTCATATTTACATTTTTTATTAAATATTTATTATTTTAGTAATTAAAATTTCTGAAGTGACAGTGATTTAAAAACAATATTCTGAAGAAAAATAACTATTGGGCTATGGAATTTTTACTTCTTTGACATAGTGGATTACATTATTCTACATGATTATTAACTCTCGTTTTTTATTGAGAAATATCATTAGAATTACTATATTTTATATGCAGCCCGAGGGATATATTTTTTCTTCAAATGCAGCCCATGTGAGCCAAAAGGTTGGACACCCCTGTTTTAAACGACTAGCTCTTGAAGATGGAATAACAGCCCGAAATATAGAGCAGCGTTTCCCAAAGTGTGGGTCGCTACCCGGCACCGGGTCGTAGACAAATTTTTCCGAATCGCGAAAAAAAATTCTAAAAACACATTTTTTTTTTACATATTATTTTTTTACATCAGTTAGGCACTAGGAATAGTGGCAAAGTGTATTTGTACTCTTTCAAAATCGATACAATTTTTAATGCCTTTTGTCACCACTTATACGTGTGAAGCTGGGTTCTCAGCCTTGGTGTACTTAAAAAAATAATTATCGAAACAGATTGGATGTCGAACCTTAAGTTGAGAATAAAATTAACATCATTACCTCCTAATTTGAAATTGTTATGTGATGTCAAACAACAACATCCTTCGCACTAAGGACACAATATGTGGAAACAAAGTTTACTTCATTTACTAAAGTTTTAAATGAAATATAATTGTTAATTTTTTAATTAGTTTTAATTTTCTTATATAATTATTTTGAAATTTTTGTGTATGAAATAAACAAACAAATAACTTGATTTTTATTAAAAAAAAATTTGTTTTGTAAATAAATGTTTTTTTTAACCGTCTTCAAAAAAGGAGGAGGTTCTCTATTCGATTGAATTTTTTTTGAAGGAGACAATAAAAGAGTGTGTCTTCTGCTGGAATTATAAATTTTATTTATTTATAACGAGACTATAGTTTCGTTATAAATAAATAAAATTTATAATTCCAGCAGAAGACACACTCTTTTATTGTCTTCTTCAATATATAAAAATTCTGTTACTCTCGGCAAAAACTTTCAATTGAATTTTTTTTTTTTTTTTTTGTGCCTATGTTACCTCATATCTCCGCCAATTGTGAACCGATTTTGAAGAAAAAAAATTGCATTGGGTTCAGTCTACCTTCCGATTGGTCGCATTTTTTTTTCATAGGTATTAGACCTTTTTTGTTAGGTTTGCTCAGGCCTAACTTCTTTGTTTATAAACCGATTTCGATGATTCTTTTTTTATTGGAAAGAGGGTATCTTAGAGATGGTGTCATATTAATTTGGTCAAGTTCTGATGATATGATCACTATTAATAACATCACTAAAAAGAGAAAAATAAAAATAATTATTAACTTATTTAGTTACAACTAAATTACAAAATATTAACATGAAATTACTTTTTTAAGTCGGTGCCAAACATATACCTTTTATGAATCGCATTGGCACCGAGTACAAAAAGTAATTTTATGTTAATATTTCCTAGTTTAATTGTAACTAAATAAGTTAATAATTATTTTATACCTTTTAGTGTATTTTATTTGTTGCATTTAATTTTTTTGAAGTCGGTTTTATTTTTTTCTTAAAATTTAGTTTTTCATAAATGGTGGGTCGCGAAAAATTTTAAAACCTCGTACCGTTGGGAAAACGCTGATATAGACTTTAAAAATACTTATTGTATTTTTGTAAAAAAAAATTCTAAGGTTTAGTAAATAAGATTAATAATGTTCCCATTTAAGACATAAGTAGCCCTAAAAAAGAAAATAATATTTCTATTAAATTTTATTTTAGTTATGAACAGAACATGTCCTAAATGCCCCGTCGACTGTAAAAGAAAAAGTGGTTTGTTTTCGAGTAAAAGTTTCAAATAAGCTCTCACTTCTTTATAGAATACTAAATCGACTAGAGTCTAAGACGAATATATCATTTCTTCTATAAGAAGGGAGCAGGGAACCTTTTATGCTGGAAGTCTGCATAAAGTTAAATATAACCATCCAAGAATTCTAGAATAAATTTGCACTTCAAAATGTACATTATTTTTTAATAATCTCGCTAAGTGCGAGTCGGATTGGCATACTGAGAGTTCCGTATCTAATATATAAATATACATATAAAATAAATAGAAATTATTTTATAAAACAATTTCAAAACATTTATTGGAAATCCAAACGTTTCGAGAGAAATCCTCCCTTTATCAATGAAATTTGGAAAAATAGTTTGTTTAAAAATGAAATATAAAACAAGACAATGATTTATTGTTTTGTAATTACCTTGAATAAAAATAAACAATATAATTTTTTTCTAAAGTTTTTGGATAAATATTGAAAAACAGTCCATATCTGAACTTTTGTAATTTGAACTTTTGTTGTTTAAAATTTTGATCATTTCGAAAATTATTTTTTTGTTTTTTTCTAAATTCCATTCTTTATCTAAAATTTAATAATTGGAAAAATCAAAATTGTCCAGGATAGTTGCATGGCTAGCTAGTAACTATAATACCTGAATGAGAGTAAATTGATTAGTTTAAAAATAGTATGAATATTTATTCCAAATTCCATTGATAAAGGGAGAATTTCTCCAGATAAGTTTGGATTTCTAATAAACATTTTGAGAATGTTATATAAATTAATTTGTATATACTTATTTTATACAAAAAACAATCAATAAATTAACATTATTTTAGTATATAGTGTAATATCTGTGCCTACGCCCATGAACTGTTGTATAAATCGAATAATTAAAATAAAATAAAATATTACTAGCTGAATGACCCATGTCCCTTTTAAAATTTTAATACAATTTTTTATTTTGGGGGAAATAAATACATATAACTTATCAATTTCAAAATTGTATGTTCTTTAGTTTTCGAGTTACTTAAGGGAGTTCGGAACAGCTTATCTATCTGGTTGATCTTCGAAAAAATCTTTTGTATTTCTGCAGAGTGACAACGTCTGCCTACTAAATTTTTTAATTAAAAAAAAATTGTTAATAATGATGTTAATTTCCAATAAAAATCTTTGTTTTGATGATATTAAAATGAATATTGAGATAATTTTTTTCTCATTATAAAAACATTTATTTAACACAAATATGATTTCAAAAAATATTGGAATTCTACACTAGGGCTTTTGTTATATTCTGTTGGTTGCAAATAACTTTTTATTTTTTTTAATTTATGAATAACTAATTAACTAGACTGTCAAATCTATTGGAAAATGTATCATTTGATTCATAAAAGTTTAATTATTATTGTTCTGGATAAATTTGTTGAAAATGGAATAATTTGTATAGAAGTTATAGCCCTTTTAAAAGCTCACTCCATTTACTTCCATGTTTAAAGGACAATTTTCAATCATTTATTTCTCGGTAATGGAACAGACAATCAACTTCAAAATTTCGGGAATAAATGAGCCATTTATTTTGAAAGAGGCCTAAGTCCATTATTTGTTATTTTGAGATATTTGTATTTATATTTTTATAAATACATATATTTATATATATTTTCATGTATTTATTTTGACGAATTCATGAGGATATTGTACTCCTTTGGCTATGATATTATAAATTTGAAAAGAAGATATCTATGTATAACTTAATCTGTCATTAACTCATTATCTTCAAAATTGGACTTAAGCCACTTTCAAAATAAACGGCTCAAATATTTCATACATCAATGATTCAATGGTAAAAATTTGAGAATTTTCTTATAAAAATTATAAACAGTCCCGAACCCTCTTAACAGACAGTCAAACATTGGTGCGACATTAATAGGGTTTCGTTTTACTTTCTTACTGAACCTTAAAAATTTAACAGATAATAGTATCAGATTTATTAATCATATACAAAAAACCACTATTGAATATATCGTCTCAGTTCAAGTAAAAGTCCAAAAATTCTCATTTGAAGTTATATAGCACAGCGTCCATCTCCAATTAAATGTTTCACAGTCTGATAAAACTCACTAGCTCCATTAAATTTCCGTCGCTAAGCAAAAGGGATTGCAGGCATTTATGTCGTCAGGTTGAAATCACTAACTAAATTAGTGATGTGCATGAGTCATTAAAAATATTAAATATAATTTTTTTAAAATTTTCAATATAAATTTTACTACTTTTCAAAAGTTTAAATTGATTATATCTCAAAACTATAGTTTTGAATTTAGTGACTCTTGCTTGAACGCTGACGATATTCTTCTCATTAAAAGCTATCCAAACAAGAACATAAAAAAAAACTATCCATAAATTAATTCTGAATTTTTAAATTAAAATTTTTATGCACACACAAATCTTATCGAAAACAAAAACAAGGATCATAAAGAGGAATCATGAATCAATGAGGTTGTCTTTTGCTTGATGCAAATAAACATATACAGGGTGTTTCAGGAAGAATAGTAAATATTTTAGGAGGTGGTAGTATAGACGAATTGCAATAAAAAATGCCATATAACATGTGTCCAATTTTTATTGAGTGCAGAGATACAGCTGTTAGTATGTAAGATGCAATATGACTGCTGGGCACTGTACCAGTGTCACGCACTGTATTGAACACACGAGTAAACACTCTTGAATCTGGTAGTCTTCGGTTAGGAAATTGTATGCTGTATTCTCTACAAGCAGCAGCAGCGTTTCCTTTACAAAACCCATACATAAATACCATATCGGCATATACTCAGCATGTGTAAATACGTGCGGCATGTTTACACGCTACAATACAGTAGACTTGGCCACAATGAAAACTTCAATGTAAACTAAAGCACAACTTCACAACTTGAACATCAACACTCTACTGCTGACATTTGATAAATACGCCCATAGCAACCCATAGCAGCCGGTGTACCAACACACGAAACGAAAATGCATTGAACTCAGCTGTATCTCTGTACTCACTAAAAATTGGACACATGTTATATGGGATTTTTTATTGCAATCGTCTATACTACCACCTCCTAAAATATTTAGTATTCCTCCTATATATGTACTAATATCTCTTTATGAATCAACAACTCTACTACTATCGGCAAAACAAAATCTTTTTCAACTAAAAAAAATCATGAATGTTTTTTTAGTATGTGTGAGTTGCGCTCAAATGAGCTAAGTGGTGTGCATTTGGCAGGAGAGTTCCTGTAGCTCCCGACATTCTCTGCTGTCGTCCTGCGTGAGGGATGATGGGTCCGCAAGTGACGGAGGTTTACCTCATGAGGCGCCCATGCAGGCAAGATGGCGACATCCGGCCAGGCTTGCGGACTCAGAAGAACTCGAGGCGTACTTGCGAAAACGCCATCGAGCCCTCACGGTTGCAGCTGCTGCTGCCAACGATCCCAGCCGATTCAACTGGTTGCCCGAGGATGATGAGCCCGACAAAATGGTACCCCTAGATTATCTATTAGCTTTCTGTAGCTTCTTTTAAAATATAAATTCAAATAGACATTTTAGACCAGTGATTCTCAATCTGGATTCCGAAGAACCCCAGGGTTCAACAAATGAAGGTTTGGGGTTCCCCGCGTCTAGAAGTCAATAAAAGAAAAAACAGAAAAACAAAAATAGTAGTTAGTAGTATCACCCCTCAAAAAATTTGTCATATAAAGAAAATAATACTAAATTTAGTGTCTAAGTATTATCTTATAATAAAATAAAACCATTGATACTTGAGAATGCGGTGAACATCACTATTATTGTCTCAGTGATACCATTTTGGTTGCTCTAAAGTTCACAAAGAGAAACAAAGAGGTTGTCCTCTGCTTGATGCAAATAAACATATACACATATATATCAAGATGATATATCTGTATATATATTATTTATTTGTTTGAGACTATAGTTTCGAAGACTTGGTCTTCATCATCAGTCTTTCTTCAATTATAAATGTTTTCCATGGAGTCAATATCATATGGATATTGAAAACTTGGTGTTCTTTCGTCACTGCTGGAGGGCTAGGAACTAATAAAGACACTACCTGGGCTCACATTCAAATATAACAATATGTTACCCTTTCTCCTTTCTACTTAGAAAGGAGGAATTTTTTCCTTTTTTTTCCTTTTTATCTTTTGTTAGCAAACATCTTAAGTAGATTACTATTGGATAGTTCAATTTGATTGTTTAAACAGAGTTCTGAATTTCTATTGAATGACTTCAAAATTTCTAAAGATTCGATTGCGCTAATCAATTTCGGGTTCTTTTCTCCTTTTATTAATCTAATACCTTCTGGGAATGAGTGATTGTTTGAATTTAAATGTTCTGCAAAAGAATTTTCGTACTTTTTATTTTTATAATCTCTTATGTGTTCATTTAGTCGAATTTTCAGATTTCTCTCGGTCTTTCCCACATATATTGCTTCGCAATCTTTGCATTTCAAACTATAAACCCCTTCTTTTTCTATATTTGGTAATTTGTCTTTTTTATTTGAACCTAAATCTTTTCCTAGAGTAATTGGAGTTTTGAATACTGTTTTTAACCCTAATTTTTTCATTTTTTGTTTTAATTTTTCCGAAATTTGTCCATAATATAAGTGGTAACATATTGTTATATTTGAATGTGAGCCCAGGTAGTGTCTTTATTAGTTCCTAGCCCTCCAGCAGTGACGAAAGAACACCAAGTTTTCAATATCCATATGATATTGACTCCATGGAAAACATTTATAATTGAAGAAAGACTGATGATGAAGACCAAGTCTTCGAAACTATAGTCTCAAACAAATAAATAATATATATACAGATATATAATCTTGATATATATGTGTGTATGTTTATTTGCATCAAGCAGAGGACAACCTCTTTGTTTCTCTTTGTGAATCAACAACTCTGCTACTCTCGGCAAAACAAAAACTTTTCAATTGCTCTAAAGTTCCTGAACATTCTTATAATACAACGATTACGTTACATTAGTAACAAAAACACCCTTTAAATTGTTTTATTATTATTTTGTTATTAATGACGTTTGAAATAATATTGCTTTTCAAATAGATGAGAATATTATTTATGAGTATACATTAAATATGTAAAAAAAACCTGTCCGATCCGAAAGAGCCAGATGGGTAACCCAATGATATTACCAAAAAAAATTAATAACAATATTATTCATGAAATTAAAAATTTTAAGTTAAAATGCACGTTTTTTGTACCCAATTTCCAATTTTTAAAATATGGCAACACCGTCATCGGCGCCGGTATGTTATATTTGGAAGATATAAAAGGTATTTTGACGAAAAATTAAATATCTCATATTTTAGTACTAGGGGATTCCTCAGAAATAAATATAAGTGCTCTAGGGTTCCTCGCTCTACAAAAGGTTGAGAAACACTGTTTTAGGTTATACTATTATTAAAGATTTTTTGTTCTGAGTGGTTTCTGAAATATTCTGAAATAAAAGATACTAGAAATATGGCTTCAAACATGTTGGGTATCTTTTTATGCGGTTGTGTATTTCGAGACAGGGACAAATTTGATTCTTATTGGACGAAAAATAGCCTCTGGACCTAAAGAGAATGCCAAGTTTGCACGCAGCAGACTTGGCAAGAGAAGTGAATTGGTCATCCCAAGAGAGGTCAGAACCTAGAGTGATACTAAACATTGATATATTATCGCTGAATTTCAGTAAGTTAGAAACAAATGAGAGGTCTTTAGGGTTCCTATTGAAGAGCCTAGATATTAGACAACATTGTATTTTGACTACATTAAAACTAACCAAGTTATAAGATCCTCAATTTTTAAGTCTACATAAATCTAAATTAATAGAAAAAACAATGTTTACACGATTGTTTTGCAATGAAGGAACGGGTGTTGTCATCGGCGTAACAATGAATTGGATTCGAGAGCAAATTTAGAAGGTCATTTATATGAATAAGAGAGAGCGTGGTGGGAGATGACCTAACTCTGAGGTACTCCAGCTTTAGTATAGAATTGCATCAACAACAACCTTAATACTACGGTTAGAGAGATAGCTTTCATACTACTAGCTCAGCCTCGGGGTTATGCTGGAAGAGGCCGATTTTTGTGTCAAACTCTATCAAAGGCATTTGAAATGTCTAAAGCTACCGCGAAAGTCTCATGCCCGGCCTCGAGGGCTTTATTCAAGTTGCATATGCTAGACCGATACTGCCTAAAGTCATATTGCCTATCATGAATTAATTTATTGGATTCATAGTGTCATTAATGGCTTTTTCCTTAATTATGGATAGAACAGATATAATTGTTATGGGTCTGTAGCTGGGAACTTTAGAAGAATCGCCTTTTTTTATTTGTTAATATTTGGCTAATTTCAAGATTTATTAATCCACAAATAGAAATAAGTTTAATAATAATAAAAACATTAAATGTAAATTTTAGCTCTTTTTAATCTATTTATAATATTCCCACAGGAATGTATCAAAAAATTGGATGTAGTTTTAATTTTGAACTCACTTGGTTCTAAAATTAATAGAGAAAAATATATCTCTAAATTAGAATTTTAACCATTGTATTTCTTTCTTATTTAACAGAATAAAAAACAGACACCCCATATACCCCATATATAAATAATATAATTTTTTTTATAAAACTAAGGTATCTCAAAATTATTATTAGAAATCCAAACGTTGTTTGTCGACTCTTTAATGAGTAGGTCTTTTATAAAAATTAATCAAAATATAATAATAACAATGATGAACTATGTCACAAACACGATTAAATTCATTAGCTTTACTTTCAATAGAAAGCAGCCTGATGAGAAATATAGATTATTCCGATATAATTGATTCATTCGCTTCAGACTAGTCCCGAAGAAAATTTTTAAACTAACTTACTTAGATAATGAATTCTTTATTATAATTATAATTTTAAAATATGTAGCTAAAGTATTAAATGCTTTCTTAAATTAAATGCAACATGTATTTAAATCCTTTGATAATTTATATATAAATATAATAATTGTATGTATGATATGATAGCCAAAAGGGCGGCCAATTTTAATAGCCCAAGACGGTATTGAACCTATCGCTATCGCCACTGAAATCAACCAATTTACTTTCATTCTTTATTTCAAAATTAAAAGATGAAGATCCTCTCTTAAATCAAAATAATTTAGTTTACAAAATTTATTGCTTAGATTGTGATGGGAAATATACATATAATAAACAATATTTAAAATACAATTGGATGTTGATGAAGGCAGTCCAAGGTGGTTGTAAAAAAATAAGACTATATCAGTTTTTTTATTTTACATTTATTCGATAACCGACGTTTCGGAGATTTACTCTCTCCTTCTTCAGGGTCTATATAATTGAGGGGAAGACGAACATTAATTAGTATTGGGATTTTCATAATATGAATGACATGTCATTCACAATATATAAAAAATAAAATAATATATACAAAATAAAATAATGTTATACATTCATTTATATATTTCGTAGTTGTAGGCAGTCCTCAGCATTCAATTAATCATCTCAAGGTTAGAAGAGGCCATCAAGTCCCGCGGCACGCACACTGACACCAAACACAAGACTCCCCGTGTCGTTCCTTGCCAACCTAATGCTGCTCCTCGAGAATCCCTTGTCCTCGGCAGCCGCCCCCCCCCCCTCCGAGAGCCTGTGGAGCTTTTTCGGAACAACTCTAGTCTCTGAAATGTCAACTGAAGTGGCGCGATTCTCGAACGCTGTTTTGGGTGACAGATAATTCAGCTGCCTCTTTAAACCCTGGTCGACTCTACCTCCGACACGGCCTCCTGACGTTTTCACACGTCCTCGTGTGATGTAGTACCTTACCGTTCGGTCACTCCTGACCATCTGAAAACGCCAATGCTTGCCCATCTGTGACACCACCGCAGTCGTATTTACGGCGTCACCATAACGCCGCAAACACAGACCACGTGCCACTAGGACACCACAGCATCCGCGTACATTCATCAATGCTTGCCCTGTGACACCACCGCAGTCGTATTTACGGCGTCACCATAACGCCGAAAACACAGACCACGTGCCACTAGGACACCACAGCATCCGCGTACATTCATCAATGCTTGCCCTGTGACACCACCGCAGTCGTATTTACGGCGTCACCATAACGCCGAAAACACAGACCACGTGCCACTAGGACACCACAGCATCCGCGTACATTCATCATATCATACACACAGAGTTTCTAAACCGTCATTTAATTTGACGTTTGCGGGTGTCTAGGTGGGCTCCATCTATTACATGCATCATGCACTGATATCTACTTTAGCTTCTAAATTGTAGCTTGACTCTACATTACATGCGCCTAGGCCTAAGCTCCATCTACTTCATGCACAGATGTCTACTTTTCTCCTCTCGCAAACTGGCTGAAAACGCGATCCTCCGCCTCGAAGCAGACATCCAAAGCAGTCAATAACTCTCGAAAGTCTTAAACTTAAAGATTAGTCAATTCACCTCAGCCAGGCCACTCTTTCAATATGAATAGGAATCCAGTTCGGCTGAGATACGACTGTCAGGCAACAGACCCAAAGAGTCGAGTGCAATTCAACCTGATACGTCTTTCTCCAACGTACCACTGCCAAACCTCCACAACAATTAGACAATTAGACAATCACTATTATGAACAATTATCAATAATGACCAAACTTTTCTATGTCGCCTTTGACCTGATATTCACATTCATAACCACCTCCCCATCCTTCATCCACCAACAAAAAAAAACAGAAAAAAAAAAAAGAGAATTTACTATCAAACTTAATACAAACAAATCCATTAATTTCCTTTTTCTCTTTTCTCTTTTTTTTTTTCTTTTTTTTTTTTTTCAATATTGGCCAAAGCAAACTCGGTCTTTCCTAAAATTATTTAAATATTATTTAATTTAAGGCAATTGCTTCGCGACAACACCAGCAAACAGTCTTGATAAAAAAAACAAAAACACATCCGGGCGACGATCCTCAGCGGAAGGGACACAAAAGCAGTGCGAGCCGACAGCCACGCCAAAAAAAATACACCCACAGAGCGATCACGAATCCAAAACTTCCCGCGAAGAAGAACCTCAAAAATAATCTCTTTACTCTACTTTCAAAAGATACCAGATTTTATTCATTATCATGAAGAAAAATCAGATTCAAACAAGTAAAAATTATAAAATTTGCTTTTTTTTTTTTTTTTTTTTCAATAATATTCACTTGCTTATGTAAACAAGGAAAACAAAGGGGCGGAAAAAAAATGGAAATTCCTCACCCGATTTCAATTCGCTTGAATCCGAATATGGGCATGGCGATCTTTATTCCACTTCTGATTTCGTAGTTGTAGGCAGTCCTCAGCATTCAATTAATCATCTCAAGGTTAGAAGAGGCCATCAAGTCCCGCGGCACGCACACTGACACCAAACACAAGACTCCCCGTGTCGTTCCTTGCCAACCTAATGCTGCTCCTCGAGAATCCCTTGTCCTCGGCAGCCGCCCCCCCTCCGAGAGCCTGTGGAGCTTTTTCGGAACAACTCTAGTCTCTGAAATGTCAACTGAAGTGGCGCGATTCTCGAACGCTGTTTTGGGTGACAGATAATTCAGCTGCCTCTTTAAACCCTGGTCGACTCTACCTCCGACATATATATCTCATAAACACATTAATCATCAATTGCTTTTTCTATCAAGATGAAATTTTATAATGTTTTCTTGGCATTGTCAAAGGAGTCAGGAAGTAATTATGAATTGATATACTTTCATTGACTTTTCGTTGTAAGTAGATCTATAATTCTTATTTTATTTTGTATATATTATTTTATTTTTTATATATTATGGATGACATATGAAAATCCCAATACTAATTGATATTCGTCTTCCCCTCAATTATATACCTAGACCCTGAAGAAGGAGAGAGTAAATCTCCGAAACGTCGGTTATCGAATAAATGTAAAATAATAAAACTGATATAGTCTTATTTTTACAACCACCTTGGACTGCCTTCATCAACATCCAATTGTATATTTATACCAGTCCGTCTTCTAAAGAAGAACTCTATCAATATTTAAAATCTCGGATTTCTGAATAGATATATATATATATTCGATTAGAATAGAACATTCCAAATATACCATGCTAGCCATTCAGCTAACCTGGGATACAATTTTGTCTTTTTCAATCATAAAATTTTAGATAAAGAACGAAATTTAGAAAAAAGCTTATTTTTTTATTGAAATTAACCTTGTCCTTTAGAGGTCATGATTAATTTTAGAAATGATCGAAGTTTTAAACAAAAATTTAATTAACAAAAAGTTAAAAGGTCACAGGCATGGACTGTTTTTCTAAGATCTATCAGAAGCTTTTAGAAAAACATTATTTTTCTTAAGTATTTATATTTTTTATTTATATTCAAGGTAATATCATCTCCAAGAAAATCCGTATCATATTTTCAAAATATTTATTTGTTTATAGTTGCTTTATATTTCCTTTTTAAAGCAATTATTTTTCCAAATTTCTATTTATAAAGTGAGAATTTCTCCAGGAACGTTTATATTTCTAATAATTGTTTAAAATACGAATCGTATTTATTTATATACGAAAAACAATCAATAAATTATTTCCATGTATATACCATATATACCTATCAAAGCCTACAGCGTGCGCAGGCCAAGTTCGAATATTGGCTTGGCCGTACATGCTGTACGCTATTTACACGAACCATTTCGAGCCAATTTAGACCCCCTACAGCTCGGAACCCATTTAAGATACAAAGCTGAAATTATACACATATAATTATATAATCCAGTTTGAAGAAAGTAACAAATTTCAATAATATAGCTTAAATAGATTCTGAGATATGGACTTGAGAAAATAGATAATTTTGGCACTCCCTGACTCACTGACAGGTCATCAAAAACTATAGGGTACTTCCAATCATTCCAGCATCATGAAATTTCGCTTGCTATTAGAGTTTGGGACAAACAAAGGGAAAATTCCAAAAATCCAAACTTTCTATCTTTCAACCCCTTCGAAATGGAGGGAGGGTCAAAAAAGAAAATTCTAGCCCGTTGGACCAAACTCAACCAAATTTTGTATACATATTCTGTGGTCTCCCTGAAGGATAGAAATTCAAAATCTATTTACTCAAAATTGGGAGAGGGTCAAAAATAAAAATTCTAGCCCCTTGGACCTAGCTTACAAAGAGTAGAGAAATCCCAACCAAAATATTCTGTGAAAAATCAGGCCAAATTCGAAAAAGTAGTGAAATCTAGTGTGCAGCCAAGTTACATTCGCCAAGAATAATTAAGTTGAAAAAATACTAGATCTCTCAACTTAATTATTTTAGCGAATTTAACTTGGCTGCACACTAGATTTCACTACTTTTTCGAACTTGGCCTGATTTTTCACAGAATGTTTTGGTTGAGATTGTATATACCACATATATGGTACCTATATATTTTTCTTGATACAACCTCGCTTCATTATAGTTTTTATTTCTTTGTCATTTAAAGAAAGTTTATCCTTTTTTTTCAAATATTTATTGTTTATAATTCACATTGTTTTTTTGTTTTTGTTTTTTGTCAGAACGTCGAGCTCTTCGCTCTTCGGGCGGTGTTCAGGGACCTAGCGGTTATCGAAGTTCCCGGTTCATGAGTTACAGCAATGAGTACCTTCCGGGTCCACCATCCCCTCCACCCCCTCCTCCACCACCCCCACCGACCACCCAATCTGGACCAACGAAAACGCACAAACATGTTTCCTTTGCAAGATCCTATACGCTGGCCTCCCTGGATGAAGCCGTGTCCACGTCTTCAGGGCCTCAGCAGCACCAACAACATCAGCGGCAACAAAAACAACACCCATTGACACACAGCCAAGAGAGATTGATTGATGGCCGGAAAGCGCAACCAGATCCCATTGAGGGTTGCCCGCTGGCAGAGGCCCATATTTTATTTCTTAAGGGTAAGATATTTATTCGACAATCATTTCCTTTAATTTTCCCAATAATTTATTCAATTGTTTCAATGAAATTAGAGATTTTTTTGAGACTCGCTAAGCATTCTACAAATTTTGGTGGTATGGAAATTTATGTCAGCGAACAATTTAAGCGAGAAAGTTTAAACGTAGTAATTTGTTTTTTATCCTTTACAATAAATAAATAGGTATATAACAATTGAAAGCAATGGAAGGCAGGTAGTGAGGAAAGAAAAAATTAACACATATCCAAATAAGGCGTAATTTATTGATTCCCTCCACCTTTCCCTTCAAACTGACGTTTCGGAGGATTCTTCCCTCCTTCTTCATGGTTTCAAGGGGTTGTCATTGATAATAATAATAAATTATTTGGATATGTGTTAATTTTTTCTTTCCTCACTACCCCTGGGGCTGCCTTCCATTACTTTCAATTGAGATTTCAACCAGTCCCTCTCTCTCCAGAGAAAATTTCGTTCAAATAAGGTATTTAACATTTGTTTGCTACGACAGAAAGAATATTGTGGGCTTATTGCGAAAAGTCAATAAATACACTTTTTGTGAATTTTCATCTAGTATGTAGTTGTGAGTTTCGATCATATTTTATCGATATAAAAATATTTTAAGGGAATCAAAATAACACAAACCCTATTAAACGTAAAAAACAATTTCACTAAGTGCTCAATGTTCTGATTTTAGAGAGCGAAAAAAATATATATGTAAAGTATTTTACTCACTTGTGTGAAGTATGAAACATATTTATAATTACAAAAAACAAAAGCTAAACAATTAAATTGCTACTTAAGTATTTTTAAAACTAATCGTAAGTTTGAAATTGGGTTATCTCAAATGTAAGAAAATGTTACTTAATGACTTTTCGCAATAAGACCACGATATATTAATTTTCATAAAAAATTTAATATATAGATTTTAAAGATTGCCCATGAGAGAGAATTTTATCGATGTAACGTAGGCAAATAATATAATAATCCTTTGGTATCCCTCGATGAGACCAGGCACAAGTTCAGACGAGTTTTATTTCATTAAAAATTAACTTAGTTGAAAAGGAAAATGATAAATTAAATGATTGAGGAATCTTTGGTATAAGAATTGCTAGAATAATTTCACTTCCACATCCAACATTTTGGTACTAGAACGAAATTTTTACGACTTTCTGCTCTTTACCTATCGTAATCTGGACATAGAAAAAAAAGACCGAGAGCTAGAAAAAAATCTTTCATGAAAATTTTAATAAAGTTCTTGCTGGTAAGATTTTTCTGGAGATAGATGAATTGACCAGTAAATGAATACAAATTGACTTAATCTAAGCCTGAAGATACCAATTCTGTACTACTAGTCAAATCTGGTTGTCTAAATTCAGGCTTTACCATAAAGTCCCTGCCCTCTTTTAAGTCTTTTCTTGCCAAAGCGCTGGAGTCAAATGTTTCAAAGGAACAATATTCATTTATGGGTCACAGAAAATTCAACACGATTTAATCGATGTTTTTATGTTGGTTTTTAAAAGGAAAAATAATTTATATAACCATTAAGATATGTATTTACTTATATTTAAAGATCAATCAAAAACAAACAAAAAACGATTAATGTATTTCAATTAAAGATTAATTTTTTTTAATGATATTGATGAGAGAAGGAGATACACCAGAAGGTGCATCCTCTAAAGCCCTGTATGGGATGGCCCCTCCATCGTGAAAAGAACAGAGTAGAAGGAAAGAAGCTGGGATCACGAGCCAAATCTCAGAAACTTAGATACAATTCAATATCCAATTCACTAAGTTTTTAGGGGCTTCGAGCAGTGGTAAATTCTCCCATCGATAAATTAGGTTTTTAAATTTATCTCCCACTTAATTTAACCGAGACGTTAAATTACCATAATTATAAGTTATATTCTTGAAATTCCAAGGGTTGCTAGTCACAGATAAAATACTAATTTAGTAAATTATTATTATTTATTATTTATAATTCACTATACAGTTTCAGTCAAAAAATCTTTTCAATTGCGATATTTACTACTAATGATGGTCTACCAGTGATGACTTTTAAACCAGGGGTGTCCAACCTTTTGGCTCCCACGCGCCACATTTGACGAAATAAACCGCTGATAAAATATTATAATTCTATTGATATTTGTTATTCAAAAAAGATAGTTAATAACATAGATATAAGAACTTTTTTAGCTCATAGTGATCTTCTAATTTTACTTTTCGTAAATTTTATACTTGAAAATAGCTTCTCATTTATGTAAATACTTACAAATAGCGATATTATGTATTAGTATTTGTTTATATTTTTTTCTGGCTAGATAATTAATATAAAATTCTAATAAAGAGACAATATTCAAATTTTCTTTCAGATCGGTATCTAATTGTTGTTCTAGAAAATTTAAAGAGAAAGTTTGCAAGTAGAAAATTTATTTCTAATGGAAATGGAATCGAACCAAAATGATGATTATTTTTTCGGAAATCTTGGAATCTAGTTCCAGATTCAAAATGTAAAATTATTTTTCGAAAACTTCACAGTAGATTTTCAGATTTTTTATTTTAGAAAAAAAAATTATCAGGCCAAATTGTTATGTGTTTTTTAGTATCCAATGATCAAATAAAAAAGAAAGTAAAGAATAACAAATTTATAAATTTACGACGAGCTGGAGGATTAGAGTATAGAATTCATAAAATATTTTCCAGCATTTATTGATTAGTAGAGTTGAGAAATGTCTGAATCGTGAAAAATAAATAATTTTCATTCATGCATATTTTCTGCCTGTCTTTCTGGATTATGATATCCACGATAGATCAAGAATGAAAGATCGTAGAAGTTCGTTCTGTGTTAAAATACTTTTATTTAAAATCATTTTTTTAATTTTTAGTTTTTTAGCCTCAGATCTTTTCATTTCAAAAATGAAGACATTCGAAAAATTTGAATGGTTATTTGGACAGCTTTTGAACAGTTTAGCTAGTGAGCGAAAATTTGGCGTACATGTTTGTATCAATAACCGCCTTCGTACTAAGTCTCTTTCAGGTTTCTAGATCAAACAGTTCGCTGACCAAAAATTACCCTACCGCCAGAATTTGCAACAAGTCATGAAAATGTTTTCACTTTTTCCTACAATTTATATTGAACTCTAAGTAATGCATTTCGATAATTTTTTCCAACACAAAAAATTAGATCCCAACACAAGATGCGATTGAAAAATTGCTTTGTAAAGATTAATGTTCCATGTGAGATCAAGTGGACTTCTGCGATTTATATCCAACTGGCAGGGACTACTGGAAATCATTCTTTATGAACGGATGGCTGCTTTTTATTTTTATAATCCTAGACATTTCATTTTTAATTTTCTATCCAGATGTTAAAAAAAAATTATATTATTCAGAAGACGCAAACTTTAATTCATTCTCCATCACTCAATCGGACCTTTAATTCAAAATTACAGATAAAAAAATTTAGTGTAGGTAAATAAATAATTATAATGTGAAACAAAAAGGTTGTCCTCTACTTGATGTAAATAAGTAAATATGTTGCAGTAAAAGCCCTTTTGTAGTAAGAACGGGTTCTTACTAGTTAAAACGCGTTTCACTGAATACATTTGTGGCAACTAGAATTTACTGATGTTGGTTGAGTTTGGTTCAAATGTCTAGAATTTTCATTTTTGACCTTCCGCGTAATTTTGCGTGTTTATTTTCAAAAAATTTTAAACGAAAATGTCAAAAATTAGACGCTAAAGTTGTAGAGGATATAATTTTTGACATTTTCGTTTAAAAATTTTTTGAAAATAAATACCCAAAATGAGGCCGAAGATCAAAAATGAAGATTCTAGATCTTTGAACCAAACTCAACCAACATCAGTAAATTCTAGTTCCCACAATGGTATTCAGTGAAACGCGTTTTATCTAATATACATATCAAATATAAATATGTACCTATATATAATATATTTGTTTGAGACTATAGTGTTTGAGAGCTAGCTTGCTATGACAACAAATTTTCAATATCCAATTGGTGATTGATCCCATGAGAAATAATACGTAAAATATTTCTAATTAAAAAGACTGTTTGTTTGAGACTATACTTTTGAAGGCTTGGGCTTCATCATCAGCCTTTTTAATTATAAATATTTTGTTTAATTGATATTTTCATATAGTGTAACATAAAAAATTAATTAAAATTTTTTAACATAATAATCAAAAAATAATTTTTATAAAGAAAAATAAAACCGACTACAAAAAAATTAAATTAAACATAAAAAATAATAATAACTTAAAAATAAAATAAAATATGCTAAAATAAATAATTATCTTATTTAGTTACAACTAAACGACGAAATATTAACATGAAATTACTTTTTGAAGTCGGTGCCAAACAAACTATACCTATAAGCGAGCGTACCTGCCAAACGTACTAAGTAAGATCCGCCGAGTGCGATTCATAAAATGTATATGTTTGGCACCGACTTCAAAAAGTAATTTCATGTTAATATTTCGTCGTTTAGTTGTAACTAAATAAGATAATTATTTTATAACTTTTAGTCTATTTTATTTTATATTTAAGTTATTATTATTTTTATGTTGCATTTAATTTTTTTGAAGTCGGTTTTATTTTTTTCTTAAAAATTATGATATAGACAATTGTACAAATTGTCTTGTTGACCAAATTACCTTTATTTCAAATAAAAAATATAAATATTTATATTTATATATTTTTTATAAAAATTATTTTTATTTTTCTCTTTCTAGTGATGTTATTAATAGTGACTTAATATAATGCCTTGCATACATCTCGTAAGAGAAAGCGTCGGGCGAATGAATCAGAAAATGATAATAAAATATAATTCATAAATATAGAAATTCTCTCGAAACGTTTGGAGGTTTTTTTAAATGAATGTTTTAAGATTTTATTTATTATAATTTCGATTATTTGATCATAAGAATTGAAGATTTACGTTATTTCGTCATTGATTATATTTTCAGAACTTGACCAAATTAATATGGTATCACCCCTAAGGTACCCTCTTTCCAATAAGACAAGAATCATTAAAATCGGTTCATAAACAAAGAAGTTATGCCTGAACAAACATATCACAAAAGGTCCAATACCAATGAAAAAAAACGAGACCAATCGGAAACTAGACTGAACCCAATGCAAAAAAATCATCAAAATCGGTTCCCAATTGGCGAAGATATCAGGTAACATACCCACACAAAAAAAATCAGTCGAATTGAGAACCTCTTCCTTTTTTGAAGCCGGTTAAAAAGATAATAATAATTAAGTAGAAATAAAGCAAATGACTTCAAAAGTATATCTCAAGCCAATAAAATTATATATATAATTATATATACCTTCCTACCTACCTGCTTTCGAAAGTATAGTCTCAAACAAACAGTCTTTTTAATTAGAAATATTTTTCATACGATCAATCACCAATTGGATATTGCTACGCACGGGAAAATAAAATTTTTTTATAAGGTCAACCATTGCCACAGTTCACTGTTGCTATCTGTATTAACGTGAATGCGAAGTATTACTTGTTCATCCCTGAGTCCATTAATGGTGTTTGTTTATTTATAGCATTCTGGCTTATCCACCAGCTCATATTTTAAACCTTGTTATTGATGAATTAATTAATGGCTATGATGACGTTCAGAAATAAAATTTTTCAAGTACCGCGGAGCATTTTGTATGAAAATATTGATTCAAAATTTAATTAAATTAATTTTTGGAAAACTCCTCATGCAAAGCATTAATAATTACTAAATATTATTTCATTATTTTTTCTTTAATATAAATTATTTTTCGAAAAAGATCAAAGAAATAATAATTTTAAATGAATTTTCACCTCTGGAAAAAAGCATACATGACGGATTTCAAATATAGGGCTTCGTGAAATTGTAAAACAGGACGGTAATATCTTGTTACACTGTTCGTTTATCAAGATTTTGTGGCTAGTAGATTAAATCAAGATACGGACTTGAAATTGACAAGTTATCTGTATTGATTTTACTCGGAATCATGAAACGTATATGAATTTCAATAAAACGTTCATTTCGTAAACATTTGAATTTTTCGTGAAGTCGTAAGCCGAGTGGTGAACCGCGACCTAATATGCTGTACACCTACTTCCACTTGTACTTCCAAATACATGTATTTCCAAGTACTTCCAAATATTTCCAAGTAATTCAAATATTTCCAAGTAATTCCAAAATACTTCCAAAGAGGTGTACACCTACTTCCAATCGCGGATCACCCCTCGTCGTAAGCTAAAAATATTTTTTATATCATTTTTAAAGATAGAATAAGGCTATCACTCGGGCTGCTATATTATATTGAGTTCACGCATTTTATTTTTTAATTTTCTTATTGTGCTTAAAAATGTCTGAAACGTGAAGAAATTTTTTTTCTGTCGTGTATCTGTCTGGATCCCGAAATCCACGATAACTCAAAAACGGAAATTCTTGGAAAGTTGGTTCTGGTGCCAACAACTTTTTTTTACATTCAAAAAATGTACTTTTCGTTTTTTTAACTATAAATCAAATTCTTGTTGAATTAAAAACAAGTTGTAAATTGAAAATGTTAGATGAAGCTACTTTGAATTTATATAACTACATATTTTGATTTTAAATAATGTTGTTCTGAATCAATGCCTCAAAATAGACAAAAATTGCCTATTGAAATTTTGACTTATATATCTCAAAACCTAGAGCTAATTCGATTTATCCGATACAAATTAGTGCTCCAAATTTCCTCCAGAAAAAAAGGCCTAAAAACCAAGAATTAAAGAATGTTTTTTTATGTTTGTTCAAATGTAGGTACAGCGGTGGGGGCATAAGATCGGACGCCCTCACATTTTGAAGAGGTATAAAAATATGAAGAATTTAACTAGAAAAAGGTGAATATATTTTTGAAAAAAACACAATTTTTTTTTTTACATGTGTTTTAAATATTATCAGACAAAAAAGGGGGAGGGGGGGGGTCAAAAATGAAAATTCTAGCCCTTTCGACCAAACTCAACCAAATTTTGTATACATATTCTGTGGGCCCCAAAAAGGCTAGAAATACAAAAACTAACCATCCAAAATGGGGGAGGAGTCAAAAATGAAAATTCTAGCCCTTTCTATCAAACTCAACCAAATTTTGTATACATATTCTGTGGACCACCAGAAGGCTAGAAATGCAAAAACTGACCAATTTTGTATACATAGTTTGGTCGAAAGGTCTAGAATTTTAATTTTTGACCCTCCCCCCATTTTGGGTGGTTAGTTTTTGCATTTCTAGCCTTCTGGGGGCCCGCAGAATATGTATACAAAATTTGGTTGAGTTTGGTAGAAAGGGGCTAGAATTTTCATTTTTGACCCCCCACCCCACCCTTTTTTTTTCGTCTGATATAATGTTTAAAACACATTTTAAAAAAAATTATTTTCTTTTCTTTTCAAAAATATATTCAGTTTTTTTCTAGTTAAATTTTTTCATTTTTTATACCTCTTCAAAATGTGTTGTAGATCTTTATGCCCCACCCTGTATAATCAGTTCGATTCCCGGACTAACATCACAAAATAAAAATTTATTTAATTTTTTTAAAATTATCACATTTAAAATACTGAGTAGTAGGCACTATTAAATAAATAGGCAATAATGAAGTTCAAAATAAATTTAATTAAAATTAAATCTGTTAATCCAATTAATTATACATAAGTATATATATATAAATGCAATATTTATAAAAAAAATGATAAGAATCTCTTTTGAAAATAGTTACAAACTCCTAAATAGCAGGAGAATATTATTTAAAATAATTATTCAATTACAGTTAAGAATTTAATTTCGGAGAAGTGTCTATTTAAATAATAATTACTGAATTGATTAAATTTGTCAGCGCCAAGAGGGAAGATCATGAAGAAGATATCATTCATGGCGAATTGTTTGGAGAGGGGCGATATGACGTTAAACTGGGCACTTTTCACTTCGACGTCATCCGTTTCCGACTCTTTCCGATAAACGTATGAACCGAAATTAGAAAAGCCTTGCAATAATAGTTAATAATATCTCGAAAGCATGGGGTGAAAGGTCATGTAATCTCTTTTGATTTAATTGAAATATCTAATTAATTTTCTTACTCTGTTGGAATCCGAATAATATATTTTCGGAATAAACTAGTAGCGAAGTTAAGGGAGTTCGGAACAGCTTATCAATCTGGTTGATCTTCGAAGAAATCTTTTGTATTTCTGCAGAGTGACAACGTCTGGCTACTAAATTTTTTAATAAAAAAATTATTAATAATGAGGTTGATTTTGAATAAATATCTTTGTTTTGATAATATTAATAAAAAGAATATTGAGGTAAATTTTTTCTTATAATAAAAACATTTATTTAACACAACAACGATTTCAAGAAATAGTGTTGGAATTCTACACTAGTGCTTTTGTTATATTCTGTTGGCTCCAAATACTTTTTTATTTTTACATTTATGAATAACTTATTAACTAGACTGTCAAATCTATTGAAAAAAGTATCATTCGATTTATAAAAAGTTGAATTATTGATCTGTATAAATTTGTTGAATATAGCACTTTTAAAAGCTCGGTACATTTAGAGTACTTTCATGTTAAAAGGACAATTTTCATTAATTTATTTCTCGGTAATGCGTTAGACGATCAACTTCAAATTTCGGGATTAAATATTGAAAACATCAATGATTCGATTGTAAAAATTTGAGAATTTTCTCATAAAAATGATAAACAGTCCCGAACCCCTTAAACAATCAGGATAGATTTTTTCTAAGTCCGACATTCATAATGGAATCGGAATTATATAGTAAAGTATGAATAAATCATCAATTGTTATTTGTCAAATTCATTTATTTTTAGCAAGGTTTTATTTTGAGTCCAATTTCGAGAAACAACAGAGATCGACAAAAATTGAAAAATAATTTTCCTTAGAAACCCTAAAAATTGATTCTAGTAGAGTTTTTTATTTGAAAAGATTTTGTTTTGCCGAGAGTAGTTGATTCATAAATAGAAATCAATGAGGTTGTCCTCTGGTTGATGCAAATATTCATACATATATATATTATGATGCATGTATATAATTTCTTTCCTTGCGATTATAGTTTCGAAGGTTTGAACTTAATCATCAGTCCTAAACTTGAAATATTTTATTTGTTATTTCTAATGGGTTCAATTACTCCAATTGATATGGAACAATTCGTTCTGTTGTATAGCAAGCTAGCCACATAACAAAATATTATTTTGTTATATAATATATGCTTATATGTTTATTTAGAAAAGAAAAAATTTTATTACTTGTTTTTTAAAAATTAAAAAAAATATTCATTGGAAAGGGGGTATCTTAGGGATGGTGCCATATTAATTGGTCAAGTTCTGATGATATGATCACTATTAATAACATCACTAAAAAGAGAAAATAAAAATAATTTTTAAGAAAAAAATAAAATCGACTTCAAAAAAATTAAATGCAACAAATAAAATACACTGAAAGGTATAAAATAATTAATATCTTATTTAGTTACAACTAAACGACAAAGTATTAACATGAAATTATTTTTTGAAGTCGGTCACAAACATATACCTTTTATGAATCGCACTCGACGGATCTTACTTAGTACGTTTGGCGGGTACGCTCGCTTATAGGTATAGTTTGTTTGGCACCGACTTCAAAAAGTAATTTCATATTAATATTTCGTCGTTTAGTTGTAACTAAATAAGATAATAATTATTTTATATCTTTTAGTGTATTTTATTTGTTGCATTTAATTTTTTTGAAGTCGGTTTTATTTTTTTCTTAAAAATTATGTTATAGACAATTGTACAAATTGTCTTGTTGACCAAATTACCTTTATTTCAAATAAAAAATATAAATATTTATAAACTTTAGAAAAAGAATCCATAGGACTTTTTATTAATCGAATTTTTGTTTTTTAAAATTTCGTTCATTTCTAAAATTAATCTTTTTTTCTAAATTATATTCTTTATCTAAAATTTTTCGATTAGAAAAATTAAAATTGTCGTTTAAGGGTAGTAGAATGGTTAGCCATCATATTGTACATTCGGAATTTTTCTTTCTAATTGAATATTCATGCTCGTAAATCCTAGATTTAAGTATTGTTTATTTTTATTTTATGTTTATTTGCATCAAGCAGAGGACAATCTCATTGATTTCTCTTTAAGAGTCTTTTATACTACTTCCCATGGAATTTTTCGATTTTCTATAACACTTAACAGTATTAGGTATTTGAA
The DNA here is from genome assembly GCA_024734495.1 of Forficula auricularia. Taxonomy (NCBI): domain Eukaryota; kingdom Metazoa; phylum Arthropoda; class Insecta; order Dermaptera; family Forficulidae; genus Forficula; species Forficula auricularia. The sequence continues at coordinate 4,513,967 of JALMQS010000078.1, forward strand.
ATCAAAATATCTTTAAAGAGATTGTCTTCTACTAAATCCGGGCTCTCGTGGGCAATTTTTATTACGTGTCATAAAAGTTTCAATCCGGGTCAATTGCTTTAGCAGTGATGTGGACCCAACTGACATATATCACGCTAAATATTTCTTCAAAGATTATTTGTAAAATTAAGCGGTCTTGTGATTCTAAATTAAACACATATAATTTGGAGTTTATGTAATTTAAATAAAAATTGGTTAGTGTTTAAAATTTTGAATTTTTTTCTTAAATCGAGGGGTAGTGGTAATAACTATTCTATAAATGAATATAAACATTCGAATCGTCGATTGTAGCGGACTTAAGAAATTCTTAAGAAATATAAGAGTTGAGTTGTCATGGATAAGTTTTATTACATGCCAGAAGGATTGTGTTCACCCCTAAGAAATCGAACACAACCGAATTATCCTTGGCAGCTTGTATGTAGTCTATCGAAATTTAAAGAGTTCTTCTATATCGACAATTTGAACTTGTATATTCATGTTTGAATTAGTTATTCCAATGAACTTAGATTTTTTGTAGAAATTCAAAATTTAAAATACCCAGCAATTATTATTTAAACCAGGGCTGTCCAACCCATGGCCCGCGAGTCGCATGCGGCCCAGCACTGCAATGAGTGTTGCCCAACATAAAATCATAAACGCCTTTAAAACTTTGAGATTTATATGTAGAGATATATTCATTCCCTTTTTCAAAATATGAATGTACATTAATTTGTACAATAGGTGAAGCTTTTTTCAAGAATTAAATTCACTAAAAGCAGAATTATAAGCTCAACTATATAAGATAAATAAAATAATAAAGTTTAGAATATTTAAAAATTCTTCTTCTCATATTTTCATTTTCTAAAATATTTATTATTTCAGTAATTTATATGCTACGACACTAACCAAGTCTATAGCTATCATACTTGTATAAGGAGACAAGGAATTGTGATTTTCTAGAATAATCACAACCCTAGTAGCACAATGTTTCAAACTATATAGTAACTATATAGCGCCTATATAGATTCTCAAAATCTCTATAGGGACAATATAGTTACTATATAGTTTGAAACATTGTGCTACTAGAATTAATTAATAATTTCTCTCTTGGACTAAAATTTGTCAGGACTTGTCTTTTAGATCTTTGCACGTTCTTACATGTCAATAGAAAATGGATAGTCAGGGATAATTATATCCGTGACCCTTTTAAAAATAAATTATCATTCTTCATATCCTTCTTTAATACCATTCAATTTAAACCAGGGCTGCCCAACCCATTATAAGTCATAAAATTTCTTAAAACATTGAGATTTATATGTAGATACTGGAAAACACACAACAATTTGGCCTGATAATTTTTTTTCTCTAAAACAAGAAATCTGAAAACCTACTGTGAAGTTTTCGAAAAATAAAAGTGCTAATTTTAAATTTTAAATCTGGAAATAGATTTCAAGATTTCCGAAAAAATAATCATCATTTTGGTCTATTTTCAATAAATTTTCTACTTACAAACTCAGTGTTGCCTTATTTCTAGGCGCGTCGGACAGAAACCTCCCAAACATATCATTCGACTCAAACTCACTAGAATTCAGGGATAAAATTTCAATGCTAGGCGTAACTCTAGGGTCTGACCTTTCATGGAATGACCATATCTCAACCACTGCTAAAGCTGCAGTGCGCAAGCTTGGTCTCCTATTTGGGTCTAGGCGCTATTATACTCCCAGTCAACTTCTTATACTGTATAAGGCTCAAATTCGTCCCTGTCTCAAATATGGCTCTCATCTGTGTAGGGGTGCCTCCAAGCATTCTCTTGCTACACTGGAAGCAATTCAGAAGCGAGCAATTAAACTAATAGGAGACCCTAACCAACTCACTCGACTCCCTAGCTCACCGAAGAACCGTTTCTGCCCTATCCCTGTACTATCATGGTGTCTGTTCAGTCGAGCTGAAATCAATTATCCCCCCTAATGCCCTCTTTACGAGAAACACGCGGTTTTCAAACGCTCAGCACCCCTTCGCTGTCAAATTGGATAAAAGTCGAACAAGCGCTTTCGCTAACTCTTTTATTCCTATGACTTCCAGAAACTGGAACTCGCTTCCTGCCACCATCTTTCCCGCGACTTATAACCTTCAGCTATTTAAGACCCGTATCCACCGATACCTTCGACCCCCCACCTAGCCCATAAAATTCTTTCTTCTTCTTTTCACGATGGAGGGGCCAACCCAGGCCTTTAGGGGTTATACCTTTTTGGTGTAACTCCTTCTCTCATCATTTTCATAAAAAAAAACTTTCTCTTTAAATTTTCTAGAACAACAATTAGATACCGATCTGAAAGAAAAATTGAATATTGTCTCTTTATTAGAATGTTACATTAATTATCTAGCCAGAAAAAAATATAAACAAATAGTAATACATAATATCACTTTTTGTAAGTATGTAGGTATGTATTTACATTTACGAGAAGCTATTTTCAAGTATAAAATTTAGGAAAAGTAAAATTAGAAGCTCACTTTGAGCTAAAAAAATAATAAAGTTCTTATTTCTACATTATTAACTATCTTTTTTTGAATATCACATATCAATAGAATTATAATATTTTATCCGCGGTCCGAGACAATTTTTTTTCTTCAAATGTGGCCCGTGTAGGCCAAAAGGTTGTACACCACTGATTTAAACTATATATAGCCGCGGTTCCTAAGCTAGGGATAATTACCCACATGGGGGTATAATAGCTATTTGAAGGGAGTAATCAGACTACTTGATGTAATAACCCTGAAAAGTTTTATAGTCCTTATAGTAAACTTGTTTTTATTGTCATTGTCTTTTTTTTTAGTTGACGGCACTCTAAAAATATCTGGAATCATTTACGGCACACCTAATATAAAAAAAGTAAAAAAAAAAAAATGAGAAATTACAAATACTATTTTAAAGTTACAAAACCCATCTAATTTTAATTATTCGTCAAAAACGCTCGCGACACATTTGACAATGTCTTGTGGCACACAGGTTGAGAAACACTGTCTTAGGGCCGGTTGTATGTCGCAAAGTAAATGCTTTTTACCACTAACAAACGGTAGATGGTAAATGGAGGCACTGGGATGGCCAATCAGATGACAGGCACTGAAAGAGGGAGACCTTCGGCGGTCCCATTAATTTGGACGTCTGATCCGCCTGTGCATAAGATTCGCTCTGATACACGTTTTATAAGGATTTGTTCCACCTTCCCTTTGGAGGGTGGCCACCCAACCGGCAAATAGGGAAAACCGGGAATAATCCGGGAATTCCAACAACCGGGAAGAAGTCGGGAATTTCGATATATTACCGTGAAAATGGAGACAAATCCAGAAACACTTTTATTTTACATAAATACAAAGATCTATTTTTTGTAATATAAATCCACTCAACATGAGATTTATGAAGAAATCTAACCCTCTTAGCTCGGCCCCGTAATAAAAATTTGGTAATTCTTTAATTTTATCAAAGCTTTATTGTTGTAAAGGAAGTCCTTCATTATTTCATGTGTATTTTATGCCTCTTTTTCAAATATCTGCCCTTAAATCGGCCCCATACAAATTTTTTTTATTAAATTTGCTTTTTTGATAGATATATATTTTTTTAGATTAATATCCCCCCCCCCCTCCAACGTCCCTTGCCATAACCACCCCCTTTCAACGTCCTAAGACGTCTTCGACAGATGTTCTTCGCGTATTAATACAGCAGTGTAAAATCATATTTACTTACTGTATTATTTAATCCGATTTTCGCTAAACTTAGTTATTTCACCCACCTACTTTACCGTATTTGCGAGAGTGGACTATTTGAATTCATTCGAATTACAATTTTTTACATATGCTACATGATGGTTTGAATAATTATGCAACAAATTATCATTATTAATAGGATACTGCCGACCGGGAAATCGACTTTTTTGACCGGGAAAACCGGGAAATAATCGGGAATTTGAAAATTGTGTTTGAGTGCCCACCCTGCTTTGGGAAGCTCAGCATTAACCATTAAGGCTCGTTACACCTAGATTCGTTTGATAATACATGGCCATATAAATCTTGTATTTTAATATACTATTCAACGGAAGTAAATAAAAACTACAGTATCAGTTTAATCTTTATAAATATTTAATTTTATCTATAAATTATTCACCTTTTATAAATCAATTATGAGCTAAGCTTTAGTTTTTTTGTTTGTTTTTATTTTTTTAGATTTTCAATTTACTTTACTAATACTAAATAAAGATACTGAATTTCGTGTTCCCTTGGGTATCGTATAAATCTTTATAGACTCTCCTGGAAAAATGTTATATTCCATAGTAAATAAAAATCCAATCCCTGTGAATATTCGGAATGCATTATATAAATGTATAAATCTATTGGGGGTTGGGCTGTGAATTTCAGAAAAGGCGAAACGATCTGCGATGAAAACACAAGCAACGCAAACGGAATTGAAATTACGCCGAGGCATGATAGAAAGGCATTTAGCCCTCAGCCCATATGTTCTTCACAAGGTAACCATACATTTATTTACCACTCAATTACCAGTTCTTTTTAATGTTAATTGCTGTTGTTGTCTTTTTTTAAATTTAATTTAATAATATAATTAACCCGAAGGTTTTGAGTATCTTTTTTTGAAAATAAGATGGAACTCACGGTATAAACCAAATATGTCAAGATAAGAATTTATATTTAAGGTCTCTAATCTAAGATTTTAATAGAATAATTTTATATTGCATATCAGAGGGCCTCGTCCCCTCAGAAGTTGAACCCGAGTAGTAACACGCTTGCCGGGCATGTTAGTTCGATCCTCGAGACAAAAACACACTCTGACATGCAATATATTACTAGAAGCCAGCATTTTTACTTCTCGTAATATATTGCATGTCCGAAGATGTGTTTTTTGTCTCGAGGTCATACTAACTCGCCCGGCAAGCGTGTTAATACTCGGGATCGGACGGGCCCCTGATTATGAGTATAAAATTATTCTATTAAAATCTTAGATTGAGACTAAATGTAAATACTTATCTGAATTTAATAATGTTTGAAAATTAAATAATTTCGGTTAAAACTAGGAACTTGTAAATTCTTAAACTTTTAAAAATTGAGAGCATTTAGCGAACCCAAACGTTGTTGGATGCACCGTGGATGGCAACTCGTTTTTAATGGTGGCCATAATGGCCATCATCAGTGATCCATAGTGTAGAAGGGCCATTAAAGATTAAACAACATTCTTAATTTTTGTTTTTAAGTCTTTTGGTGGAACATCAGGCTTCTGCGAAACACAGTTTGGGAATCGCTGTTCTAAGCAGTACGTTCTGCAAACTAAGCAGTTCATTAAATTGAATAAGAACTCAATTGTTGCATTCACTAAATGTGTTCACTAACTTAAAAGAGAAAAAACAAACCTTTGATATTTTAAAATGGGATGAATTAAAACAATTTTTTAAGAAAATGTTGACCAATACAATATAAATAATGTCTTGTAAATATAAAGATATCTCATAATCTTTCTCTCACCCTCTTAATACCTATTAAGAACGATTTAGCTTAAAAATCTGGCAAAGCTCATGTGTGAGTAATTTCGATGAAAATCATTTTAAAATATAAAATAATTGATAACTTTTAAGAAGATAGGTGTTGGTTCTAGGTGAAACATTTTAATATAATAATAAAACTAAAGTAAGATGCGAGGTAAGTTTCACAAAAAAAGAAATAAAACTCCTCCTCCTACCTTCCCCTCACCACATATATTTACAAAAATTGTTATTTGTAAAATTAGTTTTCCAATTTATAATCAGTTTTCTCTGACTCCTGAAGATGGGCTGACCCCGAAATATATCGAATTCAAAACTCAATTTTGTTTTATTTCTTTTTTTGTGAAACCTACCTCGCATCTTACTCACGTTTTATTATTATAATAAAATAATTGGTTTAGATGAGAGATAAACACTGCCGACTCCTTGAATTGTGAGTTTTACTAGCATTCAACCTATTTTTTTATTAAAATTTTCCCTATATATTTGATAATAATTATCATTATTATGTATCCAAATGTTATCAAAAAGTTTTCTTTGGAAAATTGTTTTAATTTATTTTATTTTAAATGTTTTGTACAATGTTTAGATTTATTTCATTAACTATTATATTTCCTTAGATAGATCACGTTATTATTTGCATTAGGTCCGCATGGTCTCGCAAGGTGCACAAACAAATGGTTTCAACAATAACAACAACGAACGAAGATTGACTAAAAGCTATTCAGAGGCTGGAGTCCAAAACGATCTTTATGGAGAATGTTTTCGACATTCGCAACACGAGTTCCTTTATAGGACCCAATCCGAAGAACCTCCTCGATCTCCTTTTTTGATGAATGAATCCTCGAGTGCCATTCTCCTCGGTGCAATGCCGAATGCTTCGGCCCCAAGCTCACCAACTGCTGGAAGTAATGGGAGTGGTTATCGGGAAATCTTTATCAATTACAAGCCTCATGATGGTGGAGAAACCTCAGATTTGAGCAGACAAGCCGGTTCCGCAGACCAACACCGCCTCGGCAAGAAAAGATTGTTGCACAAGACGTTGTCCGAGAGCGAAATCGTGATTGAACGTCGCCGTGCCAACACCCTGTGCAACAACATCATAGATGTTGATTTGCTTGCCGAAGCGGTGCCCCGTCCTGCTGATACAGACACTGTTGGGGTTTATAATACAACTCCTTTTCTTGAACCACTTGAAAAAAGATCGATGTCGTTATTAGTATCCATGCCAACTGGAAGTGAAGGTTCCTTCCTAATGGATGAAGATGAATTTCATGAGAACCTGATTTACCGAGAAATCTTTCGAAAACGACTTTTATCTACGGAGGATGGACTTTCCTCATCTGCAGGCAGCGAACCAGAAGTATCCACCATACAATCTCAAACAATGAGTACAGTTAAGACCACGATAGTCCAAGCAGAAATCAACGCACCTCCTGACAAACTAATTCCAACAATATCAGAGTCTCCAGGCGAACGTGTTTATGGTGAAATTAGCGTTATCACTCCGCTTAATCAGCACTCGCCTTTTGAATCGAGTGACTCGCTAGCTACTGATCTCCGAGATCATTCAGATGGAATTTGGAATGAATCGCAAGCGACGGTAAGTACCAAAGAGCCTTAAATTCAATTTTAACCCCGATCCCAAAATAACATTGAATGTGTTCGACCAGAAAGTATGTATATGTATGTATGCAAGTACTCGTATCTATGTAGGTATTTATATTTTTTATCCGTGGCCTTATGACTTTTCAACAAATATGGTGGGTGTGTTTTGCTTAATTTCTTAGCATTTTCGGAATATATTAAAAGTATTTTCCTAAAAAGTTAAACAAAATCAGGTATTAAAAACTACAAAAATACCCTTAAATAAATTTAAAAGATTTTAATTATTATTAAAAAAATGTTAATAATAAATTTCAAGTATGAGTCTTCCGATCTTAAAAAAATTAATTAGTTCTTAATCTCAATATAAAACAACTATATTTGAAATTTACTTTTAATTTTCCCATTGGATTTTGATTTAAAGTACAAAAATTTAAACCATTCACTCGTTATAGATGAATCATTTGAAAATTATTCTAATTGGTTTTGATTAAATAAAGCTTGACTTTAAATATAAAAAAGAAAAAATTCACTCACCTAAAAACAATCAGACTTTATGTTTTTAAAATACTCGTATTTCGAAAAAAAACAAGCAAATTCATTTTCTTCTGCACTTTTACAAAACTTTCTCATACTAGGCATGGAAAATTAACTTTTGTATTCAAGCTAAACTGAATCTTATCGACATTTATGGCATATGTATAATGTATATGCATATCAAAATATATTCTCTAAAAAGAAACAATATTATTTTATTATTAATTTTCAAAACCTATTAATTATTTTCAAAATGAGAAGTGATTCGATCGCACCTTTTCGATTTACACTATACATTTGGTTGGACCTAAATTATATAAACTAGAACAGAGGGTCTCAATGTTTTTCTTCCAATGAACCTTTTCTCCAATTTTATAAGAATGCCATTCCCTACTTTCCAGAATTTTTTAACACAAAAAGAGTATTTCAAATAATATGGGGAGCAGCCGGCCAGCTGATTAGCCACCACAAGGTTTCAATTTTGGTAATCTGATTAGAGACCAACTAACTTTTTAGTGGAATTGACAAATTTTGGAAGTAACAAAATAGTTTAAGTGATGCCTCGTAATAATGGAGTTTCGATTTTTCTAGGGGTCAATGAATTTTGTAGTGAAGGGGGGGGGGGCACTACCTCTCTTTCCCCCTTTAACTACGTCCATTTGGTAAGTTATATTTACCTAATGAAGGTAATAAGAAAGCTTAATTTTTTTTGCTAGTTCTTTTTTACATTCTTTAAAACTTTTGAAATTTGTACGCATAATAATTCCCCATGAAATACTAAATTTTCCCTTTGGGGGGGGGGGGCGAATCCACTCCGGTTGAGAACCCCTGATCTAGATCTTTCATACTTAATTGTATCAAGACAACTTAGACTCAAGTATCTTAGTCTCGTGTTCATTCCCTAAAATTTGTTGATTTTCTTTTCACCATGGGAAAGTTCATTCGAACTTATTAGGTGCATTGATTCACAGGTATCGCTAAGGTGCGTTAAAATTGAATAGTCAAAATTTCTATGGGTTCATGAGTGAGTTAATAAATTTTGTGAACGCTTATATTTATTTGTTTTATGTATATTGAAAATAAGAGCTGATTAGATTTTAGTTGAAATCAGAATATGAATTCTTGTCGGTTTTAGACAATAAGTAATATTTCTTAAAACATTGTTACCTAAAGTGGCCTATACCCAGATAGCCCATCCGCTCTAGAATATGTCTTATTCAACTCTTATTGTCTTAAAGATGTCTTTAAGATATCTAGAAGATCTCTAATTGTCTAGAAAACATCTTCTAGAGCAAGTGTGATAACAGGGTATCGACTCCCAGGGGTCGACGAAGACCTGCAGGGGTCCATGTAAACGAAAAAAAAAATTGGAGGTCTATGAGGTGTAAATGGGCTCCATGATAGTGGATCACATTTAAGCAGGTCGTGACTTTAATTTTGGCTTTCCATGAATGGAATAATTCACATACACAGATAGATTTGTTGCTTAGTTTTTACGTGAAAATGTAACAAACAGACTGACAATACACTACGGTTTTGTATACAAACTTATTTTCACAATTATAATACTCGTATTAGTAGCGAGATGGGGATTTTATATTGCACTATTTTATTTTATTTACTACAACCAATTACATATTATTTGAATTTAACATTATCTAGCTGCAAGTAGTAGGTAATAGAAATATAATTATATTCGAAGCTTCTTTTTTTTTAATGTAAAACAATAAACATTTTATTTAATCAATGCAGAGAATGAAATACAAGCATACAAAACACAGAAACTGGGGTAAAATAAAAATAAAAATTTCTTACAATAGGTAAAAGTTGGCGTCATACCTTTCACGTTGTGAGGGCCCACCTGTTGCGGAACACTGCTCCAGGTGACGAGAGACCAGTGAAATCGACAGAAGTGACAACTTGAAACCAATTTATTCAAATCCGCTTTGATACTCTAATTAAAACGAACAATAAGGTCAACATAGTACCCATAAACTAGTGATGGAGTTCTAATAACTACTAAAGGAGTTTCTTCAATTTTTATCAATTTGGAAAAATCAATATAAGCTTATGAATATGAAAAAAGTCACCTCTATAATTTTCGAGTACTTTTATCAACTTACTGACGAGATATTAATAAATTAAGTTTTCGCGATATAACATGGTGTCTTATGGGAAATTGGATTTTTTTAGCCTTTTTACTTGAAATGGACAATAATTATCGACGCCATCTCGAAGATATTGTTACAAGTATGAAAAAAATATGTAGGGATTATTTTAAGAGCTTGTAAAAATCGTTTGATCACCTGTATGTGTTATAATTCACAATTTCTCTCCGCAAAATTGCGTTTTTGATTGGAGCCTTGCAACACGCGCTGATGGAAATTATACAAAATTATATACCTATGAGCCGTTTATTTTGAAAGTGGCCTAATCCATTATTTGTTATTTTGAAATAATTGTATTTATATATATTTTGATGTATTTACTTTGACGAATTAATGACGATACCACTTTAGTCAATAGAAAGTCTGGATCGACACTCGTATGACTGCCTACGTACATGAAGAACCTCCTTAAGGTAAAACATGAAAAAAACTTAGTTACAAATTATTTGTAGATGCTATGTTGGCCTAATTATTCCCATTTATCGGAATATTGAAGTGGGTTTGAATGAGTTGGCTTCAAGTTGGCACTTCTGCCGATTCTTTTGGTCCCTTAGAACCAGAGAAGGTCTGAGGGTGGTGTGGGACCCCAGGACCACTTTTTAACTGACTTTAAAAAGGGATGTTATATTCATGATTTAGTCGAAAACCAGTGAAACTATTCCGATGTTATATTCACTTATGGAATCTCCATAACTCATGAAAGGTTTTAGTCTATAATACATTATGCTAATCACACTTAGGCTCTGATCAAGTAAGTTAAATAAATTTTGAATTTGTGAATTGTTGGTAGTTAAACCAATCTACATGCAATTTTCTCGTCAGTCTGTGAACCGATATTTATCTTCAACCGCCTCTTTCTTCCTTAAATGTTTCATTTGATTGGTAACTTTCGAAAAAAAATCCCCACACAGGCGCGGGGTCCCAGGCGACCGCCCTTAGGGATAAGCGAACACTCGTGGGATTCCAACCCTCTCAACCGACCTCTTTGAATGACTAAACAAGCACTTGAAAACGACTCCGTAATTAGCTGTTTCAACGTTGTTCTTATCCATATCATCTAATCAGTTCTTTATCTCAATATATATATTTTTTTAATTAAAAAAAAGAACTATCCCAGCAAAAACACTTGTGTAAAAAAGGCCAGGTTTCTCAATATATATATATTTAATTAAAAAAAGAACTATTTCAATTAGCATCCAGAATTAAATAAAATCGAAATTAAAATCATTTTTTGACAACGATTCGGCTCGCTCATCTGGTAATATTACTGCACATGAAATGAAATATGAATAGTTTTTTATTGAGTTAAGATTTGATGTGCAGGCAGCCAATAGTAAAAATATAAGACAATATCCAATGATCAAAATTTTAAACTTTATTCAGCTCTACATCCGTACCTTGGATTAGTATAACATGTGCATAGATAAAACAATAAACTGCAACGGATCGTTGCTAAACTTTATCCAAATTCATTTGAAATATTAATATGTTTGTTCCTTTATTATTAATCAGATATCACTTGCAATTTGTAGTTCATATTGACATTAATTCAAAAATAATTCTCATTTAATAGTCGAGGAATAGCCATTCTACATTGGATTTTTGACATTTCGGTTATCAGTTTCAAGCTTGAGTTGTTTGCCAAAAAAGAATTTAGTCTTTTGATTTTAAGTCGATTCTTCCACGTTTTCAGTAGAGGTTGCCATTAATGGTCAAAACATCAAAAATTGAATGCAATAAGGTTATTCCTCTAGTATTAGATAAGAATCGATCGTTATTTTTGATTTTATGTCGATTCCTCCATGTCTTCAGCAATGGTTACCAATAATAATAGAAACGTCAAAAACCTAATGTAGAATTGTTATTCCTCAAGTATTAGATGAGAATCGATGTCTATTTTTTATTTTAAGTCGATTCCTCCATGTCTTCAGCAATGGTTACCAATAAAAACCGAAATGTCAAAAATCCAATATAGCATGGTTATTCCTCAAGTATTAGATGAGAATCGATGGCTATTTTTGATTTTAAGTCGATTCCTCCATGTCTTCAGCAATGGTTACAATAATAGCCGAAATGTCAAAAATCCAATATAGAATGATTATTCCTCAAGTACTAGATGAGAATCAATCGCCATTTTTGGTTTAAAGTCGATTTCTCTATGTCTTCAGCAATGGTTACTAATAAAAACCGAAACGTCAAAAATCCAATATAGAATGATTATTCCTCAAGTACTAGATGAGAATCAATCGCTATTTTTGGTTTAAAGTCGATTTCTCTATGTCTTCAGCAATGGTTACTAATAAAAACCGAAACGTCAAAAATCCAATATAGAATGATTATTCCTCAAATACTAGATGAGAATCAATCGCTATTTTTGGTTTAAAGTCGATTTCTCTATGTCTTCAGCAATGGTTACTAATAAAAACCGAAACGTCAAAAATCCAATATAGAATGATTATTCCTCAAGTACTAGATGAGAATCAATCGCTATTTTTGGTTTAAAATCGATTTCTCTATGTCTTCAGCAAAGGTAACGGATAAGAAAACAACGCAGTTGCTATGGTTACTCATAAAAATTCCTCCCAAATTTTTAGCATTTCACAGAGAGAAGCCTATCCATTCTTACTTAAGCAAGGCTAAATGAGCTATATTAAAACTTTCAAATGAATAAATTTTAAAGAATTTAAAAAATTAAAAAAAAGTACCATCTTACTCTAGAGTAAAGTACTTTAAAATATAATTTTACTAAAAACTTTATTTAACCTTTTTTGTGGTCCCCAAGGTACTTAATTAGGATATTAAATTTCATCAAAATTGGTTAAGCCATTTTCAAGATATTTAGAAAAAACTAAAAAAGTACTGAAATAAAGTACTAATGTTTGTGGGCCGATATGTACCAAAAACTAATCAGCGCTTCATTTTGTTAAACTAATGGTAGGTTTTCAATTTCATTTCAATCGGTGTAACGGTGTGGAAAAAATCGTGGGCCAAAAAAACGATAACATACATCCATCCATACATACATCCATCCATACATCCGCACGCACTAAATGAAAAAATCGCACTTTTTAGCCTCTCGACGAGACCCCTTGTAATTTTTGGCAAAACCGTCACGTGCTAAAATTCAACCTAATTGAATACTACAATTTGTGACTTTAATTGAGTCCATGGGTTCCGTAGTCTTTACCTGAGGACCCTTTGAAGCCACGCTTGCCCCGAGAGCGATTACAATACTTTACCCATGCTTTGCATTGATGTGGAAATGCATACAGTTGGGTTTATTTTATATAGAGTATGTATAGGTATAGGGTGGTCCTTATTTTAGGTATTTTCGAATTTTTACGCTGACAGAGACTCATATGGTTCGAAATAAATAAGAAAAAATATCCCCCAAGTTTCAAGTCTCCATCTCAATTTTAACCTGTGTCGCATATAATTTTGGAGTCTATAACTTAGTAACACTAAGATTTATCAGTATTTTATCTAGCTGTAACTATAATAGCTAAAAATCTGTAAAAATTCTGAAGGATAGCTACTATTAAATTTTTTGAACCATTGCTTTGGCTGGAATAAAAAAATTGATCGTTCAAGGCCAAAAACCCCATGTTATTTAGATGGGAAACTTGCATCGCACAGTCACAGGTTAAAATTGAGATTGAGACTTGAAACTTGGGGGATGTTTTTTTCTTATTTATTTCGAACCATATGAGTCTCTGTCAGCGTAAAAATTCGAAAATACCTAAAATAAGGACCACCATAATATATACCATATGTATAAGTTATTGTATAAAAAATACTTGGTAGGTTTCACTAAGATATAAAAAATAAAACGAATTTATTTTTGGAGAATCTTAAATCTCGATATATATATTCGGGTGACTAACCCATCTTCAGGAGAAACAGAAAGTAACTGAGTTAGTCACCCGAAATATATATATCGAGATTGAAGATTCTCCAAAAATAAATTCGTTTTATTTTTTATATCTTAATGTGAAACCTACCAAGTATTTTTATCCAATAATTTTAAAAAAATGTTTCACCATGTACCAACACCAAATTCCTTAAACACTACTATATATGTATAAGTTTATTTGAAACAAGCAGAATCAGAATTTAGGGAACGCGGTGTTGATTTATAGTGAAACATTATTAAAATTATATTAGGTTGGAGTTGGTGGTGTTTCACAGGGAGAAAAATAAAAATACAAAGATTTTTTATAAATTTACTCTATATATTTCAAGCTCTTAACTCATCGTCAGGAGAACATTGATTGTCGAATTGAGAGCTCGAAATATATAGAGTAAATTTATAAAAAAATCTTTCTATTTTTATTTTTCTCCTTATGAAACACCACCAACTCCAACCTAATATAACTAAATATGAAATTTCTTTTTGATATTCTTATTAGTTTCTGAGCTAGAAAGGACATAAATTTGTTAACACGAACATTTTGACAAAATAATTATTACCACTTAAAATATTATTTATTCACTTCACTTTATGATTCTTTTTTATAAGCCAGCTCTGATTTGGCTATTTTTTTTTAAATCAAAATAATTTTAGCTTTTTTGAGATATTAGTATTTCTAAAAAACGATACCCAAAAATACCACTTTTTTCCTCCGCATGATTACATTAGTTCACTGTACTACATATGTTATTCAAACTTTCTAAAATAAACCGCATTATATACTGTTTAATATATTTATTTTAAAAAAAAGACAGCAATACATTAATACATGACGTCTATACATCGGCTTCGTGTATACGTAGGTACGTGTATTTATGTTTCTGTATACAAATTTATTAGTTTGCATAGTGTGGTTTATTTTAAAAAATATGTTTTAGCCTCATCCACATAAGCTCACGAGGGAAGTGAAACTTATTTACCCTTAGATGTTATTGAAATAATTTAAATAAATTTATTTGTCATTAAATATTAGTGGGTTTTAAAAAAATCATTTCCTTTCAATTGAGACATTTCCCCTTTATTGTAACAAAAAAATCAAACAGATACGTCGCTAAAGAGGTTTCACTTCAAAAGTTTCAGTAAAATTTTAAAGTGAAAATGGAAATGAGAGCAAAAACGAACAGAGGCTTTGGTCATTTTGAAGATTCGAGCCTGCCAAGTGGATGACTACTGCATTAAGTAATTAGATAATACACCTTTCAGTAGAAATGTTGAAGATTTTGGTTCAAAACAAAGACGCGTGGCTGTCATTTACATTTTTTTTTCATTTAAATTAATTCACTGCTCTGTAGACATAGCTGACTGGGCTCTTGTATAAAGTGAATTCAGAAACCCAAATTAAATTTTAATAATTAAACAATTCAAACACCAAAAGTTCACCAAAATTATATTAAAAGTCATTTTTAAGTACAAAACAATCTCCTGGAATAAATTATTTTTTTTTGTTTTATGTGAGGTTTTTACTTATACTTTTACTTTTACTTTTTACTTATATTATCTCAGAGATGGGCAATCTACAATTTTTTGAATAACATGTTACAAAATAAATTTTTTTTCTAAGTTTCTTCCATTCTATGTGACTAAATAAATCCTTTAATTTATAAAATTAAAATCCAAATTATATAAAATATCATTTTTTAGATACAAAAGACGAGTAGATATAATTAAGTTGTGGCAACTGAGAATACAATAAGGGAGGGGGGAAAGTACTGAAAAGTATCTTTAACATGCAAAGTTTCAGCTTGCTAATTCATACTATTGGATGACAAAATGTTGTCACATCACCAAAATTTGTACTTGTCCTTCTCCCGGTTTAAGAGACAGCAGGATTTACGGCTCAAGTTCGGGACGTATTGTTACACTCTTTTATTCGTATAGCTTGGCGCATACAAGTATCTTGTATTTCAATTACACAGGTCTGGAAAATTTAACTTTTTAAAAGTTGTTCCTATTATTGAGTATTATTCTGAATCCTACACCCAAATACAGTAGAAATTGGTGTTCAAAAAATTTCCATCACATAATAATTTTTTGGGACAAGCTGAAATTTTAAATTTTTCTAATTTTCTATTAATTTCAAACCCCCATAAATTACTCAAAAATTAAGATTTTGGTATTTTTAATTATTCAAATCACCATTCATAAATAGATAAGATTTTAAAAAAAAATTTCTAAAAAATTGATATAAAAGTATTTTTACAGGCCAAAATAGAGGGAGCTGCATTTCTAGTTTTTCATCCTCAAGCCCCCAAACTTACCTACTCAAAAATAAGAATTTAGTATTTTTATTTTTTTTATTCCTCTATGTTCCAATACATAGATATGATAAAAAAAATTATAAAAAAAGGATTTTTACTACTCAAAATAGGGTGAACCCACTTTAGACACCTCTATATCGTATTTCATTAATTCTTGCTTTAGGAAAAAATGTGATGTGATACACAAAAAAGAAATTTATTTTCGAATTCAACAGCTGATAATCTATAAGAATAACACAGAATGATTAAAAGAGCTGTGTTATTTGCAAATAATTACTGTCCATCCCTGATTACAGGAATGCTAAAATGCAAAAGCACATACAACGTATACAGAGCCGGTAGACCGGATCTTCTATATGCTCACTATTAGAAATATCAAAATCTTCAAAAAATTTATCCAAGGTCAAATGTAAAAAATATAAAGTTTTTTCTCATTTTTCGCAAACGGTATCGTTATCCTAAAAATATTCAGACAAAAGTTGTAGACTATGCAATTATCTACAACAATTTCAGATTGCTTTTGAATCACCATTCCCAGATAGAGCGATTCCAAAGTTGAGACGAAAAAGTACGTCACTCTACATAATATGCAAAACCAAAATTTTTTTGGTTTTCATTTTATGAAGGAAAAATGTGATTTTTTCAAAAATTGTAGATTTTGCACATTATATAGTAATGACTTCCAACTTTTGGAATCGGGATATTCGTGGAATGGTGATTCATAAAAAAAAGTATTATAAGAATTTTGGTAGAGAATTGCATGATCCACAACTTTTGTCTTTACCTATTTTTACGATAACATACGCCGTTTGTGAGAAAAATCCGAAAAACCGATATTTTTGATCTTTGACCTTGGATAAATTTTTTACAGAGATCGGGAGGATGGGGATTTTTGATATTTCATTTGTAATAGTGTATTTAAGACATGTACCAATTTTCAGCTCTATGTGAATTATTGTAAGCTTAAATGTCTATTTTGACTGGACTATTACTTTAAGATTGAATGAATTATATGAGAAGAATCTATGTGTAAAAAGTGAAATGAGCTATTATCAGGAGGCTGGTTATTCTAAAAGGGAATACTAGTTCACCTGATTGGATTGAGTGATTTGAATACAAAACGATGCGGGTGAGGATAAGGGTGGTATCGCTTGGCATAATTAAGGGGTGGATAGCAGGTTCTGCAGGCGGAGTGCTGTTCCCACCCAGGCCTTATGGCCCTCACGCCGTCTTCTCGTCGCAAACAGCTTTTGATGCTTCAGCACCAGCAGAGAAGTTCCATGGACACGGAGGCCCTTGATGATGATTTGGATGACCAGGTAGATGCAAATCCATTTTATTTATTCAAGCATATTATAAGTAAATCACAAATTCTTCTAAAACTATTTAGTTGCATGCACCAGTACCCGACCGCGGACCAATATACTCGACCAATCAACCTAAATTTCTTCATATTATTAAAGAAATCAAGATATTGTATTTATAAATGAAAACAAAAAAATGCTAATATGAGAATTTCATTTAACTATTTAGGGAGAAAAAGACTATTAAAATTAATGAAATTGGAAAATATTCCTCATAGTTATTACCAGCTGTAGTTAGACTCTACAAAGATAATGACATTTTTATTATTTTTTGTATTAGTGCTATTTTCAAGATTTTTAAATATTTTTACTTTCACTTGCATATCGAAGTTGAAAAAAGTAATCCATTCACTTTCGGGAAGTTCATTTTTTGAAGTCGTCTATCTCCCAAACTATTAAACTTAATTTCTCTAACTCTAAAGGATAGTACAGGGGTGGCGCTCAAAGTGTTACCAATTAAAAATGCTGTAATTTTGTCAATTTTTTTACTTAAAGTATATCTTAAAACATTTCAAATTTTAAGAAAAATATGTTATTGTTCGATGTTGCCACCTTTGGCGCGGGTAATAGCATCGAGTCTGTCCGGGAAGGCTTCACACGCTGCACGAATATGGTCTGATGGTATTTTGCGAAGAGCAATCTCTAAGGCGTTGACCGCCTGATATTTTTTAGTTGATACTTTAGCCTCAAGAATGAACCATATGGAAAAATCCATTGGGTTTAACTCCGGGGAATGGTGGCCATTATTGTTAAGAAATGAAGCTGGGAACTTTTTCTTGTAAAAAAAGTTGGGATTCACGGAACTAATGGGATGATGCCGAGTATTGTTGAAACGTCCAATAGTTTCTACCGCAGAGTTTACGTGCCCAAGGTAACAAAGCAGCCTTTAAAATCTTGTCACGGTAGATGGTAACACTTTTGGCGCCGTCACCTGTATTCACTCACCGTAAGAAAAAGAAATTGAGTTTAACAAAAAAAAACGGGTTTCTTAGGCGTCAGCAAAAACTCAACCGAAAATTCAATGGTCGGTGTGTGTGTGTGTGTGTGCACGTGTGCAGTGCTACGCGTATATCTCAGTATCATTACAGTCACAGAGGAATAAAATTAGAAAAATTAGAAACATTAGCTAGAAATCAGTCAGCGTCGGGATGGCAACCATTTAGTTCAAATCGACATTCCCCTTGTAGCACATAATTTGAATGTTGCTTGTGGTGGTTTATTTATTAGTTACCCAAAACTATTTCTAAGATTTTTTAAATCCCTGTCTTTAGCAAGAATCACAAGCTCTCTGATGTGTATTTTTTACCTCGAAACATACTGAGAAGGAAACTAAAAGTGAAACGTATGGTGTGATCACCACAAAGCTTACACATTTTCATTTATTTAAGGTCATCGCGACACTCCTAATTTACACCCCCTTCCTTTATTTCATTTGGATTAAAATTTATACACGACTAATAACTCATGACACTTGATAAGTAATAAGTACACCAATTTAAAAAAAAATCTTTATTTCCGTTTTTGAGAAAATAAAAAAAATAAAAAAAAAACGAAAAATCTTTCATGTGACATTTACATGGTGTTCCGATTTCAATGACTGATTTATTTATTTCGCCACGCAGAGGGGAGCAGCCCTTACAGATTTATTTACAAATTAGGTTAAAACCCTCATCAGCCGTCCAAATAATTACGCCAGATGTTGTAGCTATTAGTGAAAAAAAGCTTGCTGTACTCCTTCTAGCCTATACCGAGCTTAAGTTTCGAATTTCGTAGCTCTGAGACTTATGGTTGCAAAACGCATGAGGGGTACATACCTACATACACACTGACCAATGGATTTTTAGCCCCCTTTTTGGCCTCTGAGGGCCACAATTTACGGTTTTATGTCCTAAATCCGGTTTCCAACTATTAAGGGCATTGATTCTCCTTCCACCTAGAAGTTACAAAATGAAATTAACTTTTTTCATTTCTGAGAAACAAGCTCTCAAAGAGTCAGGACAGGACCCAAACAGGCCATCGCAATACTTCCCCATTATAGGTATATATTCTATAGAATATAAATGTGAAAGTAAAATTGGTAGATTGATTTCAAAGAAGGGGACGTTATAAGCGAAAACCAGTTGATTATTTTAACGAATGGCTTATAAAATATTTATTTTGTTTATTACTATATGGTTTATTTTAATGCTTGGCTAATGGAACAGTAATTCCGAAGTTTTTCCAATACTCAACCGGCTGGTCATTATTGATGAGCATGGTTTTCCAGTTCAATTTTCAATGAGTCAAAAGTCGCTTGTTATGCATAAGATAAGCTCTCTAGGTAAAACGTCAACAGGTAAAATTAGTGGAAGAAATTGCGCTTTCGATGACAGCACTGTGGCAAACTCAATCGCACATACGGAAGTCAGAGAATACTTTCAGATGAATTAATTGGTGTGCGAGCTTAGGAGATAAAAATTGATGAAAATAAATAAAAAAGAGGAAATGAAAAATGAACGACTGAGAAATAAAATAAAAAAAAAATCAGAAAACCTTTAAAATCATTGAAACGTCTCTCTCCAGTAAATAGAATCCAGACCTTGGATTTTATATATATATTATAGTCCTCTAATGTATTTTTTCTAAGTAAAAGTTAAAGAATAAAACATTTTAAAAACTAATAAGACATCTTAAGTTGTGGATTCACAGTGGTCGTATATTGGAGAAAGGTTGGTCGTAAATTGGAACAGATGGTCGTGTAATTTAGACAGTTTTTGTTTGTTTTCATTCAGTAGCCAAAAATATTACTCCTTTTATAGAAAACGACTTATAATTATTACTTAACACAACTATCAAAGAATGATTTAGTTTTTGATTATTACTTTTTTTTTTATGTATCATTAGAGTTGGTATATACTTTAAGTAATAAAATTCGCTTAAATGGTCGTAAACTCTGGTACAATTATCTTATTTTTTATTCTCCAATACTGATTATTAGTTTTAGTTACAATATAATATCGCCTGCTGAGAACAATAGTGACCAAACTCCGAAAAATTCAAAAATGAGTTATGCACGCCATATGGATTGTGAATGGCTCCTCTTTATTGTGTAAAAGTGCCAGAACTCTAGTTCATTCGGTTTTGCTATAATGCACTAACGTCGTTTTGGGTGGGGATGGGGATAGAAATGAATCTTTGGATGAGAGCAGCAATGGCTAAAGTCTTTAATCTATGAGCCAGTGCAACCTGGAATGGCACGAGGAATCTGTGTTGAAGTGACGTCAACAGTGGCCAAACAGGAATTTAGAATTTATAGGAGAGTTAGTTTTGCACTGTTTTTAGTTTTATTTTCTTAAACCGAGTCCTGCCAACATAGGCCGAATGGAAGTTAAGTCAGTGCTGCACAACTTATTATATAATAACGTTTTTAAAAGTTATTTAAAAGTGACCTAACTCAAAAAAAATATGAAAGGGTTGACCTATGAATTTAAATTTTATTGGATATTAAAGAGGATGATAGGGGAGTCGGGTTGTTCGAGATGGCTAAGGCGCTGGCCCCGCTTCAGCATCGTTGATGACGATGTTCAAGCGGGAGACCCGGATTCGATCCTGGCTAGCATATAAAAATTTCGACGAGCTAAAACTTGGCTCCCTCACTAACCCTACTAATACTTTACTGATCTTCTGTCTAAATGGGCTTTGTTCCCGATGACAATAAATAAATAAAAAAAAAGAGGATGATAAAAGAAGAATAAATAAGAAAAAAAATCATAAACGGTCAATTCACAATGCAGAATGGAAAATTATGGAAAACTTCAAACTCAATTATCTCGAAATTTGTTTTTTGGAGTTTGCTCACTAATGTTCTCAGCAGACGATATAAAAAGTTAATGTATTGCATTTATATCTCTATTATCATTTATGATGGTTCAGGGAATGAAGTGAGCTGAACAAGGCTGAATCACCTATTTTAAGACGCTGATGAAAAAAAAAATTAATCCTTATTACTTCTAGAGGCTGACTGGGTTTTCTCTTCTGCCTCACTATCCTGAATCCTTTATAATCATGGTTCATCCCAGCTCCCAAATTTTATATTCTTTTCAAATATAGCTACAAGGGCTCCTGAAGAATCATACGTACACCTTCTCGATGTAATGCATTCTTTTCATTACAAAAAAATAAAAACGATCCAGAGTGAATTTTAATATTGGAGAAAATCACGACAGGTGTGCCATCTAGTATTTAAAATATATAGAACTAGTAATGTAGAGCGAATTCACTTTTTGACATCTATTGGATGACACTCGGTGAACAACAGCTCCCCCTCTAAGGCCTGTTATGTACGTAAAGTAAATGCTTTTCACTAACACAGGGTAGATGGTAAATGGAGGGATTGGGATAGCCAATCAGATGCAGGCACTGTCAGTGCTCCATTTACCATCTACCCTGTGTTAGTGGTAAAAAGCATTTACTTTGCGACATACAACCGGCCCTAAGAATATGTTTGTTATTCGCTATAGCGGAGCATTTCAAATCTGCTAAATACTCCCTCTGTCCGAAAATAAGAGTGCGATTTGAATAATTTGGTTCTTTATTAATTATTAGGGGTAGAAAAATAGAAAAAACGCTTTTTACTTTTTCAATAGCGTATATTTATTCATTATCCCGCAAATCAAAAGTCTTATTAAAATTTTAATCGAGTGAAGATTTTTGTTTTTATGGGGGAGGGGGGGGGGTTAAATTTTATGTGAAGTTAAGAATATATTTTTTTTATCATAGTGTGAGGTATTCCTGCAAAGTATAATTAATAGATTTAATTAAAAATAAATAAATAAATTTAAAATGATGGTGGTAGAGTGCTCCAAAGTGGCCGTTTTTAGATGATTTTTGTACCTGTCAGCGTTTAGAAATGGCTTAACTTGAAATTTATAAAAGATTTCATAAATTCCCTCATTTTCTCCTTATCATCGACCCATAAAAACGAATTTGATATCTTAAGTATTTTAAGAGTTATAATAAGGTATTGAACTCTCGGTCGGCTGTCAATGTCAGATTTCTAGTCAATATTCAAATCATATATACTTTTCAGAATACTTTACTTCGTTTCTCTTTCTTGATATTATATAGTAGTTTCAGCTATTTTTGAATTTAACATATTTGTTGTATTTTAGTTGTTCAACAGGTTTATGGGATTCAGTGATTGTACTTGCTAAAGACACCCTTATGATTCACTAGTAGTTGGGGAAGTTTCATCATTCATTTCTACTAAATCACAAGGTTCTGTTTCCCATTTTGTATAATGAAAAAAATAATGGTTAACTAAATCTTTTACTTAATAATAATTTGTATCGTGATCATCAATATTGTACCGCGTTTCAAAACTTGTATTTTGAGAGCTAGGATTATAAAATGCAGCTGATTTCACGCGATTTCTCTCCTAGGAAATTCCGGGATTGACTTACTAATTGAGAGACACTCTAAATAGGGGGATGGTCAAAAATGAAAATTCTTTTGACCAAACTCAACCAAATTTTGTATACATATTCTGTGGACCCCCAGAAGGCTAGAAATGCAAAAACTAACCAATATTTGTATACATAGTTTGCACGAAAGGGCTAGAATTTTCATTTTTGACCCTCTCCCTCCCCCCCATTTTTGGTGGTTAGTTTTTGCATTTCTTGCTTTCTGGGGGTCTACAGAGTGTGTATACAAAATTTGGTTGAGTATGCTCGAAAAAGTTAAAATTTTCATTTTTGACCCCCCCCCCCTTCGTTTTTGAGTCTGATATAATGTTTAAAACACATTTAAAAAAAAATATTTTATGTTCTTTTCAAAAATAAATTCAGTTTTTTTCTAGTTAAATTTTTTCATTTTTTCATACCTCTTTAAAATGTGGTAGATCTTTATGCCCCACCCTGTATATTATATCAACCCACACTAATCAACGGATTCTTGTATAACCATTTGAGTTTTATTACAACATTAAAAGCTCTATTGGTAAATAATAAATGAATTTAAAATTTAATACTATGTTTTAGAAAAACATAGTCTAGAATTAGTTATTCTATTTTTTTCTGGTGCTATGAGTGAGGAATGGAATCATTTGGTTAAAACACTTGGAAATCAATTACTTTAAATGACGTCAATTCCTTTTTAAAATTTAAAATAATGTATAATATAATGAATAGAATTTTGAAAAATATGAAGCTCAATTTATATTTTTTAAATCTCTTTTCAAAGGGATATTTTTTGCAAAAGAGTTTTGATGGAAATGATTTAAAAATTTACTAAAAAGAAATTACAAAAAAAAAAAAAATCACTACTTTAAGCTTCTTTTAGATTATTATTCATTCTTAACAGGATTTCTTCTCTCTAGATAAGAATGCATCTTATTCAAAAATTCAAAGATAGGTGTTTTT
This sequence comes from Forficula auricularia, assembly GCA_024734495.1. Classification (NCBI taxonomy): domain Eukaryota; kingdom Metazoa; phylum Arthropoda; class Insecta; order Dermaptera; family Forficulidae; genus Forficula; species Forficula auricularia. The sequence goes on from JALMQS010000078.1 coordinate 4,537,828, forward strand.
CATTTACATATCTACGTTGAATAGTATTAGTAAATAGATCGGAGCCGTCTACGTTTCTTTCTAACAAGATTCATAATTCCTTTAAAACATTTTCGCATATGTATTCTTTTATTTGTGCGTTTTCGATTCATTTCTTTTTTATTATGAATATAAGAAGACTTGACAGAATAAACTAAGGCTTTTAGGGGATCGACATCCGCTCGGGCGTTATCAAATTAATGAGGGCAACACTTATGTCCTTTTGTCTTCCTTTCAATATTCAATGGAAATAATTTGCCCTGTCATATTTTTCAGTTTTGTTTTTCTTCAGGTGGCTCCGTCTTCGCCGAGAGTCTGGGTGAGTTCTTCCAGCTCAACCGGGAAACTCCATCCTCCAGGACCCGATTCAATCATTTCACTTCAAGAAGATATTACTGTCAAAAGAAGATCATCAGCCTCTTCAGAACGGTAAGCATTTCATTCCTTTTAACATATACTTATTACCGTGAAAGCCCGAAATCAGTTAAACCAGATTTACCTAGTTTTAACAAAGTCCCTTCGTTAGTATTATTATTAATTACCTGTATAGCAAAGAATATTGTATTATAGTTGTTTGATTGTTATATTTTTGGTGACAAAGTTGCTGGTTACACAAATAATCTTTGTTCAACTCTCAAGCAACTGTTTTTTTATTTTATATCTCAAATATTAGCATAGGTAACTCTTTGACAACAGTGACATTTTATGATAAAAAATTATTTTTAAGAAAAAAATAAAATCGACTTCAAAAAAATTAAATGTAACAAATAAAATAATAATAACTCAAAATTCAAATAAAATGCACTAAAAGGTATGAAATAATTATCTAATTTAGTTACAACTAAACGATGAAATTTTTACATGAAATCACTTTTTGAAGTCGGTGTCAAACATTTACATTTTATGAATCGCACTCGATGGATCTTACTTAGTACGTTTAGCGGGTAATGAAGACAGCATCGCGTAATCTCTCTTATATAGTTTGTTAAGCACCGACTTCAAAAGTGATTTCATGTAACAATTTCATCGTTTAGTTGTAACTAAGTGACTTAAATACTTTGCATGCATCTCGTAGGAAACCGTCGGGCAAATAAATCAGAAAATGATAATAAAATTCAATTCATAAATAGATAAATTCACTCTAAACATTAGCGGGTTTTAAATGAACGTTTTAAGATTTTTTTTATAAAAGTTTTCATATATTATAATTTCGATTATTTGCTCATAAGAATTGGAGATTTGCGCTATTTCGTCATTGATCATATCATCAGAACTTGATCAAATTAATATGGGACCACCCCTAAGGTACCCCCTTTTCAATAAAAAAAGAATCATCGAAATCGGTCCACGTGGAAAAAAGTTTTGAGCTATACTGATCCAAACGCAGAAATAATCATTAAAATCGGTTCATAAATAAAGAAGTTATGAGGGAACATACATAATAAAAAAGGTCCAGTACCAATGAAATTTATATGGTACCAATCGGAAACTATACTGAACACAATGCAAAAAAATCATCAAAATCGGTTCACAATTGGGGAAGAAATCAGGTAACATAGACACAAAAAAAAATTGAGTCGAATTGAGAACCTCTTTTTTTGAAGTCGGTTGAAAACAACACTTTTTCGAAAGAATTTGGCTGTCGATGAGTTAAACACGCAACTAGTTGGTGTATAAATGGTTGTATAAGGGTGCTATTAATAATAATACTATAATTAAAAAGTTGCTAAAGTGTGAACAAATGAGACATAAGACATAACAAATATGTACAACAGTTATCCAACCATTTTTAGAGTATTAAACAGTTATAATAAAACCAATCCCAAAATTGAATTTAGGTTTTATTTTGGTCACGGTATACTCGTAGTTTTTACAAGAATTCACTGTTCATTTCATAGTTCTGATTTCCACTAAAAATTTCTATTTAAAGCTTGATATGACTAATATTAACTAAATTTCCCTTTAAAAGGACGCCTGTAGTTCTTAATCATCATACATTTATATGATTGGAATGTAGTAACTTTCTCTTTTGCTCTTCATACGAAAAAATTGCTACAAAAAAGATAAAAAAAATTATCACCTTACAAAACACATTAAAAAAACGTAAAATATTGAATGAATAACAACTCCTTTTAAATATGTGTAGATCTGGAGTTCTGAGCATAGGAAAACACTTTTTAATTATCTATTTTTGAAGAAACTAGATTTAACTATTGAAAACTTAAAATAATTGAAAATATAGGAATTGCAACAGACAATTTCATTTGATAATTCATTATACTAAATTAAATATTTCCAAACACATTTATTGGTGTTAAGTTTATGACAGAGTCATGATGTCAAACAAATAAAAAATACCTTATTGCAGCACAACTTAATTTCGGATATGTTTTTAAAGAGAAATCTTGATGGCTATTCTTAAAAAGCCAGAATGAAATTGTAGTTTTATCATCTCAACAGACTATAAAAAAATGTTTGCAATAGGGTTGTAAACCTAGAGAATCTAAGAGCAAAGCATCGAGTGTAAACAAACTTGTTTGAATTTTATGCTCAGCTCGTTTGATATATTATGCTTATTGTAGATCGTACGACAGTATTCACAAACTCAAAATGGAAAGAAAAATTAAAAAATTCATCTATTTAGGTACAGCATATAACATATAACATAATAAGTAATTTTATCGCCGCTTTGCTCTTAGATTTACTATATTTCCAACCTAACTCGCACTTATCGCAAACCTTTTTTGGTTTGATGTGATATTTTGTTTTTGTTTTAATCTTCAAAACAGCGGTCCCCTCCATTACTTGCAAATATCACACATATACCAACAAATCTACGGTCGTTTTTAGTTAAATGTGTGCGTCGACCAGTCGGCCAATTTTAACTCTCGACTTTAAATTTTTTCATAATTTGTTTCGAGTCCAGGAGTCGCAAGTAATCGCTACTACAGAGCAAAGTGGGAGGCCACGTTGGATGGAGAGTTCCTTGCCAAGTGGTTGATAATTTAATGCGCACTCTTACGTGACAATCATTTAAAGAGACAAGGATATTAACAATATAACAAGTCTAACGATATTGATCTGTTTCTTTAAAGAGAATACTCAAGATAGACAAATTAGTTTTAAATTTGAATTGATGTGCAAAGTGACAGGACAAACAGGGCGTTCACATTTACTTCCGATACGTTTTCAATTTTATAAAAAGATGGTTTCACAAATACTTGATAACGGCTCTAGTTAAAGCAAGAAATATTGTATATTTGAATCTCATTCGAAACATATTTCTCAAGCATTTCTAACTTCTAAAGTCGGTCCGAAAACGCACGACGGATGCATGTTATAGTTTAATTTTGAGGCATTTAATTTTTCAGTTGCTTCAATAAGACATATGATTGATTAGATGTATTTACATGATCATTTTCAGAAAAAATATCTTACTAATAAGCTACTTGAAGAATTCAGCTATTGTTATGTATGTTATAATTTTTCTGGACTCATTAAGACAACAAACGTTCCAATTTTTCATCGCAACCTATAGGATAAGAGCCGAGGATTATTACTCCAATAACGTGTTTCCAAATCGCATCTAGAGTTTTTTTTTAGAGGCCCCCTTCATAGATTTGAGGCAGAGTTTGATTTTAGATGAAAGTAAGAAATTGATGGGGTGTGGAAAATTGCATGTATTTAAATAGGAAGCTATAAGCTTCCTTGTTTCAGATTTTGTCAGAGAGAAAATATGCTCATTTCAAGAGAGTCAGACTCGATGGAGACGCCCAACGTGGATAGCTTAGCTCTTGGATATTCTAATAAAAGAGAGTCTAGAAAATTTTCATCCTCGCGCCTAGTTATTAGGCAACTTTGAGTCCTACTTGTATTAAAGTTGGCTAAATTTTAAGGTAGTTGTATCGCGACAATAGTAGCAAAAAGTTAAAGCTAGAGTATATAGTACAGACAATAAGGATTCATAATTCATAAGCCCAAAACTTTTTGCTGTTTATGTACCACTACTAGCCAATCCCGTGCTCGTTTGACAAATCTGGAAACACTGCCGGAGCTTGAATATTTTTATCATAGAAATGTCAGATAAAAAAGTACATTATAAAGGTCGATTTATAAAAAAAATGTTCTTAATAAGCGATTGAAAGCTGTTGCGGCAATGACTGAACCAAAAAACGTCAAAAAAGTACTAAAGTTAACCCACTTTTTAGGTTAAATAAATGCGTTGTTGCCAGCTTGTTTTTAGTATAAATTTTTCATTATTTATTAATTATTTTCTCAGAAACATTGTTGTAACTATGAATTAAAATTTTCTTAAAAAATTGATTAGTTATTGTTTAATGTTGGTTTAGTTTTTTATAACAATGGTAAGAAGAGTTTCTTAATTATAATTATATATGTATGTAAACTTTCCGATATCCAGTATAGTGCAATGTAGATATAGTCTGAAAAACTCTATCTTTGGAATTTAATATCTCCGGAACTATATTGTTCATAAATTTCGTTTTGCCACCAATCGATGCAGAAGTATTTAAATAATAATCTCAAAAATTTCAAAAAAATCCTAAGAAAATGCATTTGGTGATACAACTACCTTAAAAGAGCGAAAACACTTATTCACCGCATATGATTCGTTTCAATTGAAAACGTATTTTTTTATTAATTTCGCTGGGTTATAAAAAAGACAATTGAGATTTGTATATTTTTTTTATTTTTTCTAAATATTTGAATGATTCATTGTGCATTCCATTGATTCACTGCTGACCTACCCCTATATTGTTTTGTTTTTGTTTTTTGTATATTTTATGTTCGAAGCATTCGTGATGGAATTTTATCTTTTAGGGGACGAGGCGAACAGCTTTGGTGGCTCCGAAATCGTCTCTCTCCAGAGATTGTCGAAGTTCATGCTTCCGAGTCAGGTAAGCTAATTACTCAATATGAGCATTTTAATAAATTATCTCTCTATTATTTCAATCAGAGAAAAAAATTTTGTCAGCTAACAGATACCGTTTTAAATAAAGTAAAAAAAATTGGAAAATTATTAAAGGAATCGTAGGGAGTTGGACATGACTTTAAATTAAATACAAGTTTTCATTAAATACGCCAAACATTTCGTTGCTGTTTTGCAACTTCTTCAGTGGCTGAAATATTCTCTTAGTAAAAACTCCAGACAAATAAGTTTAATAAATGAGGTGAGAAAAACTAACCTTACATACCAGTGTACTTTTGTAAAAATGAAATAATTGATCAATAAAAAGATGTGTAATGGCTTTTTTCGCTATTTCAGCCACTGAAGAAGTTGCAAAACAGCAACGAAACGTTTGGCGTATTTAATAAAAACTTGTATTTAATTTAAAGCCATGTCCAACTCCCTACGATTCTTTTAATTATTAATCATGGACACGAATAATGAAATATTTTGGAAAATTTTAGAAACTTTTTAAAATTTAAAATATAAAATACTAGGTAGGTTTCACAAAAATAAAAATATAAGATGCTTGTTTACCACGACTATATATATTTCGGGGTACATATAAGCCCATCTTTTCCTCTATGAACTACTGAAGATGGGCTTATACCCCGAAATATATGTAGAGTCGTGCTAAACAAGCATCTTATCTTATATTTTTGTTATACCTACCTAATATTTTATATTTTAATTTTTGAAAAGTTTCTTAAATTTTTCAAAATTTTCTTTACTTTATTTAAAATGTTTCACCAATAACCCACCCACACCTTTCTCCCTTAACAAAATAGATACCTTTTTGATTTACCCGCTAATGTCTACTTTCTATGCGATCCAACTAGTGAATTCACTATAAAAATATTACATAACCCCACCTTGTGATATATATTTATTTTTAAAAAATTAATCATTTTTTAAAATGACCTCTTATGAAAGCGGTGTAGGTTTTAAGTGAAACATTATTAATAAATGAATAGTAAATATATAAAAATTATATATGAAAGATGTGGGGTTTCACAGGAATAAAAAATTAAAATTTGCTTTTGGATGAATGGACATTATTTTTTTAATCTAACAAATAAATTACTATGGGCTTAACCAAGCTATTAGGCAACATTGATTCTGGTTAATATAACAGGGATTCTAAAATCCATCGTAAAATTTTTTAAAATATAAAATTTAATTAATGTTTAAAATTATTATTAAATATTTCATCTTTGAGTAAGCTCTTCTGTAAACGTATGTGTTGAAATTTATCTATTTTTAAAACCTAATATATTATCAATAATGAGTAATGAGTAGTTCTTCAATTTCAAAAAATTTTCAAATCCCCTCCCCTCCGCTCAATAATAAAATCCTGATACCGACTATAGTAATATTCGTTTTTATATATCGGGTGAGTTTTTTTTATCTTGAGACATTCTTATAACTCAAAAACAGTGCATTATATGAAAAAAAGTTTCAAATAAAAGTTTATTAATGTCAAGGGGGAAACTAAACTAAGCTATGGTTTGTCGACCTAGAACAAGCTTTCAAGGGTATTTCGAGATCAAGTTCTGTTTTTTAAATGGCAACCTATATGTTTCTGTACATATTCTGAATGTACAAAAGAAAAACTGTACATTTTTTAATAGAAATATTTTTTATACGACATCAAATAAAAAAAAATATTAAATCAATTAGATCTCAAAATAATCTTAATAATTATTTTTAACAATTATTCAAATTAATTATCAATAATAATGATTAAATAAATATTTATTAAATCGAAAAGTCACAACAATGAAAATAAGGATTTATAATGATCTTAAAACTTTATTTAAGAGATTATTTTCTACTTAATAGAACTAGTTAAAATTCTTGAGTTTAAAAAAGTTTATTTCTCGTGTCAATCCAGTAGATAGTTATATTGTATTACCATAATAAAGATAGAACATTTTTGTTGAAGACAGAATTAAAATGGTCTTAATTTATGGTGAATGTGGAAAAAGTGTTATGGAGCTGCCATTGAAATGGATGCCGAGCGTTTTCCTGATAGGAATACACCCTCCCAAGCTTCATTTTATCGTGTTGTAAATCTGTTAAAAAAATAACATTAAAAAAAACAAGAAATGTAAAGGCTACGAAGAAACGGAAACAGGCCAAAATAACGAAATATAACTGGAATTCATCCAGAAGACTTGCGATACACTCTGGAATGTCTCAAAACAGTGTCGCAAAATTATTAATTATTATTAAATTATTGAGTGGATATCGATGAAGCAGTCCAAAAAAATAGATAATTTATATTATCCTTTTATTCATAAACCGACGTTTGAGGCTATTCCTCCTCTTCAGGATTTTGAAAGTCAGTGAAGGAAATCAATGCTATTCCCTCTCTCTTCTTTCAGTGCCAGTAACAATAATATATTGTATTTCATTCAGAGAATGAAAGAATGAAATGAAAGAAGAGAGAGGGGAATGAGCATTGGATTTCCTTCACTGACTTTTCAAAACCCTGAAGAAGGAGGGAATAGCCTCCGAAACGTCGGTTTATGAATAAAAGGATAGTATAAATTATCTTCTTTTTTTGACTGCCTCATCGATATCCACTCAATTTCACTTATCAGTCCGTCTCCAAAAATTACTCCAATCTTATTATTAAATTATTTATTTAATAATTAAATATTTTATCATTACCCTTGAAAGCTTGTTCTAAGTCGACAAACAATAGCATAGTTTAGTTTCCCCCTCGATATAAATAAACTTTTATTTGAAACTTTTTTTCATATAATGCACTGTTTTTGAGTTATAAGACTGTCTCAAGATAAAAGAAAACTCACCCGGTATAATGACTAATTCATTAAGAGTCCCATATGATATATTAGTTACAGCGTTCTCAGCAAGAGCTCTTGGAATCGATCTGGTTACAAGATATTATTATTATTATTATTTAAATAGAATTTCATATTTATTTAGACTAAATATTTTTATTTTACTTGAAAATTTATTTATACGAAAGTCATGATTTTTTTTTCATAATTTTAATTTTGGAAAGTGTCGATAAAATGCAATTTCGAAACACTCACTTGTTTCTATGTTAATTTTACATTTTGGCTTTAAGCTCGATATTAGATTTAGTCGAAAGTAGAATTTTAAGATAAAGTGGATAGCAATTCGATTGGCATTTTTTAGATAGTTTTATGCCAGAAAAAATCTTATCAATGTCTGAATAAAGTGTTTGGCTCTTGGGTTCGATTCCCGAGAGGGTGTGCAGCTCTTATAGTAGGTACAAGATCCCGACTTAGGTCGACCTTCACCTATCGATTTTCCTGATGAAATTAATATTTTGATAATATAATGTATTAATAAACAAAAATTGATAGAGTCGACATCTAATTTTCCTGCATACCTATTTTTGATAAAAAATAAAATAAAATAAAAAGAAATAAATAAAATAAAATAAATAAATTAACTAATTAATTGCCAATAAAATTATCTACATTTTCATATATAACAATAAAGGAAACTATATAACTACAAAATACTAATTCGAAGTTACCTGTTGATACCCTGTCTACCTGGGAAAAAAGATTGCGACCCAACTGTGGCATTTTATTTACATATTTTACTCTCGATTTGTAAAATATTTATCCGGAAACTCGACAACTACATTTATGTAATAAAATTAACAACTTTAATTTTTTTATTGAAATTGGATGTCGACCCTATCAAGTTTTGTTTATTAATACATTGTATTATCAAAATATTAATTTCATTAGGAACCTCGCTATAGGTGAAGGTCGAGGATCTTAGACTTTTATGACATACATTCAAATATATCTAATATAATGCATTATTCGTGAAATCTTTTTTGTAAACTTTATTTACAATTAAATTAACAAAATAGTTTATAAAGACGATTGAAGCGTCATCTTATAATGATACATGCTAGCAATAAATATATTATTAAATTCAATTTTTCGAAAATTATAAATACTTATTGCCCTCGTTATGAATGAACGTAGGGCTGTTGAATTTTCGATAAGAAAGAAAGAAAAGAGTGCTTTCAAAAATAATTAGGAGAAAAGAAGAGAAAGGCAATATACCTTCACACATTGAGAATAGTAAAAAGCTATTCTAAGGAGTGAGATGGGAAAAAATAGAGTAAGCCTTAAATTAAAGTATATGAAACTAGTATAGTATAGTATAGTATAGTAAACTAGTAAAGAGCACAAGGCTCTGCAAGTACAATAAAAAACTGTCCAATAATTTATAATCCAAGATGTTGAAAAAATTTGACATTTTTTGAACCAGCTTTTTATCGATTTAACAAAAGCCTTTGATCAAATATCAAAAGGACGTCTTAATATGTCCCAAGGAGGAAAAGATTCCATATAAACTGGTTGAGATAAAAAAGATATGATCAATGGAAATAAAATAAGAACGTATAAAGCTTATCAAGGCGAGAGAACCTTTTATTGAATTTCCATTAAATCAGAAGCTCAAACGCAATAAACAACTATAATAAAAACTATAATAACAGTCGAAGACTTCATTAACACAAATGCACAAAAGAATTTAAATAATGAAGCGAAATAAAGAATAAAGAGGAGAAATAATTTAAATACTAGTATATTTTTTATAAGAGAAAATCCTCTTGTTTGATGCAAATCAATAAACACAAATATTAAATAAATACATTTTTTTTTATAAAAAGAATCTCAAAACATTTATTAAAAATCCAAATTTTTCTGCGAAAATTCTCACTTTATCAATGAAAATTCGAAAAAATAGCTACTTTAAAAGGAAATATAAAGCAACTAATTAGTTTTCAAATTACCATTGATAAAAGAATAATTTCTCTCTGACTTTTGGATTTGGTTTTGGGATTGTTTTTATAAAATATTTTTTTTTCCTTTTAGATAATATTTGGCATCATGAAAAATATAAAATAATTATATTTATTTTTAATAAATAAATGAGCAAATCGTGTATATATGTATGTTTATATAGAATCGGTTTCTTGGAAACGGCTAACGATTTCGATGAAAATCACGAGTTAGATGTGGTTTTTGGGATTAACGGTATATCACTCGCATCCATAATATGTATTAATTAAAACAGGAATATCAGAGAATTGGACAACATATAAAAAAGAGAGTTTTTATTAAATGGGCCAGACCTTTCGAGTGCTTCGTCTGTTTAAAAATAAAAACAACATAAAGTATTTTTACAAGAATTTTGATTTTTTTTTAAATTGTTGAAAGGAAAAAAATATTCAAGATTGTTGAATAATTGAGGCCAATAATGTATTGTAGTTAGAATAAAAAAATATTGAAGATATTTCGTTGCATAGCGGAATTGTCTTTTGACAAAGAGTGATAGAATGGGCCACTGAGAAAGTCGAAATAAATCGACGAAACGTCTGGCCCATTTAATAAAAACTCTGTTTTTTTATTTATTGTCCAATTCCCTGCTATTCCTGTTTTAATTAATTTATAATTAAATTTTTAATAAATATTTTTTTTTTAATTTTAAAACCCACTATACTTAGTTTATTAGTTGAATAAAAGATTTCACTGTCGATGGTAACAGAATTGTTTTTATTTTAGGTTAAAGGTGGAATAGAGTGAGAGAGTCTTCTGTTTTTTAAATAAAATAATTTTTAATTATTTCTAGAGACTATAGTTTCGAAGGCATTGCCTTCATCATCAGTCTATCACAAATATTTCAAATTAGTTACAAATTAAGATTTATACATAGAAAATTTTGAAAAATATATAATGTCTTTTAGAAATAATTAAAAATTATTTTATTTAAAAAACAGAAGACTCTCTCATTTTATTTTATTTTTAACCTAAAATATACTTAGTTTATTACAAATATTATTATATATTAAAATTAGCAAAATTAAATTAATTAGAGGTATTTTCTATCGAAGACGGAATGGTAGAACTCAATGCTGAATTGATGCAATGCATGTCGAAAGAAATGAAATACACAAATTTCTAATTAAAGAATTTATTAGGAGCTCATTTTCATCCTCATAAAAAATCCGACGATTCGGAGGATCCCCCTCCTATTTCATGGTTTAAATGGTCAACGTAGGAACCTACTTGTTTATTAATATTATTTTTAATAACGTTTAATTTCAAAACTCTGAGCATAGCGATTCCTTGATGATAGCAGGAGTGGGTCAAAAAGTTGAAAAAAAAAATTTATATCAATTTTATTCAATTCTAGCTTCAAATAAAATTTGAAATTTTTATCTGAATCCAATGACTAAAATAATATTAATATATTGATTTTAACTAAAACCAGGTGTAAAGAATAATCTAGGAAAGCTGTCCGCCTGTATCTATGCAACCGATTCGACGCCTCTGGATCGTACTAGCCTACTCTACAGGCGTCCTTGTTAAATGAATATTTTTCATAATGTTTAAAATTTGACGGCAATCCTCCATCAGCTCATTTCCTATTTTTCTAATTAGCAATACACGTAGAGATATATTAGAGTGTTGATAAATTTAACTCTGCATGTCACAAATCGATTTAGAAATATTAAAATAAAAATTCACGCCAAAGGATTTCGCTTAATATTCATTAAAAAAAGTGCCTCTGGGCTTAGTCTATTTTCCATTTAATAACATGAATTTTAAAGGTAATCTCAATAATTACTTTTTCCCGAGCTACTGAATAATATGACATGTTTGAAAACATATCCTATTATGATATAACAAACTGTAAACTATTAACACTTTATCATACCATAAATCGATAAGATAATTTCTAAATAATTATTTTTTATATGAGGATTGTATAAATTTATAAAGCCTCTGTCAAAAAAAATACTTCATCTATTGACATTAATGCAAAATACTTTTTCTACCCTCTCTTACAAGGGACATTGATGCAAAGAGGCGACCCATATCAATTTGATTGAGAATTTCTACGTCAAATAAAATATTAATTGAGAATTTCTACGTCAAATAAAATATTTAATATGAAAGATATTAATTTGCCGATGGTAATAGATTCAGATTTACTAGAAAATCATAGATCAAAGATGGTGTCATCTATTAATTCCGATGGAGTGGAATATTTTTAATTATATGTCAGAGGGGTTGTTTTTCACCCCCTCGGGAATCGAACCCGAGTGCCAGTAACAGCAATCCGGGCCACCTGGATCACCTGCGGGATACGAACCTCTCTGACATATGCAAACGCGTAAAATATTTTACTCAAAGATTGTTATCTTAATTTGTAAAATTTCGCGATATAGTGATTCTAAATTTAAACATATAGCCATGCCATATAATTTAAATAAAGGTGGTTGAGTGTTTCGAATTTTGAAGAAATTCAAAATTCGAAGGGCAATGGAATGACTTTTCCTAATTTAATATGAAAGATATTAATTTGCCGATGGTAATAGATTCAAATTTACTAGAAAATCATAGATCAAAGATGGTGTCATCTATTAATTCCGATGGAGTGGAATATTTTTAATTATATGTCAGAGGGGTTGTTTTTCACCCCCTCGGGAATCGAACCCGAGTGCCAGTAACAGCAATCCGGGCCACCTGGATCACCTGCGGGATACGAACGGTGAAAAACAACCCCTCTGACATATAATTAAAAATATTCCACTCCATCGGAATTAATAGATGACACCATCTTTGATCTATGATTTTCTAGTAAATAAAATATTAATTGAGAATTTCTACGTCAAATAAAATATTAATTGAGAATTTTTACGTCAAATAAAATATTAATTTTCAAAAGACAAACTCATTTTAAATAGTTTATTTTATAAAGAGATTAAAATATATATTTTAGTTTGAATATCTCGAAAAAATTTACTTTTTGAACCCACTCTTAAAAGGGACATTGATTCAAAGGGGGGACCCTTAACAACTTAATTGAGAATTTCTACGTCAAATAAAATATTAATTTTCAAAAAACTAAACTCATTTTATATAGTATATTTTATAAAGAGTTTAAAATATATTCTTTCGTTTGAATATCTCGAAACCTATATACCTATATGTATATATATTTTTCACCTTGAATACTAGAGTCCATTTAGATAGTAGGTACATAGTATGATGATAATTTTATCAAGTGTTAGTAGTTTTAGCGAAGGGTCAATTTTATTCTGCAGCGAGCGAGGATTCAACTTGTGCCTCCAGAACACGACGATGAAGCAGGAACGCTACTCTCGTAATCAACCCGACTTCCAAATTGCTTATATATCAGAGATATTATTATATTTTAAGTTATTTATTTAAATTTTAAATTGAAGAAAGTGAAAATTTTTTCATGATTGAGATAAATTTTGGTGATTTGGTGACATTTTTGTTAGCATACAGTATGAGCTAAAAAACTGAAACTTAATAGAAAGGTGCAGGTTATCTGTACATATTTTCTACCAAATTTCAGCTTATTAGCCACAACATTTCGATATTTTTTCTGATTTCTCATTGGCTCTCAACCGTAAATTGTTATCTGATATTCCAGTATTCACGACGGCTTTATTGCCAACCTCATTTATATAATATGATTTTTTTTCTTTAAATTATTTTCTCTTTTAACATACAGCTGGAGACGGAGGAGTTATTATTATTCCGGAAAGTCAACGGGTTATGATGACAGCAGCTGATCTCTCAGAAACATCCACCACCGACGATTATTTCACCGCCAATTCTGACACAAGTTCGAGAGGAGGCGCAGGAGGGCGCACCGGAACCACTTCCGCCTCTGGAGTCGGCGATGGCGGCAGTTCTTTTGAGAGTGCGTCTTCCGTTTACTCCATAGCCAGAACCGAATTGGTCTCAGATGAGCTCGCCCAGGTGAGAATCTCATCTGAATAATTATCGTCTACAGATCGTAAAATTTTCACTATATTACTATTATTATTTGGTATTAATTTATTCTTTATTAATTTCTACCCATGTATTATTTAGTGAAAAATATTTAGACAATATTGACTAAATACTTAGTCAAGATTTGAGAACTTGAAAAGTTTAAACATGCATTAGGCAATCAGAGAGATCCTGTCTGCAAGCTCTTGAGTTACAGAGCACAGTATTCATTGGCCACGAATGCCCTAAGGCAACAGGCGTTGATTACTTAGTCGTATAAGTTATTCATTGCGAGGCTGCCATCGACCCTCAATATCCTCTCAAGGGTCTCAACTGGATTTCATTCTGTCTCCTCTTTTAAAAGCATGTATTGAATAAATGGGGTAGCTAGTATGTCTCAGGTTAATCACTTCAAAGGTTTCTTATAGTGTACAATGTACATTCTGTTGTGGTAGATGATTATATCTGTCTGACCCAAAACAAATAGTGAATCAGTTGCCAAGTAGTTCAGATTGATGTATCTGTAGATAATGGCTAGTATATTAATTCTATTAGAGTTCATCAACATTCTAATAAGTGAAACTCTCTCCCTTCATTGTTTCCAGTTTTTCAATTATGTTTTAAACAAGATAGTACTGTTTACTCTGTTAATAATCGAAACCATGGTCTCCCGCGAATCATTCTACTTTTGGGCTTAAAAATACAATTAGAACTAAATCTTGCATGTGATCCTATAATGCCCTCAGCCATATCCATCTAAAGTGTCTATTAGGGTGCTGCTTATTTTGGATATTTTCGAATAAATGTGGCTCATATGGTTAGAAATAAATAAAAAAAATATCCTCCAAGTTTTCAAGGCTCTATCTCAATTTTAATCCTAGTGCTAAACAGCAATTAAGTTTCCCATCTCTGGTAAATAACATGGGTTTTTTGGGATTGAACAATCAATTTTTTATTCCGGCCAAAGTAATGGTTCAAAAAATTTGAAACTCTGTAGACTTTATCCTTATAATAGTAGCTATCCTTCAGAATTTTTACAGATTTTTAACTATTACAATTTTGGAGTTACATCTAGATAAAATACTGCTATATCTTAGTATTAATAAGTTATAGACTCCAAAATTATAATAGCTAAAAATCTGTAAAAATTCTGAGCGATAGCTACTATTATAAGGATAATGTCTATAGAGTTTCAAATTTATTGAACCATTACTTTGGCCGGAATAAAATTGATCGTTCAATGCCAAAACCCCCATGTTATTTAGATGGGAAACATGCATCGCTGTGTAGCAATAGGTTAAAATTGAGATAAAGACTTTGAAACTTGGAGGATATAATTTTTTATTTATTTCTAAGCATATGAGTCTCTGTCAGCGTAAATTTTCGAAAATATTCAAAATAAGGAGCACCTAGTGTCTATGTCTCCTTATATTTTCTAATTAAATAAATACAGTTCTTTCTTTAAAAGCTATCCCAAAACGTATATTAAATATTCAATTTTGTTTCTGGCGAAATTCTCCTTCGTTTATCAAAAGGAATTTGAAAAAATAGTTACTTTAAGAATAAATTATAAAGCAACTATGAACAAATAAATATTTTGAAAATAGACAAAAATCAATTATAATAGGTTGCAGACAAAAAAACAATATTTTTTGGAGATGAAATTACCCACCTTGAATTTAAAATTTTTTTTAAAATAGTCCATATCTGACTATTTTTAAAGTTCTCTTTATTTATTGTTAATTTTGTTAATTTTTTCTAATATGTATCAGAAATTTTTAGAAAATAAGTTGACTTCTTCTGATGTGGCCATCACTTGACTTTACCATACAACCTGGCCCCTCACTTAAATTTAATATTAATAAAATTATTTATATTCATCTAGGGGAGAGGGGTTAGTTTTTCCATTTTTAGACTCCTGGGGGCCCACTGATTATGTATAAAAAATTTGGTTGAGTTTGGTACAAGAGCCTATATATTCATTTTTTGACCCTACACCCCCCCCCCCTTTAGGCGGTTAGTTTGTGCATTTTTAGACTTTTCGAGTCCCACTGATTATATATACAAAATTTGGTTGAGTTAGGTACAAGAGCTTAGATTTTCATTTTTTGACCATTCACCCCCATCCCCCCTCTTTTCGGGCGGTTAGTTTTTACATTTTTAGACTTCTGGTGTTTCACTGATTATGTATACAAAATTTGGTTGTGTTTGCTCAAATGGCCTAGAATTTTATTTTTAACCCCCTCTCCACCCCCTTAATTTTGGGTCGATATGCACCAAAATCTAATCAGCTCTTAATCTCAATGGACCAAAAACTACGTGTGAAATGTGGTTTCGATATTCAAACTAGTTTTTGAGCTAGTTCGTCCACAAAAATTTGGTAACGCTACAGACCTAACAGACATTTTGACAAAACAATTATTATCTCAAAAAATATAATTTTTTCGATGTTCACTTATAAGGGTTTTTTGTAGAACGAAATGTCATGGTTTCGCTCAATTTTTTTAATCAAAATAGCTTTAGCCGTTTTTGAGATATTTCGAAAAAAAGAATGAAAAAAAACCACTTTTTTTATGCACGATTACAATACTTGACCATACCCTGTAAGGTAAAGTAATATATATATATATGTATATAAATTTCGTAAATATTTATATTTTTTATTCAGGATAATTTCATCTCCAAGGCTTTGGTCATTGCCTATTTTCAAAATATTTATTTATTTATAGTTTATAATTTTTTCTAAAAGCAACTATTTCCCCAAATTCTTATTGATAAACGGAACGTTTGGATATTTAATAAACGTTTTTAATTTAATAAAAAAAATTGAGGGTGGTGTAGGGGGGGGGTTAAAAATTAAAAATATAAGTTATTTGAGCAAACTCAACCAAATTTTGTATACACAATCAGTGAACCCCCAGAATTCTAAAAATGCAAAAACTAACCCTCTTCCCCTACATGATTATAAATAATTTTATTAAATATTAAATATAAGTGAGGGGCCAGGTTGTATGGTAAAGTCAAATGGATGGCCATCCGGCCACAACAGAACACGCCAGCTTATTTATCATATATGACATATTAATACCGTTCGAAAAAAAGAAATGTAGCAAGTAAGATTGCTACTTAAAATTACTATCGTAAGTTGTAGAAAAAATGCGAAAAATTATTTTTTCCATAACAACAATATTAAATTTTGATTGTATTTTCTCTGCCCTAAAAATTTCCTTTGTTGTGAGTTAGCAGGTTTACTCTCTAAGGTGACGATATATATTTCTAGTTCTTGTTTTCTCTGAATGTAACTTTTCTGCATTTCCATTTTTGAGTCATTTAAAAGAGAAATTCGCCCTTAAACTGGCGAATCTGGTAAATTTTTAGTTCAGTGGATCCCCAGTCCTGGCAAGAGCTCCATCCGCCGTCCATCGGGCCTCGTTGCCCGCTAGTAAAACGTCTCAAGAGAGTGAAGCTACTGGTTCTGGAGCCACTTCCACTTCCGGGGACCATCACGCCGGCTACCGTGCAGATACCTCCATCAGTGAAGACAACAGCAGCAGCAGCGGAAGGCAAGTGACAACGGAGTGCATGCGAACATCGCACCCTCTCATCAAGTCATGATCAAAACGTCATTAGCAGAATTATTATGCCAGAAATCCATTTTATGTTGTCCGTTGTTTCGTGAACTAGCTATTAAAATTAACCAAAAAATTATTTCAAATTTTATTATTAATAGTAGGTAATTTTGATTTTACATTAAATAGATATTTTCTCTATTTTATTCAAAGATGTTATATAGGATTGGAAGGCTGACCCCCTATTTTTATTTAAAAAATAAATAAATAAATAAAATGGGACCACCATTTTGAAAAATGGCTAATTTATATCATAAACTCATGGGAAGATTAATATTTTCCTTAATCTATAATAAATTCCCAATCTTATTAAATAAAATAGTCAATAATAAGTATGTTATTTTTTTTTAAATTAAAAAATTATATCTGACCAAAAACATAAATGTGAAGGTGCGGCCTATTTCGGTGCAAACGGCTTCGCCGACAAAAGAGTTGAGATCTAATCATAGCAGTTGCTTAAATCATAGCTATAGGAATGTACAACGTTCTTCAATTGATTTAAAAGAAAATCTTTTACGTTCTTTGATATTAAATTTATAAGTCTCCACGTTATAATAGTCAATAAATTACTTTTAACGTGATGATATTTAATACAAGCTTGAAATTTAGTTTTGCTAGTTGTTCTATTTTATACTCAAAAACAATTTAGTTGGATATAAAACTTCCCAAGTTTTAAATTTAATATCAATAACGTAACAGATTTTCTTTTAAACCAATTGAAGAACGTTGTACATCCCTGTAGCTATGATTTGAGCAACTGCTATGGAACTTGGTACCCGTTTTTTTTATAATGATATTGGTACAAGAAGAAGTTGCACAAAGAAGGTACAACCTCTGTAGTCCGCGGTGGACCCTTGTATCGTGAAGATAAGAAGAGATTTAGGGATTGGGTAGGAGTCGAAGGTAACTGTGGATGCTGGTCTTGAAAGATTGAAGGTTATAATTTGCTGGAAAGACGGTCGGGGGAAGAGAGTTCCAGTCTCTAGATGTCATAGGGATAAATGAATTGGCGAATGCGTTTGTTCGATTAGTATCCAGTTTAAGCGCGTAGGGGTGTTGAATCTTAGAAAATCGTGTATTTCGCGCAAATGAAGCCTTTGGTGGGATTATCGATTTTATTTCGTCAGAACAAAAGCCATGGTAATATCTATAAAAAAGGGAAAGGGCGGAGACAGATCTACGATGGGCTAGGGAGTCGAGAGTGTCAGTTAATGCAGGATCGCCTATAAGTCTGATAGGCCGCCTCTGAATTGCATCTAAGGTATTAAGAGAATGCTTGGAGGCCCCTCTCCACAGATGGGAGCAATATTCAAGACAGGGGCGAATTTGAGCCTTGTATAATATAAGGAGTTGAGTGGGGGTGAAAAAGCGTTTGGTTCGGAAAAGAAAGCCAAGCTTACATGATGCAGCTTTTGCTACTGAGATAATATGGTCATTCCAAGAAAGGTCAGAACGTAAAGTGACACCTAACATTGATATTTCATCACGGAATTCCAATGTGGTCGAATCAAAGGAAATGTCATGAAGGTACCTATCTACGCGCCTAGAAATTAGACAGCACTGCGTTTTGCCAGCATTAAAGTTTACCAAGTTGTGAGATCCCCATTTTTTAAGCCTGCTTAGATCTAAATTTTCGAAGAAGCTATGTTTGCGCGATTGTTTAGTAAGGATTGAGCATTATGGAGGGTGCTATCGTGAGCGTAACAATGTATAGGATTGGAGGGTAAGTTTAAAAGGTCATTAATATAAATAATAAAGAGTGTAGGAGAAATGACTGAGCCCTGAGGGACTCCAGCATTAGTATTGAAGGACGAGGATGATATTCCATCAACCTCGACTTTAATAGAGTGGTTTGAGAGAAAGCTCTCAAGCAACTTGTAGAGGCTCGGGGGGGGGGGGCAAATGCAGGTAATTTGGCAAGAATATTTGTGTACCAAACTTGATCGAAGGCCTTTGAAATGTCTAAGCCTATTACGAAAGTCTCTTTACCAGTCTCTAGTGCTTTATTCCATATATGAGTTATATATGCTAAAATATCGCCGGTGGACCGAAATTGTCTAAAGCCGTATTGACTATCGTGGATTAATTTAATATCCGACATAATATTGGTGCTAGTGGTATATGGCGGAGTGTCAAGTCCCTTGTCGTCTAGGCTGGCATTGGTCGAGAAGAATGAAGCGAATGCTTCAGCTTAAGCGAGGTTTCTTGTGGCTATTGAGCCCGTTGGCAAGATTAGGGGAGCGCAGATTTGGAGGAGTTGCTAGTTAATTTTTTCGTGAGATGCCAGAATTGTTTTTTGTTAGCAGGACAGGCTGATAGTCGGTTAGCCCATTTTTCATCTCGAGACTTCTTGGTTTCATTGAAAATTTTGTTACACTGATTACAAGATTTTGAAAAAACGATTCGTTTGCTGTTCGTTTGGCAGAAAAGCCATTCATTGAATGCTTTATTTTTTTCCCGAACGGCTTCGGCGCATCGGTTGTTAAACCAGGGCTTCGAAAAGATCTTAACTCTTTTGTCGGCGAAGCCGTTTGTACCGAACTTGGCCCCTTTTTCACATTTATATTTTTGGTCAGATATCATTAATTTTTGAAAAGTTTTATCCTTTAATTTATCTAAATAATTACATTTAAATAGTTATATTAATAATTATTATATATTTCTCATAAAATATCTGTTAAAAATCCGGCAGCTTTTTCATAAATTTCACCCCTTCATCTCGGGCCCCGAAGAAGGGAAAATTTCAGTTTTTCAATTTCCTCCTTTATTAATGTGCCAAGCTTTATCAGTATGCAAAATTTCAGCATTCTGGCTTGATTGTATTTTCACTATATTTTAATTAATCCTATAATAAATTTCACCCCTTCATTTTAGGTCCTGAAAAAGGGAAAGTTTCACTTTTCAATTTTTTCCTTTAATTGAAGCCCAAACTCTACCAGTATGCCAAATTTCAGCATTCTAGGATCAGTGGAAGTACATTAGGTTTTTGATATGTGAATTTGCCATTTTAAAAAATGAAAGCTCCATTTTTAAGCAAAAGTCGGCTGTCCAGTTCTTTATAAATATTCTTGATTTTATTGCAAAAATTTGGTAGAAATATCATATAAAATATACTAGATAATGCATATATATTATCATAGTTTTTTGTCCTAATTAATAATTTATTAATGAGAAAAACTAACTTTTTTAAATTCTATTATTTATTTTTTTTTAATACTATTTGAATGAATTTCATTTAGAAAAAGAAGAACATAATAAACTGCATTTTTTTGATAGACAATCAGAATATATTTTTTTTTGTTTCTTAACACACACATTCTATGTTCTTTTCATGTCAACACCACCATGTTACAATGTGTCTATTTGTAAATATGAATTCTCGAAATGCTTCCTCCCCGGTGGCAATCCATTGGAATTTTCGTGTGTCAGCTAATGATATGGTTGTTAAGTGGACGACGTCTTGCTGTATCTGCAGGATCCATTTGAAAATGCATGCACCTTTGCTCCTATCTCCTTTTGAAACCCTTTTATCTGTCTGTCCTTTACTGAATGTTATTTTGTTTTTTTGTTTTTGATTTTTTTTAATCATCCTAGTCTTTTTTCAAGTAAGAAAACGCATGAAACCCATCTACCTTTTCTTCTCTCGCTGTTTACAGAGTGATGTTCATGGGAGAAATGTTACTTAGGGTTTCAAATATAAATATAATAAAATAGTTAATTTCATCACAAAATTTTTATTTTAATCGTACCGGTACCGTTTTCGAGATTAGAATAAATAAACATCAGTAATACTTACTTATTTGAAAAGTTTTTATTTTGCCGAGAATAGCAGAGTTGTTGATTCATAAAGAGAAACAAAGAGGTTGTCCTCTGCTTGATGCAAATAAAAATACACACATATATATCAAATATATATATATATATATATATATATATTATTTATTTGTTTGAGACTATAGTTTCCAAGGCTTAGCCTTCATCATCAGTCTTTTTTAATTATAAATATTATTTTTCATGGGGTCAATATCTCGTGGATATTGAAATTTTTTATTTTGCTCTTTACTTAGCCGAAAGCCAGTTAGAATTGGAGTCTGACACGGGTTGGACAGCCCTGATCTAGATGATTTTTTCTAGAAGGGGGAGGCAGGACCCATCGGTCATCTCTCTGGGTACGTCTCTGGTAATTGTAGATAATTTATTAATTTGATATTATAGTTTCGAATGCTTTGTCTTTATCTACAATTTACTAAAATATTGAACACAAATATTCAATAATGGTCTTTTAGTTAAAAGTTGAATTGACTTCATGTGTCAGCTAGAAGATTGATTATTCAAATTTTTCCCTTTTAAATTAAACAAATTTGCTAGTTTGGGCAAAATAATATTTTTAATTTAGAGCAGCTAGAATCATTTTTTAAATTAGTATAGTCTATTTTCCTGAATTTTTCAGAGATTTTAAAATCAAGGATTCAAATGTTAGGGGGCACACATAGTGTGGTGAATTTTTAGGTTCAGGGCGCATCACTGGGGCTTTAAAATTAAAATTAAAAGAAAACATATTTATTAGTATTTTAAAAGACCTATTTATCATTAACCCTAAAACACTGTAGAGATTTTTTTCATAAGCACTTTTTTAGTTTCGCAGGTGTCCATTGCAATCTCTTGAAAAGTAATCAAGTTAGATATAATAAAATTAATCGAAAAATAATATTTCTTTGAAATCTTTCCAAGGACACATAACTACATTCTCAAATGAAATTTCAATTTTTGTGAAAAAGATATTTTAATTTGTTATATACATTCTGTATATATGCAACCTGAAGAGAAATAGATTTGTGAATTGAAAGCCTTGATTTAAAAAGTTTAAAGCTATGAACTAAAATCATGTTTGTAACTATTAAATAGAAAAATTAAATATGATTAAATTAATTAATTCATTGCAATATTTTTTTTCGATTACCTACCTAGTACATTCTAAAGAATAATATTATTTATTTGTTCACGGCTATTAAAATTGATATTCAAAAAATGATTTGATAGATCAGGTAAAACATTAAAAACTAATGAAACAGCGGTTTTATAAGCATACATACCTGTATGGAAGGTGATAGAAACTTTCAGTCTAGCTATGTTAATCCCAGCCAAAAAAAATGATTTATTTATTTATTTAATCATTGAAATACTTAGTAAATAAGTTGAAATTTGATTTGTTTGCAAATATTTGCGAAAAATTAATTCCCCAACATATAATTGTAATTTTTCATTTTTATTTATTGTAAAAATAAGCACAATACATTACGTTTCACTTTCTACATATTATGCGATTGTTATCAAGTGAGGTGAGCGAGCGGGTCACACCCTGACTGAAATTAATGACATTTATGTCATGTTTCAAGGCTAAACTCAATCCCAGTGTGCACTGCACATAATGAGAGATGATTCAGTGGGTAAAAATTATTCAAAATCCAATTACAAGATTCTACTTGTCTAAAGAAATTATTCTGCGGCCGAGTGTTGAATTCACTCAATTTTATTTTTGCACGCGCCTTATAAAAATGTCTAAAACATAGAAAAAATCGGAGTAATTTTTGGAGACGGACTGATAAGTGAAATTGAGTGGATATCGATGAGGCAGTCCAAAAAAGAAGATAATTTACTATATATTATCCTTTTATTCATAAACCGACGTTTCGGCTCCCTCCTTCTTCAGGTTTGAAAAGTCAGTGAAGGAAATCAATCCACATTCCCCCTGTCTCTTCTTTCAGTGGCAGTAACAATAATATATTGTATTTCATTCTCAGCAGAATTATAATGTACTATATTATAATTCTGCTGAGAAGGAAATACAATATATTATTGTTACTGCCACTGAAAGAAGAGACAGAGGGAATGCCTCATTGGATTTCCTTCACTGACTTTTCAAAACCACGAAGAAGGAGGGAATAGCCTCCGAAACGTCGGTTTTATGAATAAAAAGATAGTGTAAATTATCTTCTTCTTTTTTTGGACTGCCTCATCGATATCCACTTAATAGAAAATAATCATCACTAATAATTTCTGACTGTTGGTATGTTTGTATGTTCATGTGCCTGAGTTTCAGTACTCAATATAATTCACGAACGAAAATCGTAGAAAGTTCGCTCTGATATCAAAATGCTTATATTGCAGAGAATTGATTAAATTTTTGGCTTTCTAGCTTCAAAACTTTCGGATCAAAAATAAAAAATATATATTTTTAATTGAATTTTAATTTAATTATTTATTAACTTCCCAATCTTCATCAATGCTGCTCTCCTCAGAATCGACTTAATCACTTAATTTACAAATTCTGATGGCATTTCCAGCAAATTCGTTTCGGCGATTTCTTCTTCCATCAACGAATCTTGAACGTTCTGAATGGCCATATCCTCAAAACCTCATCTGATCGATTTAGCAAGTTCCAATATGTAGGTCAGTGCCGGATGTAGGGTTCTTCGGGCTCCGGGCGGTATATATATTTTCGCCCCCCCCCCCCCCCCTAAGGAAAAAATTTTAAACACTTTTTTACTAATTTTAATTTTTTTAATTTTCTACATTTACAGATAATTTATTATTTTTTTGTTAGGTTAGTATTGAAACATTGAATATATTGCAAAATTTTTGTCAAAGGAAGGGCAAGTTGGGAAAAAATAATAAGAAATTTTGTATTGGTAAAAAAATGAAACACATGTTCTAACACTTGAATCTACAAATAGTAACAATAATAATATTAAAAAAATAAACTTTACTATAGAAAAAATAAGAATAAGTAATATAATAAGTAATAAGTTTAGGAAAACGTTTTTTAATCAAAACGAGCAGAAATATGTATTTTTCTTTACTCATATTTTTTTTTATTTTATCTCCGGCTGACCGGGCCCCGGGCGAGGGACTGGTGCGCCCGTATTATAATCCGGCACTGATGTAGGTATCATATTTCATTTCTGATGATTCAAGTCCGTTTTCTATTTCAACTAGTTGTAGTGACGAGAGCCAAATCTTTTTCCAACACATGCATTTAACGTTGATGTCTTTAGCTCTTTCCACGATAAGGATAAGATTTCGATACAGTGTTTAATTGAAAATTGATTCAAAGCCTTCATTACAAATAGTAATCTCGATTCAGTTATCTCTAAATTCTATTGTAATGATCTTTTGATTTAGTAAGTTTTAAACGTATAGGTAGAGTTTGGTGGTAGAAACTGTGCAGCCTCCTAAATCGGGGTTCGGTTTCTAATGTCTGGGGAATTGAGAAGTTGCATCCCTTCTGAAAATCGACTGAAAGATTTTTTTGATTGAATGAGGGAGGAACTTTAGGGCTGTCCTATATCTGCTTCGCTATTACGATTTTCGGATGCAAGTTCCCCCTCCCCAACCAAACCCCGAAATAGACTTTATTCTCTAGGTATAAATTTCAATAAATAAAAAAATAATTAAATAGTCAGAGGTGCTGTCTAGGGTAAAAAAAATTAATTAAATATTAATTGGAGCGTTTATTAAGAATCCGAAAAACAATAAAAAAATATTTGAAATTAAATCTTAATAAAGAACACAAATTGGAGAGATGAAAAAAGAAAATTAAAAAAAGATTTGAATTAAAAATTACAAAAAAATGTTATGATTGAAATTTAACAAAAAAAACAAAAAAAAAAAACGAAAAAAATAGAAAAAATAATAGCTCAAAAAATTATCTGGCAAAAAATGGTGTTCCAGTTCTCCAAGGAATCTTCCTCAATCGGGCTCCCTTGAGTGGTTTTGGGCCCAATCTTCTTGCTAACAATCCCAAAATTGGCCAAAGGCGAATAGTACCTATAGGTTGCGAATAATATCGCCCATAAAGAGAATCCAGGCAAACAAATCCGAATCAATTCTTCAAAATTAATAATAAGTACTTTTTGTTTCATTAAAATAATATATCAAGTGTTGCCTGCTTGAAGGTTGAGGCATGAGTTTTTAAGATCTCTCTTTTCTGGTCATAAGTCAGCTCGCTTATACAAAGAGAGGGGACCCGCCGCTCAATTTCAAACTAGAACATATCGAAATTGAGACAGCGAGCTATTACTAGACTCTTACAATTGGATGGCCATTCCACCAAATTTATTTTATTTTTGTAACTGTATATAATTTATTACAGTAGGTACATATATTTTCTGTCCATATTGTGTAATTTAAATTTCAAAATATATATGTTAGACTCAAAGAACGAAAACTCTCATTGAGCGAAAAAATGTCCACAACACTCAATTAGCGTTTTCGTTCTTTGAGCCTAACATATACATTTATACGTTAAACGAGCTGCTCCAGGCGTGCCTTCGGCACGCCCTCTACAACTCGGCCCTCCGGGCAGGTGGCCCTGGCGGGCAGCGTCTCGGCATGTGATTATTAGGTCTCCAAAATTCATTTTAAAAAAAGCTCCATTCCCAAAAAAGATCTTTTGCCCCTCTTGACCCCCTTCGGTGTCAAATTTCAAAAAATCTTAAAATTACTTTTAAAATTTTTGTATTAAATAAAAATCAAATAGATATCTTATCGTTCTTAATTGAAAATGCATAATTAGTGTAAACACATTTCAAAGATATTTTGACCCTTTGACTCCTTTAGGGGTCGAATTTCAAAAAATCCTTAAATTACTTTTTAGATATTTTAATTTAGTATTTTTATAAGTAAAAAGCAAGTAGATATTTTATTGTCCTTAAGAGAAATCGCATAATCAGTGAAAACACACTTTGCCCCCTTTGACCCCCTTAGGGGTTGAATTTAGAAAAATCCTTTCTTAGTGAGCCCCTATGTCATAGATGTAATATCCTCTCCAAATTTCATGTTTCTATGTCCAGTGGTTCTGGTTGTTTTGATGATGAGTAAGTGAGTGTATCGGGCAAAGAATTTTATATTATATAGATAGTAGAAGTACGTGTTATACGAGGGTTTCAGAAAATTTGTGTTAGGATGTAACCATGTTGTAGGTTACCGTTCTATTATATAAAGGCCAGTTGTATGTTGTATGTCGGTTTGTAAAGTGTTGGTTAAATTGACAAACGGTCAAACCTTGGTATTCACCATGTGACCGGCCGGATGGCCAATCAGATGAAAGTGCGTGTCATCTGGTCGGCCACAAGGTGAATACTAAGGTTTGAACATTTGTCAACTTTACAAAGACTTTACAAACCGACATACAACTGGCCCTAAGAGGGTTACCTGTACAAGGTCGAAATAAAGAGGAAATTTTCTCGAAATAAAAATAAACATTATCACTGTTTTGTTTTTAAAGAAAGAAATTTATTTATCTGATATTTAGCTGGTAATATTTTGCTCCTTGTACGTATGTCCTCTGTTAAAACCGAGGTTTCCCAAGTTTCTTATCAAATCTTTTTCAAAAAAATCTCATATTAAATAAGTGAAGGTTTGTCAATTCTTGTTTCATGTCCACTTGGTAAATTGAACCTAGCTTCGTCCTCGCCCAAGTCAGCTCATTAAAGGCATTGATCTTTCTTTCCTCTTTCCGGGTCGAAATGAGCAGACCAGCCAATCAAATCAACTCATTACCATCCGCCTCCACCTTTCAGCCATAGTTATTCAGTCACTTATCATAATCACAGGACTTACACTTATCTCACCTTGATAACAATCGGACATTCAAATGAAAAAACAATAGAAATATTACTAAAAGGTAATAATTTCACACTGGGTAGTCTAACTAAATAAAATCTTCCAAATCATCAACCTGATCATCAAGGCCTCAAAAAGAAATTATTTTAATCGATGGATAATATAATTCAATATAATATTTGAATAGCTAAACAAATATTATTACATTCAAGTAAAGTTGTTTTTATAATGAAAAAACTTTATTTTTTACTAAGAAACATTTTTTTTTCTTTTTTTATTCGGTGCTCAAGGCAATTAGGCGAAATTTTTTTGTTAAAAAAAATCTCCGAATAGAGGAGAAAAATCAGTTTCAACCAATATTTTTCCTGTCTGTTTATGTGTCTGTTTATCTGGATTCTGATAACCACGATAATTTAATAATGAACGTCGTTTAGAACAGGACTGATCAACCCGTGACCGGCGGACCACATGCGGCCCAGCACTGCAATGAGTGTGGCCCAACATAAAATCATAAACTTCCTCAAAGCATTGAGATTTATATGTATTTGTTCCCTTTTTCGAAATATGAATGAGTATTTGTTCCCTTTTTCGAAATATGAATGTACTGGAAGCTTTTTTCAAAAAATAAAATTCACTAAAATAAAATTATAAGCCCAACTAAATAATTTAAAAAAAATATTGAAGTTTCGAATATTTAAACATTCTTCTTCTTCTCATATTTTCATTTTCTAAAATACTTATTATTTCAGTAATTTATACGCTACGACACCAACCAAGTCTATATTTATATCATTCTAGTACAAGGAGACAAGGAATTGGGGTTTTCTAGAACAATAACAATTAATTGATAATTTCTCTCCTGGCTAAAACTTGTCAGGACTTGTCTTTTAGATCTTTTCACGTTCTTACATGTCAATAGATATTGGATAGTCAGGGATAATTATACCCTTTTAAAAAATAAACAAGGACTAAAAGTAAAATTAGAAGCTCACATCAGTTAAAAAATAATAAAGTATTTCTATATTATTAACTATCTGTTTTGAATAACAAATATCAATTGAATTATAATATTTTATCCGCGGCCCGTGACAATTTTTTTATTCAAATGTGGCCCATGTAAACCAAAAGGTTAGACATGCCTGTTTTAGAACTTCAGAGAACATAATCTTGTAGAAGATTTTATTGAAATTTTAAGGCGTTATTCTGATAGAGGCATAAATAAACATATTTTTTTCAATTTCATTTAATTAAATAAAACAATTATTTATTTTCAAATGCAAAATAGTTTTATTACAAATAATTGATATAATAAAATTAATGAATAAATCCTTCCCGTATTTGATATAATTGAGATTCAAATTTCTCCTAGACGAATTGGAATTTTCTCCCCTTTCTTTAGGCTCCCTGCCACCTGCGTGCATTGTTTCGCATGCCATTTGCATGAGGCCGCACAATTGAATTCTTTCCAAATCCCATCCAAGGTAAGAATTCATTTCTATGTTTGCTTTTCATGTGAATCTTAGCACTCAGCTCAATCGTTAATTTAATAATTTCTAATTAAACCGTTTCTTTAAAAAAATCTAAATTTAACGATTGAAAAACAAAAAAAAAATGAAAACAAATCCGGCAAATAAATGAATAATACTAGAGATGCATGTGATTAATATGATAAACCTAAAAACCATTACCAAAATAAAATAAAATATTTATATATAGAATACCTGTAGAAAAGTTTCGGCTAAAATCACCTGGGTTAAACTTTTGAGATATTCTTATCAGAATGTATAACGTTTAGACAACTAATTATGGAGTAATCTTGATGGGCTTGCAACATTTCGATACCTAATTTTGTAGTTGTTTTCAAGTTCTTCTTTTGACATAATGACCGGTTTCTTCCTATACTGGCAATCAATATTGTTAAGTTACTGGATTAAATTTTTGAGCATCTAGCTGAGTATCTAGATATTTAGAAAAATGAGTATCAATATATGAATCTAGGTAAAAATTTCAGCGATATCTATTTAGAAAAAGATACAAGATATTTCAGATTCAATTTGTTTTAAATTGTAAGGTATACTTATTTAAATCCGTCCATTTGTTTCGTCAGATGTCGCATGATTATAGTCACGTCACCGGATTTCTCACACCTAAACTAAGATACAAACTAGATGTTAGAATATTTTACTTAAATTTATCACCGAGATTAAAGGCAAGAAAAAATTAACATAAAAATCTCCAACCCCAAAACCTTTTAATAGTCTTTAATCGTTAATTACCTTTCTATATTATATCATTCTAGTATTTATTTCTCAGGTATATTTGTATAATATAACCATTTAGAATAAAATCAGTCAGAATTGAGGTGGAGGGGGGGGGGGGGGGAGGGTTCAAATTTTTTTTTATTAATATAAGTTGTAGACTCTTTAATCGATTTGTCCGAAATTTTGCATATGGACCCTATATAACCTTATGAAAATGACTCACTATGTGAAATTGATAGTGACCAAAAAATAAATTGATACGTTCTGATGTGGCCATCCACATGACTTTGCCATACACCCTGGCCCCTTTCTTATATTTAATATTTAATACAATTATTTATAATCATGTAGGGGGGGGGTTAGTTTTTGAATTTTTAGACTACTGTTTTGATATTCACACTAGTTTTTGAGCTAGCTCATACACAAAAAATTGATAACGCTCAGACTAACTAACAGACTAACAGACATTTTGACAAAACAGTTATTATCTCGAAAAAAATAATTTTTTCGATGTTCTCTAATTAGGGCTTTTTTGTAGACCGAAATGCCATGGTTTCGCCCAATTTTTTTAATCAAAATAGTTTCAGCCGTTTTTTATTTCGAAAAAAAGAAGAAAAAAAAACACTTTTTTAATGCACGATTACAATACTTGACCATACTCTATATGTGAAAGTAAAAAGTGTGGTGGGGGGCTGGTTAAAAATATTTTCAAACAAAAATCGAAGAAAGCAGATATTTCTAATAAAATAGTCTCATAATTAAAAGGAGATATAATTAATTGATAATGGACCCAAAATTAAGAGGGGGGGGGGGGGGTCGTAAATAATTATAAATTATTTTAATTCAATATTAAATATAAAAGAGGACCCAGGTGTATGGTAAAGTCATGTCGATGGCCACATCAGTTTATTTTTTCAAAAATTAAAACTATTTAAAACTATAGAACCTGAAATTTTTTTAATCTGCAAATATATCTTCTAACTAGATATTTTGCAACACATTATATATATGTTATATCTAGATGTTTTGGAAAATTGTAATCTGTATCTGAATACATTTTCACAAGAGCATCCCCCCTAGCACCTCGAGATTCTCGGGATATTTATTAAATTTATTATAAGTATATACTTATACCATATATATTTCAATTACCACTAGGAGATTTTTTGAATAATTATGTATAATATAAGAGGATTGTTTAGGGAGACATTGTATTATTCTAAGAAAATCACCAGTAAATTTACGGAAATTGTGAGTTCATTCAAAGATTATTCCAATGCCCAGAAAATATATTCTTAGAATATAAATAGATTCCTCTTGTGCTGGCTGGGAGATGTACCTATATTGTATATGCATCTAGATTCTTTTGAAAATGTATCTTTAACAACACTGCTGGCCACGCCATTACCTACTCTTAAAGAGTATAAGCCTTTGCGTTTCTAACTGGGAGGGTCGCAACTCCCACTATCTCCCTTTAGGCCTTGCTAATCAATTGTAATGGACTGGGATAGGAAAAGCTGTAAAAATGCCGACAGCACACTTTGTCCGAAGAGGTTCATCCTCCTCAGAACAAAACTTCGGTAATTCTTCGAAGATCCGTGCTTCACATGCCAAGACTTTTCTAAAGGTGTTTGGTAAATGAAATAAAACCATATTTAAAAAAAAATATATATTTATTTATTTGTGCGCTCAAACCAACTTCAACATTGATATTTTTTTATAATGATATTGATACAAGAAGAAGGTAACCAAAAAGGTACAACCTATTTAGTCCGGAGTGGACCCTAGCATTGTGAAAAGAAGATGAAATTTCAGGATTAATGGTTTGA
Organism: Forficula auricularia; assembly: GCA_024734495.1. Classification (NCBI taxonomy): domain Eukaryota; kingdom Metazoa; phylum Arthropoda; class Insecta; order Dermaptera; family Forficulidae; genus Forficula; species Forficula auricularia. The sequence continues at coordinate 4,568,995 of JALMQS010000078.1, forward strand.
GCAGACGGTGGATGAGCTGAAGACAGAACATTACCTAAAAATAGCCGGAAAGTCGGTCGGAGGAAGCGAGTTCCAGTCTCTAGAAGTCATAGGGATAAACGAATTGGCGAATGCGTTAGTTCGATTAGTATCTAATTTAATCAAGCAGAGGTGTTGAATCTTTGAAAATCATGTACTTCGGGCAAATGAGGCTTTAGGAGGGATTATTGATTTTGTCTCTCCAGAACAAACGCCATGGCAGTATCTATAAAAAAAGGGAAAGGACGGAAACAGTTACGATGGGCCAGGGAGTCGAGATCGTAAATTAATAGTGGATCTCCTATTAGTCTGATACGAGGGGTAAACCGCGACCGAAAATCGTGTACACCTACTTCAACTTCCACTTTCATTTCCAAGTAGAAGACAATAGATGTTACTAGATTATCTAATGAATTCCAAAGTAATTCCAAATAATTCCAAAGACGGTGTACACCTAATTCCAATCGAGGTTCACCCCTCGGTCTGATAGCTTGCCTCTAAATTGTATCCAAGGGGGCAAGCATAAGAATTGTATAGAATAAGTAGTTAAATTAGGCATGAAAAATCGTCTGGTCCTGTAGGAAGAAAAATTAGCAACTTAAATGGCTAGCGTTTTTGGAGTTACTAGCAGTTGTCATATGCCTGAAAAGGTCTGACTCGGGGTAACACCTATCATTGATAGTCATATTTATATCTTATCAATAAGTTAAAAATTATGACCATAAAGATGTATTGCTGAAAAAGATAAAATAATTTATTTTTGAAGTCGAATCAATGGCGTGAGGTCTGCTTGGCCTCTTTCTTAGTATTTGTTAGAGGAATTATCAAACGAACAAAGAAAAAAATGTTTTTTGATTTCAGACTCTTGCAGTTTGAATTTTCACTTCAAAAAGCATGATGATTTTGTCTGTCTATCTGTCTGTCTATTTGTGTGTCTGGATTCAAATTCACGCTTACTCAATTTGTAGAAAGTTCATCCTGGTGCCAAAATATTTGTATTTACTATACGAAAAACTGCTTAGATTTTTAGCTGCAGTGGAATGGCTTATACAATAATTTATGATTTCAAAGAATACATTTAGAATATTTTAATATATTTCAATTGATGACTAGCGGGCTTTATCCACTTGCTGCCTGCAGATCATATAATTCCCCACCACCTCCAAAATTTTCTGACATGAATCTAGAATAAGTTTTTAATTTTTTCCTCTGATTTACATTTAAATGATCCCTAATTCTATTCGTAAACAATTCCAAAATGAGGTGTCAAAACGTTGTGCATTAATCTCATTAAAAATGCCGGGGTCCAGAAAATTAACCGCCAGCAATTTATCGTCTATAATAAGCAATGAGATGTTTTTGGTCAAATCATATTTTTTTAATAGTTACATGTAACATAAAAATAGTAAAAAAATCCATTGTTTAAACAATACAACAATTAGTAGTTTTGAATAAAAAAAGAGATAGTTATAATTATCTCTCTTTTTTGAACCTCATCAAAATTAGTAATTTATTTTCGTATATTAGTAGTTTATTTTAAAATTATAATATTAGGTACTTATGTAATAGTTCTCTGAGAAAAATTTTAAATGAAAATTTGTCCAATCTTTCAGAATCAGTTTCGTTGGGGGAAATCAATTACTTAGAAACTAGGGACGGCGGAATGATTTTTTTTATAATGATATTGATACAAGAAGAGGTTGCACCAAGAAGGTACAACTTCTGTAGTCTGAGGGCCCTTGTATCGTGAAGAAAACAAGAGATTTAGGGATTGGGTAGAAGTCGAAGGTATCTGTGGATGTCGGTCTTGAAAAATTGAAGGTTATAAGTTACTGAAAAGACGGTCGGGGGAAGAGAGTTCCAGTCTCTAGATGTCATAGGGATAAATGAATTGCCGAATGCGTTAGTTCGATTAGGTAGTACCCAGTTTAAGCGCGTAGGGATGTTGAATCTTAGAAAATCGTTGCGAGCTGTCGGCAAATGAGACACTTGGACGGGATTATCGATATTATTTCTTCAGAACAAAAGCCATGGTAATATCTATAAAAGAGGGAAAGGGCGGAGACAGATCTACGATGGGCTAGAGAGTCGAGAGTGTCAATTAATGCAGGGTCGTCTATAAGTCTGATAGCCCGCCTCTGAATTGCACCTACATCTTAGGCCAGGGGGTTCAATGCTTGGAAAGTGATGTAGGCTTACCGGTGGGTCTGGGAGGTATGGAATACTCTCCAGCAAACGGGGGATTTGCCCCCACCCCGTCAGAAAATTAAAAAATTAACCCATTTTTAAGCAGTTTGTAGCTGTGGTTTTATTAAAAACTGAAAGAAAAAAGAGTTTCTAGTTATAATGCTTGAGTTTAGGTTCAAAAGGTAATAAAATAAAACGAAATTAATTACCAATATATACTTGTATTATTCTTAGCAAATATGAGTAATATACTTATATAACTAGGAAAATAAAACCTTGTTTCTTAAAAAAAATGAATTAATTATGAAACTAATGGTAACCAGTAATTAATGTTCAATAAATTGGACATGATCTTAAGACACTAAATTAATCTACGTTTTTAGGTTTTGTCAGCGCAAACAGATAATAGTATAACATTAATTTTACAACCAACAATTTGGAAACAAAGTTGTTTTTGGGTAAAGTAACGGTAAGATTTATTTCTTTAGGAGGTCCGCTGATCCCCTTGACCCCATAGAACAAATTCTCAAGGGGGTCAGCTGACCACCCTGGCCCCACTGTCCGGCCGTCCCTGTAAGAAACTGAAATATTAACAACACAGTATGTACATTGTTAAGAAGAAATGTTCTTCGCTTAACCTCTTAGATACTTAGATAATCAACAATATAGTATGCACTAACAAGCCTTTTAATTTGTTCATCACAATCGCAATACTTCTTTTTTTGTCCGGATCATTTCCACTTAAATATTGTTTAATGTGCATTTCGTTAATACTTTGTTCTCTTTAAATGTAATCGATAAATTGTAGCGGATGTTCACCACTGAGGCACAGGCAAAATTAAATTAAATCTAAAGACATATAAAATGATGCATGTCTCTCTGTGGTGAACATCCGCTCCATATTTTTATCTTTCTTCGACGGGTAATTTGTAGGCTATAAATTGTTTATGCAATAAACTCACGCGGGAAAAACTGATAACGATTGACTGCTAGCGATAAATTGCTGTCGATAAACTTTCCTAGACTCCAAAATGCCTAATCCACGTAATTTTATCCGAAACTTTCCTGCAGATAATCAACTCAACAACCGAAGAATCAAAACTTCAATAAAGAATACTATCTTCGAGGCATGTGACTTTTTCATCCCACCGTCTATTTCCCTTGTACTAAAAATTAGTAGCTACAACTGAAACTAGCAC
>JALMQS010000780.1:0-59355 GCA_024734495.1 Forficula auricularia
GGAGTTCAAAAATATTTTCAAAGAACTTTCTAATAATATAGTTAAAAGGAGATATAATTAATTGCTAAGGGGTCCAAAATTAAGAAGGGGTTGTTCTTTCATAAATAATTATAAATTATTTAATTAAATATAAAAGAGGGGCCAGGTTTACGGTAAAGTCATGTGGATGGCCTAATCATCTTATTTTAAATTGGACTATATTTGTTTTTATTTATTATTACTAAGTTTTTGAAATAATGTTTAGTTCAAATTAGGGTTAGAGTTTATAAAAAACCTCGTTAATAATTACTACATGCATTCTTGTAGGCCTTAATAATAATAATATAAATAATAATAATAAAACATTTAGAAACATGAATTATGTTAGTTTCAGCGTCAGATTAATATTAATTTCGTAAATATTTTTTGACAAGATGTTCTCATTTGTTTAGTTCTTTCCCAAATTTTCATTCCACCTTTTACCTATATTATTACTCTCTTTCTTTATTTATCTATTATCTTTTTCTCCGAGCTTTTTCCTGGAGTATATTCTATATTTCCTTTTTAATAATGATAATGGAAAGTTAAGGTCATGGGACTAAACGCAAATAATAATGAACTAAAAATCACTTAGTATTAGAACAACAATTGATGAGTTGAACATAATAAAACGTTTAATGGATTAGAAGCTAGGCCCTTGTTTTAATTTACAAAACGATCAGATATAATTTCTCTTATTTTCTTTAATAATCCCGATGTTGCTGGTCATTGTTAAACTTGATTTATAGATAGGCATTAATTCAAAAACCTCATAAATATTTTGATTCTCTGATTTATGATTTATATTACTCTCCTATAATCATTACCTAATATTTATTTATGCTTAACTAAATTCGATCATTAAAAGAGTGATGGGATTTAAGTCATTTGTTAATAAAATGTCGATAATCGAATCAACGAGATAGATGCTATGTCGCGAATAAGATAAAAGCCTACGGCAAAATAATATTAATTGCAAAAATCCATCGTGAGGGAATTTTATTTGGCAAACTGTATTAATCACAACTTTCTGTCATGCAAATAAATTACTTTATTAAATTTCACCTTGATTAAACTATTTGATTATATATATCTTTATATAGGCATATAAACAGAGTAGGTGACATTTCATTCATTCATTCATTCATCCACTCACAGCCCAACTCGCTGGACCTAGAAAGATGAAATTTTGATTGTATATTCTTTCTACGATTTATGGGTGTGTTAAGAAGGGATTTTTTAAAGATCGAAAACTAAGAGGGGAAAGGACCCCAAAATGTGTTTTAAGACTTTTTCAAGATCTCTTAAACCAGCTAAAGATATAGATATAGCTTTATTTTAGATAAGGGAAGCATTAAAATACGAAAAAAAACATGGGTGAAGTAAAAAGTTCTGAGCCTTTTCCGTTAGATAGCTTTAATAAGCCATTCTCACGATGTATACGTCGCATCTGGTCATTCTTTTTTGCGATTGAAAGGTGACATAACGCTTAAAAAAAGTTCTTTGACAGTTTTGTGTTTGGTGAAGTCAGTTATGTGTTAGAAGGTTTTAAAATGAGGTAAAAAAAAAGAAAAATTTCTTCAGTACCACATAAGTCCAAGGGGAAAAAGCTGAGCAGGCGGCCAAAAAAATTTGTGGTGTTTATGGACCCAATACAGTATCAAATGCAACAGCAAAGCTGTGGTTCTAACGATTCCGTTCTGGTAATATGGACGTCGAAGATGAGACATGCTCTGTTAGGCCAATCGTCGAAAAAGGCGATTCATAAAATGTGTGTATAGCACCGACTTCAAAATGTGATTTCATATAAAAATTTCGTCGTTTAGTTGTAACTAAATAAGATAATTATTTTATACCTTTTAGTGCATTTTATTTTATTTGTTGTATTTAATTTTTTTTGAAGTCGTTTTTTTTCTAAAAGTTATTTTTTTTATACCTACTTAACTAAAAAGTCTGTGAAAATGTTTAATTTTTTAGTACTACTGAAGATGGTTAACAAATGGTGACCGAAACCGTCTAGAGAATTGATTAAATAAAGAATAATAATCAATATAAATTATTGAATTTATTTCTTCAGTATGGCATATAATATCTACCTTTAAAGTTAAAAAATACAAGGCATTAAAATATCGATCAAATCTTTTAAAAAGAGAAGACATTTTTGAAGCGGAAGTTGTGAATTTAATCATCTTTACGCATTAGAAATATACACAATTTGACAGCAGAACGATCAAACCAAACCATGTCGTTCTTGAATTACCGAAATCGAATCAAAATCCAGACATACAGGCAGAAAAAAATCATGCCAACTAAAAATTATTTTTATCCACATTTCAGCCCGCAATGAGTGAAATAAAATTTTGGAGTAAATTCACTTGTATCGCCCAACAGGCAGGCTTTGAGTAATGCCTGTCTCAAAATTAAATTCCGGTGGTCCTAGAAGAAAAGCGACTGAAAGAAAAAGAGATAGATTACCCGTTTGAAGAAGTAGAGGGATTGACGATTGATCGATTGATGCGACGAATTCTTGAGTAAGTTAAAGCTTCTAAACAGATATGTTAGACACGCTTACATCTGGGACCAGATCAACACAATCTTATCTATCTATCTTCTTATCGACAAACCAATCTATGACTATATTTAGAGTCTGACTCTTGTAATAGAAGGCAGCTTCATTAACAGCTATTATTGGCTGGGTGAGATTTGAGTGATAGGTTAACTTATTTTATTAACTTTTTAGAAGCGTGTTCTTTAGTTTTTTTTTTTAAATATAATGATATCTTAGTACATAATAATAATCTTCTTAATGACATCTTAAATAAAAATAAAAAAAAATTCTTTGTTCAATTTGATTCTTTTAGTTTTTTGACAGAAAACAATTACTTTGTTTAAAAGGTTTATATTTTATGTTATTTGATGAATTGAATAAATTGTGATAGAAAAAGGAATACTGTTTAAAATGTTTTTTTCTCTTAGTTAAAAATCCTGACAAATAAGTTTAATAAATGAGGTGAGAAAAACTAACCTAACATACCATTGTACTTTGTAAAAATGATCAATAAAAAGATGTCTAATGGCTTTGTTTCGCTATTTCAGCCACTGAGGAAGTTGCAAACGAAACGTATGGCATATTTAATCAAAACTTGTATTTAATTTAATTTAAAGTCTTGTCCAACTCCCTACGATTCCTTTAATTATTAATCATGGACACGAATAATGAAATATTAAAATATAATTTTTCTAAAACAGAAATGTCTTTAGTTACTTGTAAGATATAGCTAGTCTCTCATCCTATTGGAGATAATGGAATTGGATCTCTGAATTTATCTTTCTCCGTCATCAATTAATTTCAGAGAAATTCAATCAAACAGACAGCTGTCAAAGAAGAGTAAAACACGCTGTTCTTATACTAGAATGCATCCTCATTTCTTTATTTATCATAAAATTTGGCATATAAAAAACAACACATACATAAACCAGCATATCTTTTAGTCTCAAAGAGATTGAAAAATTTAAGTCAATAATAATCCTAAATAGTTGTTTTAAATTAAACTAGATATTTATGAAGTATTCAAGTTAAAAATTATGTTAAAGTATTTATTTTAAATGCTTATATTTTAGAGTGAAGGTACTTAAAAAATTAAAAAAGTTATTTTTCTAATAATATTCAGAGCTAATATCCCCTTATTTTTCAAACCCATCCATCTTCAGGCTTTTCTTACCAATTGATATCGCACTTATATAATCCATCATCTCTAGCTCTTTTCTTAATGCAGTAAAAGCCTTTCATTTACTATTTGTTTATTTATTTTATTATTATTACTCAAGGTTTCAAATCATAAAATCATTCTTTATTACACAATGTACTTCCATTATTCAAAGTTTTTTTAAAAATCTCAGCTTCGCCCCTTGGACCTCACTACTCCCGATCATCCTCCAACCCATCAACCCATAAACTTGAACCCTCTCCCCTACCTATGATTACTCTCCACCCCACCAACCTTATATTTTCCCATTGGACCCTCTTCCCTCCCTCCACCTCCGATCACTTTCCACCCCATTTCTAGTTCTCTAGGGACCCAAAGTGATGTATATAAATTGTATGCATTTTATTATCTCCACTGCTGAATACCACACATGAAAAACCTTCAAACAAAAATTGCCTATAATCACATTCTCTACAACCAGGGCTGAGCCAACTATGTGGCGAATGCGTGCAAAACACACGGGCGGCCAATTCAAAGGGCGGCAAATCAGCTAGACTGACACTTGTCACTAGAGCAGTGGTACTCAACATTTTCTCACTTAGGGACCGGGAAAAATAAAGGAATTATGTTACGGACCGGAGAACTCTCAAGAATGAAATAAAAACATAAGTCGTGCCCAAATGAAAACCTCGTTAACTTGAAAAAAATTATGCTAATTAATGAAAACTATAAAATCTTGAATGATCAAATCACATGATATATCATAACAATATGAATCTTCTTTGTTAATATATTATGCAAATATACAATTCAAAGGTAATTATTCACTTTTATCCTTCTCTTGTAAAATGAACTTAGTAGGATTTCACTTGAACGAAACGATAAACCCAAATAATATTTTTATTAGTCTTTTACTAGTGTTTTTCAAAAAAAAAAAATCGTCAATAAATATAGCCACTACTAATTTATATTTTACTTTCCCACGGACCGGTAGAAAATTTTCGCGGACGAGTACCGGTCCACGGACCACCTGTTGGCAGCCAGTGATCTAAAGCAGGGGTGTCCAACCTTTTAGCTTACACGGGCCACATTTGAAGAAATAAAAATGTCGCGGGCCACGAAGATGCGGCCACTATGAATCTAGAAAGATCCCTGTATTATGGAAGAGAAGGAGGAATAAATAGATCAAGAGAAAGAGTGGAGGTCGTAGGTGTTGAAGTTTTGAAGAATATATAATATATATATATAAGTGTCAGAAAATTGACAGGTAAAAAATTTATATATAATGAATATGGGGCCGAAAACAGACCGAAATGGTGTTTATTTTTCGGGAAATCTTGAATTTTAGTCCAGATTAAAAATTTTAAATTTGCACTCATTTTTCGAAAACTTTTCAGTAGATTTTTGGATTTTTTATTTTAGAGAGAAAAAAAAATTCAGTATAAATTAATTGTATCAGATAAATATTCTAGTAAAGTACATAATAAATCTCAATGTTTTAAGGAAGTTTATGATTTATGTGGGGCCGCATTCATTAAAGTGCTGGGACGCGGGTTGGACAGCCCTGCTTTAGAGTCTAGCCGAGTGATTCTCAAACTTTTTAAAGGTGCCCCCCCCCCCCGCCCTCCCACAAATTTCCTGCGCCTCCCCCTTTGTGAAAATCCTGTGATTTAAGGTATGGGGAAGGGTGGGTTACCAGGTCACCCCCTCCATCCCCTCAGCGCAAGAACTGATGCGGAATTTTATTTATTACGAGCTGCAAGGCCCGCCTTAGGCGGCCCTCTTGCTAGACAGGGGGCACACCCCCTGCACTCCAACCCACGAACCCCACCCTCACACTCCACTCCCACCCACCACACCCCCCAAAACCCACCCAGCACCACTACACGCCGCACCATGCACCCGTGCTCAACCCCCACCACCACACCACCCCCCAACACTCCATCCTTCACCCCCCAACCACCTCGGACCCCCACTCCTATACCACCCCCATATGCCACTGAACCCTCACCTGAACTCTTCACTCCACCAACCCTGCACCACCATCCCCCACCGCCCGTGCCCTCCACCCTCGCCTAGCCCCCTGGACCCCAGCCCCAACTACGCCTCCTGCACCCCCCTACTCCGCCTTACTCCCTCCCTCCACCCCCATTCCATCCCGCGCACTCCATGCCGTAACCCAGCCCCACTCCACCCCCGCACCCAGTTTTTGCATTTCTAGCCTTCTAGTGACCCACAGATTATGTATACAAAATTTGGTTGAGTTTGGCCAAGAGCAAGAATTTTCATTTTTTGACCTTCCCCCTGTTTTGGTTAGTTTTTGCATTTCTAGCTCTCTAGAGGCTCACAGATTATGTATACAAAATTTGGTTGAGTTTGCTCCAAGGACAAGAATTTACATATTTTTCACCCTCCCCTCCTTTTTGGATAGTTTTTAGGGGAATTTTTTAAAACAAAAGTTGTCAGCAATCACATCCCCTACAACTTTGCTCATTATAAAATTTGCCGCAGGTTAATAATTTAGGAGTTATTTGATAATTTTCATTCGTGCGCCCCTCCAAACTCCCTTTTGGGGTCAAAATATCAAAACGTTATATAGCTAAAAACGTAAGTTAGAAGACATCTGATACAAATATGAAATTTTATAATAATCCCTTCAGCCGTTTTGACGTGAATCGTGAGCAACTTTTCGCGGAAACCACTGAAACAGACACACACACACACACACATACAGACAGACATGAATTTTGTTGAGGGTGTTTTCGTTCAAAGCTTTGCTTTAAACGTGTGCAACCATAATTTGGCGTGATTTGGAGCAATGATGTACAGACAAAACCTTAATTTTATATATATAGATAAGTACCTACCTATGTATTAATTTTTAGCTAGAAGGTGTAAGGGGGTGATCATTTTTTATGGGTTAAATTTTAGTTACAATTTTAGAAGAGGGCACAAAATTATAGTTTGCACACGGCCGGCCGAATGGTTTGGCGCGGCCTTCACTACAACTTTGCTTCTAACGGAGTTTGCCTTAGAGCTAATAGTTTAGGAGCTATTTGATAATTTCTATTAGTGCCTCCCCCACTCAAGCCCCTTTTGAGTTTAAAATATCAAAATGTTCTATAGCCTAGATTTTAAGTTGGAAAACATTTGATCCAAATATGAAATTTCATAAAAATATCTACAGTCTTTATATCATTGGATAACAGAATGATTGGAAAACAGAATTTGCAGATAGACACAGAAAATAGGCAAACAGACATACATGAATTTTGTTGTAGGTGTTTTCTTTCATAGCTTTACTTGAAAAATGTACATTTGTTCATCAAAAGTTTGGCGCGATTTTGAGCTATGTACAGACAAAACCTTAATTTTATATAATATATTGCTAGATAATGTCACTTTAAATACTAAATTACTATTACATATTTAGAAAGAATGTTTTTGAAAGGTTTGAACTTCGACTAAATAAATTGAAATTCTTTTTAAAAAAGAATTGAATTTATTTCTACATTATATAATATATTTATACCTAAGTCATATAAGTATTTATAAATATTTTATATATTTGAGACTATATTTATATACCGATATATTATATAGGTATTTAAATTTCATAATAATAGACAAGATATACGGCCAGGGATAATGCCAAAATTCTTTTGATTCATCAAAATTTATTGAAATATGAATCAATTAATGCGAGAAAGGGCAATTAATTATTTGAATCCTATCGCTTATATTAATTTTAATAAAATTATTATTTAAAATATAATTAATAAAGCTCAAATAAAATCCATTTGTTGGATTGCCATATTATTTCAAAGCTATTATCAAATAATTATTCTAATAATTATATAATCTGAATATGAATTAAAGGGTTTTTTGTAGAATATAATGGCTCCAATCAAGTTACATTCATACATTTAGAAAAAAATATATATATAATTGGGCCTCTTTTTGAAATAGAAGCGTTTCCCAAAGTTGCGGATAATACACACATCTTGGCTTAATTGCCTGGGATAGAATTATATATTCCAATCCATTCATTTTATTGCAATTAATTGGATCCATTCACCCGTGTAACTCATTGATGGAATCACTCAATAGAATAACGTATTGTGTTTTGATGCCTTTGTGGCATATATGACTTTTCAAATTACACTGTAATCTTCCCTATACTATATATAGAGAACAAAGAAAATATTTCTTTCAGGTAAAAATATATACAGAATATTATTCCCTATTTTTTTTCCTTTTCCTAGGTTGTATGTACAGTTTTATCATAATTTTACAAAAATGGATAGCGCCGAGTTTCAACCAAGCAGCCAGTAAAATTTTCTTTTGATAACACTGTTCGAAAAAAATCACCCCCCCCCCCCTAAATCTAACAATGGATTTTAGTAGAGTTTTATACGCTGATTATAATGCAATTTCCCGATTTTTTTACAACACGTCAGAGTTTTGAGATATTATCAGTCAAAATGACGAAAAGGGACATTTCGACCTATTTTCGAGCCCCATTAGATATTAAACAGCAATATTTGAAATCAAAATAAATTACCATTTGTTTTAGCTCAATTATAACTCGAGTTATATCTAAAATAAACTAAAACTACGTGATTTTAAAGGATAATAAACATAGATAAAAACATAACTTTTATTTCTTTTTGCTATAACTCGAGTTCTAATTGAGTTAAAAACAAGTGGTAATTTGAAAATCAAAGAGGAAGCTGTTTTCTATTTCGTCATTAATATATTTTGATTTCAAATATTTCTGTTTATTATCTAATGGGACACGAAAATATGTCGAAATGGCCTTTTTCGTCATTTTGACTGATAATATCTAAAAACTATGACGAGTTGTAAAAAATCAGGAAATTGCATGATAATCAGCGTATAAAACTCTACTAAAATCCATTGTTAGGTTTACCTGGAGAAATTTTTGTTTAATTTTTGTCGAGCAGTGTAATCATCAAATATAGGAATATAAATGATAAAATCAGGTAATAATTTCACCTAGAACCAACACCTATCTCCTTAAAAGTTAAAAAATTAGGTATTTGTTAATGTATTGGATTTGTTTGTTTCAGCTGTGACAAATAGCTTTTTAGATTGAAAGATTAAAAAAAAAGTTACAGTTTCCATACTAGTCCGATCATTATTTTCAATAAAACATTCAATTTTCAGATTCTCTACAGTTACGGCTAGCTTTCGTTCATTGTATAAAAAATATTCCTATTGTCAGGACCTCTTTATCGAGTGGGATTTCGTAAACCGAGCTGTCATTCTCACGCAGCCCTGCGGAGGTTGATAAATAAAATGCCGTCAATTCATTCTAAACGCCACTTGTGATACTGAATGCTTAAGAAAAATGGATGCAAGCTTTTGTATGGAAAGAATCTTATATTGCATGTTCAATGTGGATAAAACTTGGAGATATTTTTCTCGAATTTCATTTTTTTAGAAAACCCCTTTTTCTCATCGGGATTTCTTCCAAATTAAACATGTTTACAATCGGCACTAGTTGATAAACGTCCAAAGTGACATCAATCTCACCATCTTTTTGAAAAAGTTTTAATCCTTTTCCTGCCGTGGAGCTCACTGAGAGATAGCCCTTTAGGTGAATCCCGCCTGAGCAGCCCCTGCCAACCTTGTCTAAACTTGGTGAGTGACACTATTATATTCCAGAGAATAGCATTCTATTTAATTAATAGTTGATTATTAATGGACTTATTGACCCAAGAAACAGAGTTTCTAACTAAAATTGATCTTCTTCCCTAATAATAGGGGATCGCGTGGAGAACACAGCACAGGCTTTACAAGACTTATGCAATATCTCAATATCTAATATCCAGTTAATATGACAATGTCAATAACCGGTTTAAGTGATTTTGAACGTTATTAAAAATACAATCAGGGATACTCATCAATATTTAAATAAATTCAATACTTGGGATTTATAATCACAAATTTACATAAAACTTGAATTAATCGGTATACTTGGAGGGTCGGGGGATTAAATTGTTTCGAAAATGTCATTCTTTTTTGCTCAGCTTACTTGAATGTCTGTAACGTGGAGAAAAATTATAAATAAGCCGGTCAAGTGAGAGTCCGACTCGTACAAAGTGTGTCTCGTACCTTATATTTTCCAAAATACTTGAGATATCAAATGACCATTCCATTGTAAAACATTTGGTGACTTTATATATAGATCTATTTTACTTTCACCTATCCTTTGAAACTAAAACATATTTTTTGCAAAAATGCTAAATTTTGTTCTTTCATTGACTTACGCGATTTTTCGATTTACCGAAAACCTTCGGAATCAATTAATCGCGTAATTCGTTGAAAAATTAATCGAATTCAACAACCCGGCATATTTATGTTTCATAGGTCTTAAAAAACCTTTCGATAGGGTAAGATTAGATTATATAATGCGTTATCTCAAAGAAAAAGAAGTTGCAGAATAATGAAAGATATGAACACCAATGCAACAGCAAAGATAAAATCAAATAACCAAATATCAGGATCTATTTTAATAACAAATGGAATAAGACAGGGCGGTTTGTTATGTTCAATGCTCTTAAAACTCATTAAGGACAAAATATTTGCATGTTTGAAGACCCAACTTGGATATAGAATGAGTTAAACTTCCATACAGTCTGTGTGTTATGCTGATGGCGTGGTTATATGGATATCCCACAGCAAGGTAAACCTGCAAACTTTCTTCGATCAAATTGTAGCATGATAAATAATATGGAGATATCCATCAGTAACAAAACAAAATATCTTGTGGTATCGAAAGAACATCTTAAGTGGGAGAACAAACTGAAAAATACAACAAATCGAAAAATTTATCTACTTTAGAGCGGAGATTTCGGCACATAGAGACCTTAGCCAGTTAAATAAACCCAAGTAACAAAAGAAGAACGAATAACTGGTTTGTTCTGGAAAAATAAATACCTAAATGCCAGCAAAAATCAAAGAAATTAATTTTAAAAAATAAAACAAAAAAGTTAAATGAAAACGTCATCAATGCGTGTTTTGATTTCAAACAAAATCTAATCTGATCTTAATCTTAATACATATAAAACAAATGAATTAATATGAAATTGTGCTTTGGTTTTTCTTATTTGTTTTTTCGTCTAAAGCGCACACACCATTTGGTAACTCATGAACTTATTCAGAGACATTTTGACAAAATAATTAATATTATTTAAAATATAATAAACGAAAATAAATTTAGGTCGAATCAAGGATTTTAATAGATATGTTTATATTGCATGTGGGAGGGTCCTGCCACCTCAGGAGTTGAACCCAAAAACTAGTTTGCTTTCCGGACCTCATACATGCAATATAAACATATATATTAAAATATTTGATTCGACCTAAATTGATTTTCGTTAATAAATTGATTAAATATCGCTAGTTGATTTTGAAAAAAAAATCGATCTTTCTTTCTCAATGTAGATACTCATTTCTTTGCTTTTAAAATATTACAATTTTTATGTTTCCCTTTTTCGAAGGCCTTACCTGTAAATGTTTTCTTCAAAATAGTTTTAACCATTTTATTTCCAATATTTCGAAAAAATATTAATTTTTTCATTCGGAATTACAATAATTTCCCATACTACGATTAGAAGACCCACGGCTTTTTCTTATTTTCGAGAATATGACGGATACCTGTCAAATTCATTCGCTGTTTTTTGTCTCTTTGTGGTGGTTCAAGAAGAGTTTTTGCCCATCCTCCTTCTAGAAGAGCCACGCTTTCAAACTGTCAAAACAACTTTAAACGAATTAGAAATCCGCTCTTGATCATCTCCATTTTGGCATCCAACTGTGCCCGTTGATTAAAAACCTTTCGATAATGAATTTCTTTACGGCTAAAGAAAATTTCCTAATTCTCTTTTTGTAAAAAGATAATTTCTCAAATGGCTGTGGGTACAGTTCTTTAAAAGGTGTCTCCCACATTCCCTTTTTTCTTTTCGCTTAACCTTTAAACGACTTTAAAATATAGCTATCGGATATTTATTAATAGCTTTAAAAATTGATTTTGTTATATCCATATCAATAGAAATTTATATTAGATTATAAATATTACCTTATTAAAGATAAAAAATTGATGCCCATATCACACGATTTTCTCTTATCTCCTAAAAAATATATATAATGCCATTAGGTACTCAGAAAAAATTCACGAGCAAATATCATCTACAAAATTCGAGTTATATTGGAAAATTTGTATCATATGCCAGAAGGGTTGTGTTCAATTGTGCTGAAGTAAACATAAGTGCTATTTAGCAGATGACACTCTATCGTGATTTAATTAGAAATTTAATTTGAGTCTGCTTCTATCGGTAATTTGAAAAAGTAATACGAATTATTATGTATTTAAAATTTAATTTAATTCAATTTTTGAGAGGCGTTACACAGGAATTGAAGATAAATTGGAGGAAAAATGAAAATAATTTCGGTACAGTTTCCCAAAATTTTCAGATAATCTTGAGAGGATTGAACTTTCGCATCCAACTAGAGGTAGAACTGTCCTACTAATATTATTATTTGACAACTCACTGCTAAGGCTCCACGTCAAGAATGCTGAGTGTATAAGAACTTAAAGACCACACTAAGTATCTAGCTTGATATAAGGGCTATTGGTTAATAGAGAGAGAAAAAAAGAATGAAATTTAATTAAAACTCAAAGATAAGCCGTGATTTTGGGATTTTATTGCCACAGATGAATACGTTTGGATAACTATTAATAGTAGGAGTCCAATTTTCAAGTCAACCTATATTTTGACTTGATTTATTAAAGGCCGAATCCTTCTCAGAATTATATAGAGAATAAAAAATTAATGATTGATTAACTTTTAAGGAGATAGGTGTTGATTCAAGGTAAAACATTTTTTACTATTAATTATTGGTTGCTTTTCATATAAAAAAAATATAAATATTTATAAAACCATCTTGGAAAGTTTATTTTTGAATTAAACGTTTCAGAATAAATTCTCCCTTTATCAATAGAAATTTTTTTTAAAAATTGAAATTAGAAAAAAAACTGTTTCCGCTAATGTTTCGAAAACAACTCTTCGTTTTCGAAACATTTTTCTTTTTTCAATTTTTAAAAAAAAATTCTATTGATAAAAGGAGAATGTATCCTGAAACATCTATTTCAAATTAAACGTTCCAAGATTGTTTTATAAAGATTTGTATTTTTTTATCATAATTATATATATAATATTTTAGTTAGTTATATGCAACCAAGCAAAGTGAAAATTTAATAGATCCTAGAATAATAGAGAGAAGTGCTGTTGATCAAATATCGTTTTCTACCTAACCTAGGCCTCAGACATTTTGATAGGGGTAGAATTCTTTTATTAACAAATCGTTTAGGCCTTTATTTAGTAACGAAAAAAATTAATTAAATTAAACTAAATTAAAAACAGAATTAAACTTCCTATAAGTCTGATCTGATTGATAAAAGCCCAAAAACTCACATTCTCTCTTAGACTGTCTTGTCCTTCGTTCGGCCCGTTAGTGAGTATATTGCCAGGAAAACGGGCGGTTCCAACAGATGTCTTTTCCGAGCAGCGATGAAGTCGATAATTAGTTAATATTCATTTTTCTCGTTCGTATTTAACAATACTATTGAAAAAAAATGTACTGTGTAAGGGGTTTAAATATAAACAATTTATTTTGTAGGAGCTTATTAATTTTTTACACCTAGAGTAAAAAGCAATGATTGAAGAATCTCTAAGATTTTCGAGAAAATACTCATTTGATTTTTTTTTTTTTTTTTTTTTTGTTTAATAATAAAAGAAGCAACGCCTATAACCCAAGTAGGAAGTGCCAGGCTAGATTAGAAAAATTATTTGAAAAGTAACTTTGATATATTTTTAATTAACAGCGGCCTTGAAGTTTAAAAATTAACTTTGATATATTTTTAATTAACAAGGGTCGTGAATTCTATGCCAGCATAAACGGAGAATCGAAGACCAGGATATTGGTTTTTTAAATTATAAATTTATATGTAATTTTTAGTTATAACTTCTATACAAATTATTCCATTTTCAACAAATGTATACAGATCAAAAATTCAACTTTTATGAATCTAATGATATATTTTTCAATAGAATTGACAGTCTAGTTAATTAGTTATTCATAAATGAAAAAATAAAAAGTTATTTACAGCCAGCAGAATATAACAAAAGTACTAGTGTAGAATACCAACTCTATTCCTTGAAATCGTTAATAAATGTTTTTATAATGAGAAAAAATGTATCTCAATATTCTTTTTATTAATATTATCACTTATAATTACACGAGAGCTTTTTTTTTGTCGAAGTAAACTTGACATTTTAATGAGAATTTTGTTGCCTGGCAACTAAACGAAAAAAACTACCTGTGAAAAAATTACGAGTCCGTCCTCTTGAGTGTAATTCGGTAAGACAATTTAATGAATCAATACGTAAATCACAAAATTAACAAAATTAAGACATAAATTAGTTTATTTAATTTAGAGGAAAAGTACAATTGTTAAAAATACAATTCTTATAAACAACTTGATAAAAGAATAAATAGAAAAATAAAAATAAAAAAAAATAATCGTATAGTATCTGAAATAAAAACATAAAATTAAATAAGATTTGTTTCCAAGCTATATAAAAAAAAGCCACTTGAACCACTTTATTTGTATACACAACTGTTTTGTTATGATTTAGACACCTGTTAATTAAAAACAAACAAAAAATTTCTAATTTTAATATAATGTAATAATATTTGCTTTAACCTATTAGTGGGTTTTAAAATTAAAAAAACAATTAATAAATAAAACATAATTGAAAAAATAAAGCTAGGTTCAGTTTTTTCGCTGGAAAAGTTAGGGTAAACTTTTTTCGCTGTCATAGTGACAAAAACACCGTTGCTTATGGGACTTTTAGTGTATGAATTAAATTGTCAAAACAAAGATTTGTATTTGAAATTAACCTCATTATTAACAATTTTTTTTATTAAAAAATTTAATAGGCAGAAATTGTCAATCTGCAGAAATACAAAATATTTTTTCGTAGATCAACCAGGTAGAGCTGCTATCCTGAACCTCCTTAAACCAAACTTTAATTGGAGCTAGGCTGTGAGCATAGGGTGGAGCTCGAGCCAAGCTTGGGTTGCTAGACCTTGTCTGCCCATTCATTGGTCGAGCCTTAACCAATGCTCGCTGCCTAGCTTCCACCAAGCTTTGATTGCATCCAGGCTATGAATATCGAGTGGAGTTCGAGCCAAACCCACGTGGCCAGCTCAATTCATGAAGTGACTATTACAAAAAACTCCCACTTATAAAACAGCCATAAAGCGAAATTCATCTCGTGTTCTTTTGATAATAATTTATCACAACGAGTTCTAGTAATGAATAAGAGCCACCAAATGTAAACTTAATGTAAGACAAGTTTCATTTTGAATGGGGAAATACAAGAGTGAAGACGTGTTGTTCGAAGTTGTTCATGTAGGAAAACAGTCAAAAACCAATATCTCTACTTTTTTTTTTATAAGCAAAACAGTATTGTCGTATGAAATAATAGACATTTTAAAAATTGGTGAAACTCAAAAATTGATAGAATGTGGTTCCGACGATATAGAGGACCCTAAAATCTCCTATCATTCAAAGACTAATGAGCTAATTTATATTGTAAACTTAGCATCTTACCGAGTAACACACTAATGGGGAAATACCTAGGAACATTAATTATCAAAGGCGTCCACAATGCTCGGTGTCCCCTATTTCTTAACACAACTTGTGTTCGCATATAGAGAGAGGCCATATGAATTTTGGTTTTTGGCTGTTTTACATTTGCCACAAAGTCATGACACTAATTTCGCTTTGTGGCTTTTTTATTCGTGTCAGGACATTTCGTGGTCGAATTGTTACCTCAGTGAACACTTTCATTCTATGAACCATTGAAAATCTAAATGAAGATATTTTTATGATCAAGGGACATTTTTTAATTTGTGCATGTTAAAAGGTAATGTAGGCCATTTTTGCTAATAGCTTGAAAAAATATAATTAAATGTATCGAAAAATATAATTAAATGTATTGAAATATTTGTATTAACCATTTGAATAACAAAATAAATTACTGGAAAGAAGCAATTCAATTTATTTATCCTTAACAATAAAAAATTAAATGTATAATTTTATTGTATATATATATATTTGGACTTATTTTCCACTTTTGCCAGCCTTTGCTTCATCTAATACCATATACACCAGAGCAATTGATTTTTCCTTTATTATTTGAATCGAGATATCCACTATGCGACATCGAACTCTTTTCAAATTTTCTAAAAATATGATTAAGTTATTAAGTCATACTAGAAGAGCTACTCACATATTTGCCATACTACAATCATTACTTCAAGACCTCATGTTGGACCGTAAAATTTGAATTGTTAAGGATATACCTATACAGGTTTTCAGCATTTAATTGTTTATTTATCGAAAGGTTGTAAATAAAGGATTCAGGGGTTAATCTATTGACCAACAATGGTTACTGTCATAGATTTGTCTTCGTATATTTAAAATATCCTATTTCCAATTTTTTATCCTCCAATTGCGATCAAGTTAGAGATAAATTCAGTCAAAGTGTTATTTCGTTAATCTCTTTGATTATTAAGACTAAAATTATCCTCCTGCTTTTGTCTTTCTCAAATTCTGTAACATTAATCCCAATAGATCAGTTAACATAAAATTTTTCGTATCAAATCATTATATTTGATGATCGAATTCCAAGCCATTACCTATAGAGTAGCTTCTACGTGCGCTAATTAATTAGTCTATTCCACTGCTGTTATCTCAAATGCCCTTCAGGGTAAATCCTGTCAATGATGAGGGCTTCCAATGAAATGGACCTCAAGTCAACAGCACGTCTTACACTCACTCCTCTTCAACCATACAAATCCTCTTTTTCACCAAGCATCTCTATTGATACTATAGATTATGTAATGGATCAAAATAAACATAATGCTTTTATATGTTCAAAAAGTGACATGAATAAATGATTATAGAAAATCCAGAGATGAACTAACAATGCATATATCCTAATGAATAATACTCAATTAAGGATGGCAAATCGTTAAAAGAGGATTGTCAATTAAGACTTTACAGTAATTATGTATATTTCTAATGCATCCAGAAAATCTCTTTGTTTTAAACTAAATCTGCTTTAGAATACTAATAAATAATTTAGATAAAAGCTTCCATGATAAAAAGACTAAGCAACTGAAGAGATATTGTGGATCAAAGTCTCTGGAAAAGAGAATAAAAATGAGAAAATAATTCCATTGGAATTGTATTTGAAAATTTTTAAAATTTAATAATAAATGGATCTCAGCGAAGGTTTTAGTATGTACGAAAAAAGAGCAAAGGAGTGTTACAAAATATAAAATGAGATCAAGAATTCCACTATGTGGAAAATGAAATATCTCGGAATAGAATAAGTAAAAAAAAAATGAATGCAATTTTAAATAAGACCTTTATTTAAAAAAAAAAAATTGATTAAACTAAAATAGTTTAATTCGAAATAAGAATAATACTTATACCCTTCAATTAATTTTCAAAATAAAAAGACAATACCTGAGGAAAATACCATCGCGTTGTATGAATGTGAAAGCTGATCGATAGAAGAGACAGAAAGCATAAGATTAGAGGCTTTTGAAATGTCGTTCTATAAGAGAATGTTGAAGATTAAATGGCTGGATAGAATTACAAATGTGAAAGTTCTTTAAAGGATTAGAGAAAAGAAAACATTATAAAAGAATCTTGGGAAGAAAAGATGAGTGCACACTTTAATTGTTTTTATTGCTGAGAGACATGTTGGATGTTGAAGTGGAAAATAAAAGGGGAAGATGCGGAGTATCTGATTTAGAATATATTCACCAGATAATGAACGATATAAAGCCCGCAGCACACAAGGCTTTTTCCCTACCTGTTTTTGGGATGGGAGCTCTGGATTGCAATTTGGAAGCCTCTCGGGATAGAAATGACTACTGGCTGCTGGCTGTCTTTCTGGCTAGCAGGATTGATTTAAAAGATAGGATATGTTCTATTTTCCGGCTTGGTCCTGGGATGCTTTTAAGTGGGAGCAGACAAAAAATTAATAAAACAACCCTCGTGTGCAGCAGTCTTAATATATGAAACTTTTAGAAAATTAACATGAGATATAGTCGACTGGTAATTTAGGCTTGAGGACTGATTATTTTGTTGATGATAATTAGAAAGAAGTTTGAAGTAATTTTGAGCCATTTTTTGCCTAAAAACACTCTTTAAAGTTAAATCAATATTCAATGTTCTTTCAAATTTTGAAATGAATTGAGCTGAGTTTTTGTTCAATAATTATTACAATTTCATATCTAAAATTTTTATGACTATCTTGAGCGTTTTTTATTGTCACCAGTAGCTGCGGCTCATCCCTAAAATTTCAAAACATTTATAACGAAAAATTCTATGAAATTGAAATTACATAGAGGATAGTCGGTCTTGAAAAAGTTTACACTTTTCCTTCAATTTATTTTTACCTTGGCATAAACATTTGTAAAATACTTTATTTAAAGAAAACCGTGTTTCGTTTTTGTCTTCTGCTAGATATATCTATAATATTTTAAAATATAAGAAAGATTCTAATGGGTTTGAATTATCCTTGCTGAAAAAGGAAACCCTATCGACAACTCCCGGATACTCCTAGCTAACTCCGGAAATTTATTTGCCTTTACTCTTTTAGAGTTTCGCAATAAAATCAAATGTTAGGTGTCACTGTGGGGTCTGACTTTTCCCTTGGAATGATCGATTAGTATTTGAAATTCGCAGTAGCCATATAAAAGTCCATTCTATCATTAATTCCTGAAATTGGTGAAATTTTGTATTGCCATTGGAAATATATTTATGACTGGTAAATTTCAAGATACAAGTGGGTCATAATTCGATTACATGATTCTACCCAGACAAACAGACCGATATATATATAATATGTATCCGTGGTGGTTGGTGACTTTTCAACCAGGGGATGCTGTCCAAAAAAGTACCCTTCATTTTTTGAAATTTTATTTTAATCTTCGAATTTTTTGCAAATTTCATCGAATACGACATCACTTTTGAAATTTTTCAAATTTAACATTAGATTTTTAAAAAATATATTTTGTGACCTTCGCCCCAAACGGATACTGCTTTGTGTGACTGTGGGTAGGAGGCAGAAATTAATTCTTGTGACTTAAACTCTACAGACCCTGAGATGGAAATCGACCATCTTCCACAATGAATCATCCAGTCCTATAAGAAAATATTAAATTTCTCCTAATTCTATTGCTATAAACAAGCTATGACTTGTTTATAGCGCTCTTAGTTATTTCAGATCTTATACATTGAGAGTTCTTAGAAATGGATTAGTCCAGATATTCTGGCGAATCATCTTTATTTATTCCTTTTATGTATTATTACTATTTTAATAGTTCCTCAGCGAGAATAATTTTTATTCGACTCAAACTCGTTTGGACTTGCTTTGACATGCTTGAACCGGAAGATAATATAGCAGGCAGACTTCAAACCTTCTATCGGCACCCTTTTTGGAAAAATCATTCTTTTTTTTTTTTTTTTTTTTTATAATGATACTGATACAAGAAGAAGTTGCACTAAGAAGGTACAACCTCTGTAGTCCGTGGTGGACCCTTGTAACGGGAAGATAAGGGGAGATTTAGTGATTGGGTAGAAGTCGAAGGTATCTGTGGATGCTGGTCTTGAAAGATTAAAGGTCATAAGTTGCTGGAAAGACGGTCAGGAGAAGAGAGTTCCAGTCTCTAGATGTCATAGGGATAAATGAATTGGCGATGCGTTTGTTCGATTAGTATCCAGTTTAAGCGCGTAGGGGTGTTGAGTTTTAGAAAATCGTGTATTTCGCGCAAATGAAGCCCTTGTTGGGATTATTGATTTAATTTCGTCAGAACAAAAGCCATGGTAATATCTATAAAAAAGGGAAAGGGCGGAGACAGATCTACGATGGGCTAGGGAGTCGAGAGTGTCAGTTAATGTAGGATCGCCTATCAGTCTGATAGCTCGCCTCTGAATTGCGTCCAGGGTTTCAAGAGAATACTTGGGGGCCCCTCTCCACAAATGCGAGCAATATTCAAGACAGGGGCGAATTTGAGCCTTAAGGAGTTGAGTGGGGGTGAAAAATCGTTTGTAAAGTTTAGGGAAAGCGGTGTTGGTTTATAGTGAAACATATTAAACAAAGGAATTATTATTTAACGGGTTATAGTGGTGTTTCACAAAGAGGAAATAAAATTAAAAAAATTAAAAAATCTTTTAAATTATTTTGGAGATTTTTTATTTATCTCTATACATATTTCGGGCTATGAACCCTTCATCAGGAGGTTAAACAGAACACTTAAAGAGAAGCAAATTAAAAAATTAAAAAATCTTTTAAAACCAGCTGTAAGAATTTTTTCATTTATCTCTATACATATCTCGGGCGCCATCAGAGGTTAAACAGAGGGTCTGTTTAACCCTCCTGATGAAGGGTTCATAGCCCGAAATATGTATAGAGATAAATAAAAAAAAAATCTCCAAAATAATTTAAAAGATTTTTTTTAATTTTAATTTTATTTCCCTTCTTTGTGGAACACCACTATAACCCGTTAAATAATAAAATCGTTTGGCTCGAAAAGCAAATCCAAGCTTACATGCTGCAGCCTTTGCTACTGAGATAATATGGTCATTCCAAGAGAGGTCAGAACCTAAGGTGACACCAAACAATGATATTTTATTACGAAATTCCAATGAGCTCGAATCAAAGGAAATGTCCGGAAGGTTCCTATCTGCGCGCCTAGAAATTAGGCAGCATTGTGTTTTACCAGCATTAAAGTTTACCAAGTTGTGAGATCCCCATTTTTTTAGCATGCTTAAGTCTGAATTTATTGAGGAGGCTATGTTTGCGCGATTGTCTAGTAAGGATTGAGCGTTGTGGAGGGTGCTATCGTCAGCGTAACAATGTATTGGATTGGAGGGCAGATTTAATAGGTCATTAATATAGATAATAAACAGCGTGGGAGAAATGACTGAGCCCTGAGGAACTCCAGCATTAGTATTAAAGGACGAGGATGATATTCCGTCAACCTCGACTTTAATAGAGCGGTTTGAGAGAAAGCTCTCAAGCAACTTGCAGAGGCTCGGGGGGAGGCCAAATGCAGGTAATATGGCAAGAAGATTTTTGTGACAGACTTTCTTTCATTTTCTTTTCTTTCATTTAATTTCCCCTTGAAATTATGCAACAATTTTATTTCATTTCGAGAACCAATATATTTTTCAAAATAAAAAAATGTTTTTTATAGAATTATTTGAAATAACAGATAATAATTTCAAAATTTAAAGATCCTCCTTGAAATTTTAAAATTATATAGTTATGAAAATACTCTAAATGTTTGAAATTATAGGGATACGCCGCATCCACAGCATCCATGAACCGCACGCCACTGATATATATATATATATATATATATATAGTTAAATAAAACCATGTAGGTAATTAAAACCCTAATTGCACAATAATAGTAACTACATAGTGCCTATATAGATTTCGAGAATCTATATAGGCACTATATGGTTACTAAATAGTTTGAAACATTGTGCTACTAGGGAAACTAATTAGATTTTAGGCATTCTAATCTTTTTTCTTGATATACTAAAAATTAGAAACAAAAATCAATTTATTACATTTAATGATCATGAAAGGGGGTACATATTTATATAGGTATATCAACATCACTATTTCTAAAATGTCTAAACAAGTCTTTTAATCGATTAAGAAAACTCACCGAAACTTATAGTAATCATTGGGTGACTAACTATTTGTCTTGTTTTTAACCTATTCCGAAATAGATTAATAAACGCAGAAAATATTCTTATGTACGTTGTATTCAGTGGCTTTTAGAGAAGGGCGGAGGGGGCAGTCATTTTTGGTATTAAATTTTTTTTTAACCTTTTTTTAATAATAAGAAGAGTGAAATTTTAAGCTATTCCGAGAGCTAACAATTAGAATAAGCACTTGGTTCTAGTAATCCTGGAAGTAATAAAAAACTATCTTGTTTTTGAGATTACTTATTTCGTAAAAAGCAGATAAAATGATTTTTTTTCTTTTCACTAAGTAATTTATTTAGACCAGCGGTTAAAAAAGTGGTTGCATTCCATCAAAATCGAATTTAAGAGTCTAAGCAGCTGAAAGAGTGCCCCTTAATTATTTTACCGTTGATAAGTTTGTAATGGGAGTATACAGGTATATATTACTATACTCTGATCAAAGAAACAAAAGAGAAAGCAAAGAACCTTTTATGTCCTAAAACGAAATCAAAATCAAAATAAATATTTATTTTGCGGGTATGTCTCTTTGTGCAGACACGATCAAAGTATCCTTTACTTTTTAGATTTAAACAGCCCTAATAAAATAACCAGAGGCTAAATACTGAAAGCTAGAACGTGATGGTTAATAAAATTCACAATAACAATGTGTCGAGAAAGTTTAACTTGTTGAATGTATAACATTATATATCCATTTAAGCTAACTCTGTGGATACAGAATATTTTTTTTAAATATAAAATACTTTAAAAAAATCACTATTTTCAGTAAATTTAAGTAAAAACTAAAAATAAAAATAAAATTCAAATTCCTCTTTGAATGAGAATACTTTATTTAATTAGCTACATAATGAAATACACCTATTTTTAGAAAAAAAAAAATCCAAAAAAAAGTATTATTTAATTAAATTAACAAATTCATAAATTTGTTCATGCTTTGTTGGTTGAATCACTTGTTAATATTTTTTTTACTAAAAACCATGTTGCGAAAATCTACGATGACTTGTATATTAAATCAGATTTTTGTAGCGTCCTTGCAGCATTGTTTTTAATCATGTTTTAAGTGCTTTTTGTGAATTAAAAAAAAATATATATCTCACCAAAGTACTTGAATGGAAAACTATTAAAATTAGATGACTCCCAAATTAGTTAGATAGAACATCTGTATTCAGGATTTTATAAATATACTAGTTGTGACGCCCGCCTCTGGCGGGTATCTTACTATCCAGATCCCTTCGCCACCTGGACCCTCCTGCTCCCTCTACCTCTAACAACTCTTCACTGTACCTACAGACAAAACCTCAATTATATATATAGATAGAAAATTTCATTTAAATTGGTAACCATGACGACTGTTTTTGTTGGGGGACAGACGTAGGTACATACAGAGGCAGGCACAAATGCCCTTAATTAGTATGTGATTTACATAAATTATATTAGTTTAGACACAAAATTTTGAAAGTTACTTTATTTTAAAATCACTATTTTAACCTCACATATAAAGTACTGAAAAAATTCTTAATATTTTTCATGAGTACAATATTTCGAATATGGTGTAGTAATGGAGATAAATTATTTATTTATTTATCTGTCTTGCGGTAGCTAGTAAAATCTTTTAAAGTTCACACACTATAAGTACCAACAACTTAGCTCAAGAAAAATCTATGGAAACTTCAATTGATGCCCCCACATGGCCAAGATGATATCAGGGTGAAGGCTTGTTCTGCAGCTTATACTAAATATTATTTTAACAAATAAATAAATTCAATTTAATAATATTTTAAGTTAGTTAATGTTCAAGTTTGATTTAAGTTAGGCATTTGTTTTTGCTCTTTATTCAAAAAAAGTCATTCCCCGCTCTAACTAATTAATTTATATCTTGCCTCTTAATGATATTAAGAGCGATTCATCTCTTGCATAATTTAATGTAATTTCTTTTTTCTTTTTTCAAAGCGTTAAGTATTTGTGTTTGTACAAAAGTAAGAAGTTTACTAAGAATTTCAATTGTAAGACAATGTCCCAAAGGCATTTGGTTGATTCCTCAAGAGATGGGTATTCAATGTCGCCTCCCTCGTGGGCACTAACAAGGCCACAGGCCAGGGGGCGAAGGACCAGCTCTCTGAGGCATCGACCGACCTCGGCGACGCCGTCAGCTCACGCCATCGGCCGTCGGCGACGCGCACTCGTAAATGTCACACTTCCTCAAACCGCCGATAGAGTCTCTCTCTCTCGACTCGAGAATCTACCCCCAAAACATTCCTCTCTCAGGGAGCGATTTTTTAAAAGTGATCTAAGCTAGATTAATTAAATAATATTTTCTTCATTGAACCTTCCAATCGTATCTATCAAATACGCAAATAAAGTATTTGTTTCCTTATCTTGAAACTTAGTTGTTCTTGGAAGCCCCCCTTTTTTAACAGATTTCAAAAAAGGAGGAGGTTCTCAATTTTTTGTGTGTCTATATTACCTCATATCTTCATCAATTGTGAACCGATTTTGATGATTCTTTTTGCATTGGGTTCAGTCTAGTTTCCGATTAGTCCCGTTTTATTTCATTGGTATTGAACCTTTTTTGATATGTTTGTTCTGGCATAACTTCTTTGTTTATGAACCGATTTTAATGATTCTTTTTTTATTAAAAAGAGGGTACCTTAGGGGTGGTACCATATTAATTTGGTCAAGTTCTGAAGATATGATCAATGACAAAATAACGTAAATCTCCAATTCTGATGACCAAATAATCGAAATTATAATAAATAAAATCTTTTATAAAAAAATCTTAAAATATTCATTTAAAACTCTCAAACGTTTCCAGAGAATTTCTATATTTATTAATTGAATTTTATTATCATTTTCTGATTTATTCCCCCGACGCTTTCTCTTACGAGATGCATGCAAGTTATTATATTAAGTCACTATTTATAACATCACTAAAATGAGAAAAATAAAAATAATTTTTATAAAAAAATAAATAAAACCGACTTCAAAAAAATTAAATGCAACAAAATAAAATAATAATAACTTAATTTAGTTACAAATAAACGACGAAATATTAACATGAAATCACTTTTTGAAGTCGGTGCCAAAAATATACAATTTTATGAATCGCACTCGACGGATCTTACTTGGTGGGTACGCTCGCTTATATAGTTTGTTTGGCACCGACTTTTAAAAGCGATTTCATGTTAATATTTGGTCGTTTAGTTGTAACTAAATTAAGTTATTATTATTTTATTTTTTGCATTTAATTTTTTTGAAGTCGGTTTTATTTTTTTTTATAAAAATTATTTTACTATTCTCTTTTTTCGAGTCCACCATACCTCAGTCCTAGCCGCGGCTGTCTACCGAGACCATAAGAACAAGAAACACGTATTTTGTACTCCAGAAATACGCGCGTCCATCCATCTAATTTTTTTAAATCTTTTATTTTTAATAATTTGTTGTCAGATTTGTAATCACCCGTTATAAATGTAAAATGTGTAAACAGTTTATTTACTTACAACATTCAAGAAATGTTTGCAAAGATTGTATTTCATCTTAAGAATAATTTTATAATTTTTACATAAGTTTACTTTTTACTTTACCATACAGGGTATGGTCAAGTATTGTAATCGTGCATGAAAAAAGTGTTTTTTTCCTTCTTTTTTTTGAAATATCTAAAAAACGGCTGAAACTATTTTGATTAAAAAAATTGGGCGAAACCATGGCATTTTGGTCTACAAAAAAGCTCTAATAAGTAAACATCGAAAAAATTATATTTTTAGAGATAATAATTGTTTTGTCAAAATGTCTGTTAGTCTGGTTGTCAGTTAGTCTGTGCGTTACCAAATTTTTGTGGACGAGCTAGCTCAAAAACTAGTGTGAATATCAAAACCAAATTTCACACGTAGTTTTAGCCCATTGAGATTAAGAACTGATTAGATTTTGGTGCATATCGACCAAAAATTAAGGGGAGTGGAGGGGGGGGGGTTAAAAATTAAAAATCTAGTCCGTTTGAACAAATTCAACGAAATTTTGTATACATAATCAGTGGGACACCAGAAGTCTAAAAATGCAAAACCTAACCGCCAAAAATGGGGGGTGGGGGGGGGGGGGGGGGTAGGGTCAAAAAATGAAAATCTTACCCATTTACCAAACTCAACCAAATTTTGTAAATATAATCAATGGGACCCCAGAAGTATAAAAATGCAAAAACTAACTCCCCCTACATGATTATAAATAATTTTAGGGGCCAGGTTGTATGGTAAAGTCAAGTGTATGGCCACATTAGAACACGTCGGCTTATTTCTTTTTATAAATTTTGAAATACATTTTTTTAAATAATCGTTTGGCTTTTTTTTATTGAATAACCATGAACTATATCAAACATTACTTTTTCTTACAATAATTTGATGTTTAAAAAGGTAAAATTGCTTGTTGGTAGGATGTCGTATCTGCGAGATTCTCGCGACAGTCTTTGGTAGTCTAGGAGGCCCGCCTATCGGAAAGGTGAAACGACACTACTCCTGGAAAGTTGAAAACACTCGATTCCAGTGGTGTGTGATCCATGGAATGCGGCGCATCCCCCAAATTCCAAAATATTAAGGGCCGGTTGTATGTCGCAAAGTAAATGCTTTTTACCAGGTGAAGTCTTCTACAATTTTGTTTATACCTAGTGGATTAGAGATATTTAGATCCATCAGACTACATATATTCTCTTGTACTTCTTTTTGAAATAAATTCCAGTCAGCTAGGTTATAAATCCATTTTTTGGGTCCTTCAGATGGGAAACTGTGCTGAAAGTGCCTGTCATCTAATTGGGCATCCCAGTGCCTCCATTTACCATCTACCGTTTGTTAGTGGTAAAAAGCATTTACTTTGCCTTATACAACCGGCCCTAAGAGTGTTTTCATCCGTGTTTTATTTGAAAATTTGTAAAATTTTAAAAACTTTTAATAAATACTATACAACTAATTCATTTCCAGATATCGAAAGTTTAAAATTTACTGAATTCTTAGCAAATTTAATCTTTTAACTGCGGATGTGGCCTATAAACCACATGCTAAAATTATAGCCAGACGCCGGTGTGGTATACAAACGCGCCACTGGATAACAATAAATACATGAACTATTTTTTCTATTTTTTGTATTTGGAGCGCTTGGCTCTACAAAAAATACCAGCAGTTAAAGAGTTAAAAAATATGGATAAAATCAGTGGCGTAGCCAGAAAATTTTCATTGGGGGTGGGGGGTCAATCCACAAAGCAAAATATTTAGAGGGATTTTTTTTTATTAAAACATAACCACCCGGAACGTTTTGGGGTAGTTTGACCTTTTATGTTTTTAGGTGTGCCGAATCCGAATCTGAGGTTTACTAACAAAATTTTGTCACCGAACATTGTCAAAAATGCAAAAAAAGGTAAAAAATCTCATTTTTAGCGATCTTTTGCTTATAACTAGAAAACTACCAACTTTTCGTAAATAACCTTTCTATTTAAAATTAAAGTTCATAATATTTCCTACAAATTCCACAATTTAAGTTTTTTCTCCGACGAACCGTTCGGGCTCAAGCGCTTGTTGACAATTGGCGTATTTTTTCTGTTTCCGTAAATCACAAAAACTCGCACTTTTTTCGATTTTTTCACAATCAAAATTATCCCAAAACTTTCCTGCGAGGGGCCTTTTAGAGAACAATTTAACTGGACTATAAAGGTATTCAAGAAATTAAAAAAGAACCTAATTCTTGATTAAACATGAAATATATTTAATTACGGTTAGTTTGCCATTAGAAACGGTTTTTCGTTGACGTTACTCATCCCAAGAACCCTGTCCTTGGGAGGGCGGGGGGGGGGGGGGTTCTGATCCCCAAAACCCCCCACGTGGCTACTTCTCTGGATAAAATATTCTTGTGGAAAAAAATACTTTGATTTTGTCAGGTTATAAAGTAAATTAATTTATATGTACTCGACGCCTGACTATTGTGGCAGTGATTCGCTCTACTATATCTATTAATTAGAATGATTAGCCCATTCAAATAGGTATTATACCTCCACGGGGGTAATTACCTCTAGGCTAGGAACCCCACAAATTTTGAACCAATATCTTCCTGTTTTAAGTCTAGCATAAAAATTTGTTAGTATGTATCATGTTTCCAGAAGTCTCTCTAAATTTTAGCTCTATAAATTTTTTTAGAGGTCTGTTAAGAATTTTGAAAATTCCAAAATGTAAAAAATTGTTTTTTTCTTTTTCGAATTTTTTATATATATGTAATAAAAATAATCTCCTGAAAATTTCACCTCACGATTTTAATTTTTCAAGGTCACTCAAGTATATTGGAGATATTTTATTGATTCGTGTTTGACGTTTTCGAGCAAGCTATAAATTAATATTAATATTTAGGGTTGATTTATTGTTTTTACTATCAATTTACAACATAATGAACAAAAATAGAGGAGGAGACTCAAAACAAATAGGTATTAAAATATATTTATTGTCAAAATGACATCTAAAATGGCTAGTGATTTTTTTTAAGGTTTTTCAGAAGAACATTCCTCCTTCTTCAGGGTTTAAAAGGGTCAATGAATCAAGGGTGTAATTACTCCCTTTTTGTCTTGTTTGTTGTTACTATGATAGACATTGAAGAATGAGAGAATATTTTCCGAAAGATCGGTTTTTATAAATACAAATATTTTGACACCAGAATGAACTTTTTGTTTATGAGTTATCAACAGTATTGAAATTAGTTTGAATTTCAAAATAAAAAAAAAAAAAAAAACAATCAGGGACTCTCACACCGTCGAAAAAATTCTGATTAGGTCCCCTACTGATTTGGTCCAGCTCCCTGTGTTTATGTCATCTTATTTTGTTAATTAAAAATCGAATAGAAATAATAATTTGGAATTCTTTTGAAAAATTATTTATCAAAATTAGAAAATTGATAAGAAATAAATAAATATTTTCCTTTCATTGAAAGCTCAGTTGAGGCCAGGCAGGTGGAAGAGGAAGCAAGACGAGACGCCCTCAACTAAAGGTAAAGAGAGCTTAATTTCTAGCTTCCTAAAACATACTTTCTCTTGTCTTAATCAACCCTAATTAACGTTATACTAGGTGGCTCAATCTTCATCCCTTATAAGCTTTATCTTCCAGGTACTAATTATATAATACGCTATTAAAAAATTCATTTTTTGATTAAATTAATTCTCACGTCAATTTCTTGTAATATATAGGAGTAATAATTATAACAAATTATTAAAATTCTTTGCCTTACTAGTGTATTGAGTCAATGTAATATTTCCTGTTTGAAAAAGTCTGTGAAGTTTTCATTCATTGATAGAGGAGGCTTCCTCCATCCACCAAAGTGTAGCTTACAAAAAGTTACAGAAGTGGGCAGCACTTAACGGCAGCGCCTGAATTTAGGCATCATATACGACTCAGCAACCCGCAAGTTGCAGCTGCAGGCTTCGATTCAACCAGTCTAGCCGTATATATACCTATAGATATGTATTTACGAGGGGTGAACCGCGATTTTAATTAGGTGTACACCGTCTTTGGAATTACTTTGGAATTCATTAGATCATCTATTGTCTTCTATTGTCTTCTACTTGGAAATGAAAGTGGAAGTGGAAGTAGGTGTACACAATTTTAGGTCACGGTTCACCCCTCGGATATTTATTTCTTTTAGAATCGGGTTCTCGAAAACGGCCCAAACGATTTCGATGAAAATCACGAGTTAGGGCTTTTTTGAGTCGACAATTCAATCTGTCAGGGTCTGAATATTAGGTTACTTTAATTTGATTTTTTTTAATTAAAGTAATTATACACATGTAGCTTTGTCAAAAAAATATAATTAAATTTGTTCAATTTCCTTTATTAATTAATTGATTGATTTTAGAAGCCATTAATAGTTCTTATTAACAATATTATTATATCTATATTACAATTAGGAAATTAAAAAGACTGATGATGAACACCAAACTTTCAAAAATACGAGTACAGTCTCTAACAAATAAAAAATATATATATATTTATATTCATTATATACCATATATGTTTTATTTGCATTGAGTAGAGGACAACCCCATTGATTTCTCTTTATGAATCAAAAACTCTTTTACTCTCACCCAAACAAAATCAATAATTAATTAATTCAAGCTACAGAATGCGCTCTTTAATCCAGCATGTTCGAAACCACAGCCTTGCCAGATTAGCAATTTTGTCGGATTATTGAACGTAAATATAGTTTTAAGGGAACACTAAAGAAAAATTAATACTGTATAATGATATTTTAAATCAAGTTGTAATAAGCTGCTCTTTGGCAAAAAAATACACACATGAGCGTTACTGTTTACCATAAATTTAGCCTATGATACCATTTTGCATCCGTAATTCGGATCTGTTCTTCAAAAAAACATTACGAATTATAAACAAATTTATAAGATTTTCAGAGTTATAGATTTTGATGAATTCGGCAAATTCTATAAATTTATTTAATGCATCAGAAGACTGTTTCTATGAGACTTTAGCTCTGTCTACAATGGCTCCTCTTCTTAACGCTAGCTAGTGGTTCGGTCGATGCTATATTACAGAATGTGCTGAACCGATGATTAAAGAGCACCTACTGTATTTTCTACTGAAGACGGAGAGGTAGAACTCAATGGTCAATATATGTAAAGGCAGCCCAAAGATTATGAAATCCACAAATTCCAAATAAACATTACCTTATGAAATCCGACGAATTGGAGTATAACCTTTCCTTCATCAGAGTATAAAAAAGTCAAAGAATCCCCCCCCCCCCCCCCAAGAGCATATTAATATTATTTTTAATTATTAAGTTCAAAACAGCAACCTGCACAGCGATACCTTGATGATGACTAAAGTGAGTCTAAACATTGAAAAAAAAATTGCATTCAATTTTATTTAATTCTGACGGAAAATACAAATAGACCTTTTTATTCGAATTTAAAATTAAAAATAATATTACTATATCGCTTTTATAACTAGAGAAAAAATTACCGAGCAATGGTATTAGATACATTGTGCAAAACAAGTAAAAAAAAACAACACATTTCATGGAAAATGATAAACGGTTATCTTATTTAGGGCTAAGTTTAGTAAAAATTTTAATTATTATTTTTATTGTCTATTTTATTTTCAAGTTGGTACTTTGGTTTCTCTGGTCATATGAAGAAATAAAATGATCAATATAGTCGCTCATAAGATTAGAATTCGAGTCTACCTCTTGTAATAACTTACCAAGCACTGAATTAAGGGTTGAACTCATTCTGATGAGAATATCGCATTAAAAATAACTAATAAAGTTTCAGGTGAAACCTATCTTTTAATAAACAACTCAAACATCTAAGCATGAAATTTACTATTTTGATTATGTTTCTTATTTGGTAATATTTTTTTTTTTTATTTTACTTTGAATACAGAGATGATTCAGAATATTTCATAAGTATTATTTCTTTTAATATAAATAATCAATAAATAGATAAGTGATTTATTAAGGTATCTAATTAAATAAATTATTTAAAATTATAATTATTCATTTTTCGGGATGAATGAAATTTTAATATCTAGTCAGAGAAAATTGACTCACGTCTAAAGTTTCAAAAGAAATTTCATTAAAGAGGAGAAACACTTTTTCGGAATTGAAAATATCAAACTCTTAATTAAACAACTTCCTGATTATACATCTAATGAGAGTGTAACTGAGAGAAAGTTAGCGATTTGGTTATAACAGGTCGGGATAAGAAAATTGTTCTATATTAAGCAACGTCACCCATCCTTCAGTAGCTTCATCGATTCAGCTCCAAATTTAGAAATATAATGATCTTTTCGTAGTGTTATAATACCATAAAGCTATGGACCAGGCACTTATTCAGAAATTTTTGGGGGGAGTGGGAAATGAATAATGTAGTAAAAGTTATTTTATATATTAACTTTTTTGTGGACTTACAATTTTATATACATATTTAAGCTGAATGATTTGTGTCAGGAGCCAAGTATAATACAAAATAGCATACACATAGTTGATGAATAAGATTTTAACAGATTTATCCAATTATTTTATCAAAATTTCTCTGTGCTTGTGAAAGTATCACTTTTACTAAATTTTGAGCAATCTCTTTCTGAAAAACCAATGAAAATAACAGAATATAATAATATATAGTTGATTTATATATTGAGATTAAGAACTCTTTAGAGACTAGAATATGGGTAAATTTGGGTTAAAAATTGGGAGGGATTCGAAAAAAAAATTTCTAAAGACTCCATGGCCAAAAATTAAAAAAGCTCACTTATGTAGCCAGGAAATAAACATGTATTTAAAAAGCAAGAAAACATTTTCGAGGAGACACAAAATGGAGAGAGATTAAAAAAATGACTAAAGAATATTAAATAGGGAAATAAGTTCTTAGAAATTGGGATTATTAATACACGAGGTTCGGTTATGTAGGTTCAAAAATGAGATTTCAGATCAAACAAAAAGAATAAAATTTAATTTAAATTTTTGCCCTTCGTCGAATAGTTGATTTTTTGGCCAATAGTTCTACTGAGTCTTAAAGAGAGATTGTGAAAAATTGTATTCATTTCCGACAAGAAAGAGATAATATTAACATTTTTGCCCGCCCCTCCCTGATTCGTATAATTGATTTATTAATAAAGGAAAAGAAAAAGAAAAGAAAAACTGGATAAATGTATTTTATTTTTCCCATTAAGCATTCTTTCATTTTTGGTTTGATTTTTATTCTTTAAATATATTGTAAAATCTACATTAGTTTTTAAGAAATATATTTCAAAATCACCACGAAGAAAAAATTCGACGAACCTTCCCGCGATTAATTTTTCTTACGATGAATTTTCCCACGAAGAATCTCCCCTAAGATGAATTTGACTTTCCCGACCCTCTTTAAAATGCCAATCCATATACAAACATCAATTTTCATTAAAAATACTTCATCACTGTCAATCTCTTTTATTATATTGACCACCTTCTGCCTATACCTTCAATATATGGTATACCATCCGATGGCCAACCGCTGCTGGGTCCAAATCGATTTTCAAATTTCGTAACTTAAAATAGCTAACCAAATAATTAATTTACATAATTAAAAAACTTTTTAATTGAAACCTGGAAATAAATGCAAATAAATAAATAAAATAAAAAGGGAAAAAAATCTTCAGGATTCTGCTCGCATTTTGCAAATTTAGTGAATTGACAATTTTTTATGAGCAAGAGATTGATTGTATAAAATTGAAGCTTAGCATCAAAGATATGCAGTGTATTTATACTAAAGAGCATACCAATTTCAGCTTATTAGCTGCACATTCAGTAGCTCATTTTTGTTTATTATTATTATTATTTTGATTTTTACGTTTTTCAAATGAAACTGTATCTAGAAAAAGCTCAAAATCTTAATCAGTTCTTCATTTCTGATAGGTATACAACAGTGGTGGTTGGTGATTTTTCAACCAGGGGATGCTGTCCAAAAAAGTACCCTTCATCTTTTTAAATTTTGTTTTAATCTTCGTTTTTCTTTGCAGATTTCATCGAATACGGCATCATTTTCGTTATTTTTCAAATTTAACATTAGATTTTATAAAAATGCCATATATTTTGGGACTTTCGACTCCAAATGGATTCTGCTTTCTGTGAGTGAGGGTAGGAGTCAGAAATTGAAACTTTTGACTTAAAATCCGCAGTCCTTGAGATTGAAATCGACCAACTTCCAAAATGAATCAGCCTGTCATTAAAGAAAATCTTAAATTTCTCCTAATTCTATTGCTATAAACATGCTATGACTTGTCTATAGCGCTCTTAGCTATTTCTGATCTTATATATTGAAAGTGCTTAGAAATGGATTCGTCCAAAAGTTCTCGAATCATCTTTATTTATTCCTTTTTTGTATCATTTATATTTTAATAGCTCCTCAGCGAGAACTGAATAATATAACTGAACAATAACAAACTGAATAAATGGGGCTCTCAAAATTTAGTTAACTTTAATTCAAATAAGACTCAATGTTGTCTAATTTCTAGGCGCGAAAATAGAGATTTCCCTGATATTCACTTCGATTCGAATACCCTGAAAATGTGTAACAGCCTATCCATGTTGGGCGTCTCTGTCGCATCTGACCTGTCTTGGAATGAACACATCTCCTCTGTGGCGAAATCTGCAGCAAGGAAGATTGGCTTCTTATTCAGGTCCAAGCGATTTTACAAACCCCCACAACTTCTCACCATCTACAAGGCCCAAATCCGCCCCTATCTCGAATACTGCTCTCATCTGTGGAGAGGAGCCTCAAAATATTCTCTTGCTACCCTTGATGCAATTCAGAAACGAGCCGTCAAGCTAATTGACGATTCTACCCTCACCGACTCCCTCGACTCGTTGGCTCATCGAAGAGATGTCTCTGCCCTTTCCCTTTTCTATAGATACTATCACGGCAGGTGCTCTGATGAGATAAAGTCAATAATTCCCCCCAAAGCATACTTTGCACGCAGCACACGTTTTGCCGACTCCCAACACTCTTTTGCGGTCAAATTGGAAAAGTGCCGGACCACTTCATTCGCGAATACATATATCCCCATGACTTCAAGGAACTGGAACTCTCTCCCAGCCTCTATCTTTCCCAGCACCTATGATCTTCAAACCTTCAAAACCAGGGTGCATAGACACCTACGTCTACACCCTCTCACTTAATCAACTTTCCCTTCTCTTCGGTAATGCAAGGGTCTTTCGAGATCCATAGGGGCTACACCTTTACTGGTGCACCCCTTCTTGCATTCGATTGCATTAAAAAAAAAAAAAAAAAAAAAAACAATTTTTATTCGTCTAAAACTCGTCTGGACTTGTCTTTGACATGCTTGAACTCGAAGATATACCAGGCAGGGACTCCAAACCTTCTATCAGCACCCTTTTCGGAAAATCATTCATTTTATTTACCCCTTAAAAATATGCAAAAATTTAATTTCATTTTGAGAACCAATAAACATAATATTTTTTAAAACAAAAAACGTTTTTTATAGAAATATTCGAAATAACGGATAATAATTTGAAAATGTAAAGTTCCTCCTGAAATTTTGAAGTTGACCATATATATTTATGAAACTACACTAAATGTTTGAAATTTTAGGGATGCGCCGCATCCACAGAATCCATGGACCGCACGCTATTGATACAAAAGCATTTTGGCACCAGGGCGACCTTTTTAACGAACTTAATAACAAAGCAGTCCAGCAGCTTCGCCTTTCAAGTGTAGTGAGCAAAATAAATATAATAAAAGCAATACAAGCCAATTTAATGAGAAAACTGCTGTTATTTATTTGATATAATTTCTAGATCCGAAATTCTTAATTAACGGCAATTAATCTTACACATGTAGCAGTAATTTATTATTTATTTATTTATAAAGGATATATAAATTCCTTGTAGAAAAATTCTGCTCGCAAGCATAAGTTAATCTAATACTTAATTCTATAATCTTATAACTTTTCTTTTAATGCTTTTTTCTTCCAGTAATAATTTCACAATCCAGCTTTTACGTTCATAGGCGGTAAATCTTGTAACATAATTATTGAGTCGATAGATATTGAATCATAACACATTGTGTTACGGTAGGGGGAAATAATACGTGGATGGGAGAAACAGGAAGGAACAAGGTCAATTAGATTGAACCGATAGAAATTTATTTTAAATTTATTTATTGGAAAAAGAAGACAAATAATTTGATGAAAGATAATTTTGAAATTAACGATGAACTAATGATTTAAATTTAACATAAGTAAACAATTGAATTTAATTCTAAACAGGAGAGGGGAATTTTACAAAGAAGAGTTGGGAAGATTTATTATTTTAATTTAGAATCACGTGTGTTATTCTCTCGATTCAAGAGCTCACATGATGGACTATTTGGAAATGAATGATAAAAAATAATTACAAAGCGGAAGATTCAAGCCGACTAAAACTAAAGAATTTTTTTTCAAGATTTAAAAATATAATCTAAAAAAAAAATTAAAATCACTTGAATATGAATGATTAATTTGTAAGAAATCCACGATGTTTTTTAACATATAATGTAAATAAACACTGGTTCAAAGCCTGATTTTGTATGGTCAAATATAGAGTGGACGATTTCGGTTTAGCATCTCTTTTTTTTTGCAATTAATTTCATGAGTTGACTACAGGTTCTCCCATAGTCAATGGTGATCATCTGTTTATGCTACTGGTCCTTTTGCTCAGACCTGGGTCGGCTACCTGGAAGTTCTAAACATAGTTTTTAAGGAATTTGGTGTTGGTACATGGTGAAACATTTTTTAAAATTATTGGATAATGTGAGACCTACCAAGTATTTTTTATCCAATAGTTCTAAACATATTTTACAGTAGGTAAAGGGTTCAAAGATAATTTGTGTTGTGAAATATTTTTATTTTAGAAGTAAAAATATTTTCTTATCAGGGCCGTTACATTGTCCAAACTCATATTCGATATTAAATTCAATTTAAAAGTTAAACAAATTATTCGTTCTATTTGTCTTAGTCAAAGTTTTCAATTCTACTTAATATTTTTTTTAGGTAAATATAAAAATCCAAAACTCTGAACAATCATGCGGGTACCTTCAAAGGGTGACTGTCTCATTAACGCTGTCCCTGAGAGATAAACCAAATGGACCGACTGTAAATTTAATATCAACACACTTTTTCGTAGACAATATGATCCCATTAAGAACCACCACCATATCGCTGGTCCGGAAGAAAATAGTCACAAGTCAAAAAATAGGATATTTGAGTTATTCATACCATATTTTATAAAAAAATATATTCTATTCGCTAGAAAAATGACATACGTCTAGTTCAAGTTCCGGTCGGTAGAAAGCTGTTCTGTCGTTTTTCACTTGCTACGAAGTGTTTTCGACGCTGTCAAGAAGATCGTCATAATTCAGTATTGTGCCATCCTTTGTTAAGATACCATGTTCAAAATGTCAAGAAAAACGACCCAAATGGGTAAGAGCCCTTGTTTGTATACGAATTTTAAGTTCTGTTATCAACAAAATTGACCCAACTAGAAATATGACGTAGTACCAAGTAAAAAATATTAAGAAAAAATATCTAGAAAAACGTCAGAAGTCAAAATATAATAATTTATAATATTTTTAAGAGGAATATTGTAGAGATAAATTGTTGAATATAATTTTCATGAAAACTTAACTAAAAGTCCTAATTTTGGTAAATCGCATTTACTCCAAAAACTTTATGTATAGAAGTTACAGCAACTTCAACTTTTAAGAAAATTTCAATCGTCTCTACTGAAAAAAGTTAATTTTTGACTTACGACGTTTTTCTTCCGGACCAGCGATATATGTTGCTTATCTTCTCATATAGGAAACATGTACTTTCAGAATACCTATGTCGTAAGATCTTATTTAATAAGAAAAAATGAATGCTTATTGCTTTTCCAACAAGAAACATAAATAATCTCTTGGCTTTTAGAATAAAGATATTGAAAACACCCCACTATTCTGGTTTGCTTTAAACTTAAGATGGCTACAAGATGTAGGCTCTTCAGGTATCCCACATTCGATTAAGTGAACAAGCAACATAAACGATTGAGACCACTTGAATATCCCAACATCACCAGGTAATTAAAATCCAAGATGATCTCTTATTCACGAAGCAATTTCGCGACATGTTGCTCAAATTGCTATATCTATTCGGTACTTTCTAAGAATGTTGGCGGTTAATATATAGTAAAGTAAAAAGCATCTGTTTCCGGACACGTGCTGACCTATTTCTCAACAAAACACTTTTTTATTAAATACCTCAAACCACTATTATTAAATAATAAATTTCCCACTCTTTTATCAATCAATCTTTCTGATTAATAAGAATAAGAAATTTAATCTTTATTAATAATGGTTTGAGGTATTTAATAAAAAACTGCTTTGTCCGAAAATATGTTGTATGTGATAAAAATATAGTATTTAATGAGTAATGGAAAATCATTAAAGGAGTTACGCTTGCTGAATGAATATACCTCGAAAGAAAATTAAAATTGAGTGAAAATTAAAAAATTCGAAAATCTTTAACAAAATTCTCACTCGACTAGTCAGGAGAGCCTTCAAAATGGAATAATGGCTCTGTCCCATGGGTGCAGTTAAGGAAGGGTCAAGGGGGCAGTGCCCCCCTAAAAAACTCATTGCGCCCCCCCCCCCCCTTATAAAAATCGAAACTCCATTATTACAAGGATTCACCTATGTTGGAGGAGACAATAAAAGAGTGTATACTGGAAAAATAAATTTTTAATTATTTATTGTCTCCTTCAATTTATAAAAATTCTGCTAGAAGAAACTTTCAATTCATCATTTATGTATTTCTCATTAAATTATTTCGTTACTATCAAAATTTGTGAATTCTACTAAAAAGATAGTTGATCTCTAATCGGACTACCGAAATTGAAACCTTGTGGTGGCTAATTAAATGGCCTGCCCCCCCCCCCCCCCCCCCCCCCTAGGAAAATATTCTAACAAGGCCAATACTCTGTCATATTTTATTAGCTACTTGTGAGGATCAACATACGCATGATATAATAAAAATAACAAAAATGAATTGAAATGTAATTTTTTCATATCTAAAAATATTATACTCACTGAATTGCCTATTTTTTTTTTTTTTTTTTTATAAAGATACTGATACAAGAAGAAGTTGCACCAAGAAGGTACAACCTCTGTAGTCCGTGGTGGACCCTTGTAACGTGAAGATAAGGGGAGATTTAGTGATTGGGTAGAAGTCGAAGGTATCTGTGGATGCTGGTCTTGAAAGATTGAAGGTCATAAGTTGCTGGAAAGACGGTCGGGGGAAGAGAGTTCCAGTCTTTAGATGTCATGGGGATAAATGAATTGGCGAATGCGTTTGTTCGATTAGTATCCAGTTTAAGCGCGTAGGGGTGTTGAGTTTTAGAAAATCGTGTATTCCGCGCAAATGAAGCCCTTGGTGGGATTATCGATTTAATTTCGTCAGAACAAAAGCCATGGTAGTATCTATAAAAAAGGGAAAGGGCGGAGACAGATCTACGATGGGCTAGGGAGTCGAGAGTGTCAGTTAATGTAGGATCGCCTATCAGTCTGATAGCTCGTCTCTGAATTGCGTCCAGGGTTTCAAGAGAATACTTGGAGGACCCTCT
This sequence comes from Forficula auricularia, assembly GCA_024734495.1. Classification (NCBI taxonomy): domain Eukaryota; kingdom Metazoa; phylum Arthropoda; class Insecta; order Dermaptera; family Forficulidae; genus Forficula; species Forficula auricularia. The sequence continues at coordinate 38,779 of JALMQS010000780.1, forward strand.
CCACAAATGCGAGCAATATTCAAGACAGGGGCGAATTTGAGCCTTGTATAATATAAGGAGTTGAGTGGGGGTGAAAAATCGTTTGGTTCGGAAAAGAAAGCCAAGCTTACATGCTGCAGCCTTTGCTACTGAGATAATATGGTCATTCCAAGAGAGGTCAGAACCTAAGGAGACACCTAACAATGATATTTTATTACGAAATTCCAATGAGCTCGAGTCAAAGGAAATGTCCGGAAGGTTCCTATCTGCGCGCCTAGAAATTAGGCAGCATTGTGTTTTACCAGCATTAAAGTTTACCAAGTTGTGAGATCCCCATTTTTTTAGCATGCTTAAGTCTGAATTTATTGAGGAGGCTATGTTTGCGCGATTGTCTAGTAAGGATTGAGCGTTGTGGAGGGTGCTATCGTCAGCGTAACAATGTATTGGATTGGAGGGCAGATTTAATAGGTCATTAATATAGATAATAAAGAGCGTGGGAGAAATGATTGAGCCCTGAGGAACTCCAGTATTAGTATTAAAGGACGAGAATGATATTCCGTCAACCTCGATTTTAATAGATCGGTTTGAGAGAAAGCTCTCAAGCAACTTGCAGAGGCTCGGGGGGAGGCCAAATGCAGGTAATTTGGCAAGAAGATTTTTGTGCCAGACTTGATCGAAGGCCTTTGAAATGTCTAAGCCTATTACGAAAGTCTCTTTACCAGTCTCTAGTGCTTTATTCCACATATGAGTTATATATGCTAAAATGTCGCCGGTGGACCGAGATTGTCTAAAGCCGTATTGACTATCTATTGTGTGGTCCCACAGAGGAAGAGATGCTGAGAACGCTCTCGAAATATTTGGAATAACCATTTGAAAAACAAAATAAATTACTGGAAAGAAGCAAATTCAGTTTATTTATCCTAACAATAAAAAAAAAAAAAAATTTATATCAAAACTGTAGCTTTTTAAGTGACACTTATGACAAAACTGAATTTATACTATCATAAAGTCCAAAATTTATCGAACTGTGTCGGTTCCCCTTCATACTTCAAGGAAATGTAAGAATAAAATTAATAATATTCTAGTGTTAAAATTAAACAGGAGCTTAAAATTCTCAAAGAAACACCTTTTTTGTCTTTTTAATTATCATAAAATTAATTAATATTAAAAAAATTAAAAAATTGGTAATGAGATCAAAGCGAGTTGGATGACATTGAACTGCAATCGGAAACCATACGTTCTGAAACGAAAATAAAATGCCAGAAGAAATAGCGTCAACCCGTTAAATTAGTATCCCTCCCTCCAACGGCTATTTCTGCTCTTTCGAAATTATAAAACATATTTAATTTATTTAGTCTTTGCTTAGTGTTGAAAATTTACATAGAGCGTTGAAATCATAACTTTCATTTTATTTTGGATTTTCTTAATTATTAGAGAAAAAATAAAATAATCTATTATTTCGAGTTTAGATTTTAAAAACAAAATCTAACTGGAGTGATTTAAAAATACCACATGACTTTACAATACTCCTCCACACTTGTATATTTATGGAATTAATTTCTATTACCACACAACATATAAATTTATATTAATAATATGTATACAAAAATAGTGGTTGTGTTTATTTTAGGAATACCACACGATAGAAGTGCAACTTTGAATGTGCATTATTAACATTATTTTACTTGAAACAATCCTTTAAAGTATAGAAAACATCTTTAAAATATCTTTAGAGATAATAATTAATTTTAGAAAGATGTCAGAGGTCTAATATGCGCAATATTTTGAAATTCTAATAAGCAAACAGATATTAAAGTAGTTTTTTTAAATTCTATTAGTACATTTGAACAAGAGAACTTAAAACATAAATATCTGCTAATATCTTTAATTACCTATATTGTTATAATTTTTGGCGATTGAAGTGTTGTAAAACACTTGTTGAAGGTCCTATGTTTGTTTACATTAAATAAATAAATATTTTCCACACGATTATAATATTTCCCGATACTATTGCTATAATTAGTATAGATTGTTGTGTTGGTGCAAGTTGAAACATCTTTAATAAAGATAAGATATATATTGAAAACATTTTTACATCTTTTAATTTTTTAATTTTAATGTGAAACAAGTGACCAAGAATCCTTAACTCATAGTAAATGAATATTAAATTTAATATTTATTTACTCTTATCTTTACTATTTCTATAGTTAAAAACTCGAGTGTAAATAATTTATATACATAATAATTTAATATTAATAATTAATAATATTTTATTATGAAAATTTTTGAAAAAATGTAGAACAAATTGTAAAAAAAAAAATTGTTTTCAAAGAATATCGTTACTTTATCAAATGCGATTGCAACTCGTATTACGTAAAATCATCGTAATTTCTAAGGCTGACCAATGAATAGAATGCGAGAGTGGCTATTGCTGGAAAGGAAGACTGGAGGAAGGAAATGTTGGAATGTTCAAAGCCAAGATCAACCAACGAAGATCGCATGGAAAAGGAAGTCACAGAGACAGAATAAAAAAGAATAAAGCATAATATATATGTTATATAAATAAGTTGTAATCTATACCTATATATAAAACGAACTGCTCCAGGCGTGCCTTCGTCACGCCCTCTACAGCTCGGCCCTCCGGAAGATGGTCCTGGCGGGCGGCGTCTCGGCATGTAATTATTAGGTTTCCAAAATTCATTTTAAAAAAAGCTCCATTCCCAAAAAAAGTATGTTTTTTTTTAATTATAAGACCTGGCAAAAAATTAAATTTTCCATTAAATTTAGCAGGTAGAATTTTAACATTTTATTGTAGTTTAATAGATTGAAGACGCTATCTCTTGGCATAATAACTCTCAGTTTTCTAAAGAGTAAATGTACAAAAAAAGCCAAAAATTTCTATATTTTGCCCCCCCCCCCCTTTCCTCCCATACATTCGTCAATTTTGATAGTTGATTTTTACAGGAATAGTTTCTTAAAGTAATAAAGAATAACTCTACAAAATTTGATCAAGATAGGAGAGAGTTTCATTTTTTAGATATTTGTATTTAGAATTTTATTAAGTAAAAATCAAGTAGATATCTTATCGTTCTTAATTGACAATGCATAATTACTGTAAACACATTGCAAAGATATTTTGCCCCTTTTGGCCTCTTTAGGGGTCGAATTTCAAAAAATCCTGAAATTAGTTTTTAGATATTTTAATTTAGTATTTTTATAAGTAAAAAGCAAGTAGATATTTTATCGTCCTTAAGAGATATCGCATAATTAGTGAAAACACACTTTGCCCCCTTTGACCCCCTTAGGGGGTCGAATTTCGAAAAAACCTTTCTTATTGAGCCCCTATGTCATAGATGTAATATCCTCTCCAAATTTCATGTTTCTATGTCCAGTGGTTCTGGCTGTTTTGATGATGAGTGAGTGAGTGAGTGAGTGAGTGTATCGGGCAAAGAATTTTATATGTATAGATATATAAAATTAAGGTTTTGTCTGTACATCCAAATCACGCCAAATTTTGTTTGCACACGTTTCAACCAAAGTTATGAACGAAAACACCCTCAAAATAAACTGCAAGGGATCGTTATAAACTTTATCCAAATTCATTTGAAATATTAATATGTTTGTTCCTTTATTATTAATCAGATATCACTTGCAATTTGTAGTTCATATTGAAATTAATTCAAAAATAATTCTCATTTAAGAGTCGAGGAATAACCATCCTACATTGGATTTTTGACGTTTCGGTTTTTATTGGTAACCATTGCTGAAGACATAGAGGAATCGACTTAAAATCAAAAATAGCCATCGATTCTCATCTAATACTTGAGGAATAACAATTCTACATTAGGTTTTTGACGTTTCGATTATTATTGGTAACCATTGCTGAAGACATGGAGGAAACGACTTAAAATAAAAAATAACGATCGATTCTTATCTAATACTAGAGGAATAACCTTATTGCATTCCATTTTTTTGATGTATTGACTATTAATGGAAACCTCTACTGAAAATGTAGAAGAATCGACTTAAAATCAAAAAGACTAAATTCTTTTTTGGTAAACAACTCAAGCTTGAGTTGTTTACCAAAGCAAGCGCATGGGTAAGGTAGTTGCAATCGCTCTCGAGACATTTGCCGTGTTCAAAGGGTCCTCAGGTAAAGACTACGGAGCCCATGGACTCAATTAAAGTCACAAATTGTAGTATTCAATTAGGTTGAATTTTAGCCGTGACGGTTTCTGCCAAAAATTACATGGGGTCTCGTCGAGAGGCCAAAGAGTGCCATTTTTTTCATTTAGTGCGTGCGGATGTATGTATGTAAGTATGTATGGATGGATGTATGCTATCGCTTTTATGGCCCACGATATTTTTCCACACCGTTGCGCCGACTGAAATGAAATTGAAAAACTAGCATGCTTTGAGCAAAATGAAGCGCTGATTAGTTTTGGCACATATCGACACAATACATTAGTACTATAATGCAGTACTACTCAGCATTTTTCTAGATCATCTTATGAAAATGACTTTAACCAATTTTTGATTTGAAATTTAATATCCTGGATTAAGTGGCCTTGGGGGACCACAAAAAAGGATACAACAAAGTTTTTAGTAAAATTTATATTTCCAAAGTACTTTAACTCTAGAGTGAGATGGTACTTTTTTAATTTTTTTAAATTCTTTAAAATTTATTCATTTGAAAGTTTTAATATAGCTCATTTAGCCTTGCTTAAATAAGAATGGATAGGCTTCTCTCTGTGAAATGCTAAAAATTTGGGAGGAAATTTTATGAGTAACTATAGCAACTGCGTTGTTTTCTTTATCCCTTACCTTTGCAGAAGACATAGAGGAATCGACTTTTAAACCAAAAGATAAGCGATTGATTCTCATCTAGTACTCTGAGGAATAACCATTCTATATTGATTTTCGACGTTTCGGTTCTTTATTAGTAAACTATTGCTGAAGACATAGAGAAATCGACTTTAAACCAAAAATAGCGATTGATTCTCATCTAGTACTTGAGGAATAATCATTCTATATTGGATTTTTGACGTTTCGGTTTTTATTAGTAACCATTGCTGAAGACATAGAGAAATCGACTTTAAACCAAAAATAGCGATTGATTCTCATCTAGTACTTGAGGAATAATCATTCTATATTGGATTTTTGACGTTTCGGTTTTTATTAGTAACCATTGCTGAAGACATAGAGAAATCGACTTTAAACCAAAAATAGCGATTGATTCTCATCTAGTACTTGAGGAATAATCATTCTATATTGGATTTTTGACGTTTCGGTTTTTATTAGTAACCATTGCTGAAGACATAGAGAAATCGACTTTAAACCAAAAATAGCGATTGATTCTCATCTAGTACTTGAGGAATAATCATTCTATATTGATTTTTGACGTTTCGGTTTTTATTAGTAACCATTGCTGAAGACATAGAGAAATCGACTTTAAACCAAAAATAGCGATTGATTCTCATCTAGTACTTGAGGAATAATCATTCTATATTGGATTTTTGACGTTTCGGTTTTTATTAGTAACCATTGCTGAAGACATAGAGAAATCGACTTTAAACCAAAAATAGCGATTGATTCTCATCTAGTACTTGAGGAATAATCATTCTATATTGGATTTTTGACGTTTCGGTTTTTATTGGTAACCATTGCTGAAGACATAGAGAAATCGACTTTAAATCAAAAATAGCGATTGATTCTCATCTAATACTTGAGGAATAATCATTCTATATTGGATTTTTGACGTTTCGATTATTATTGGTAACCATTGCTGAAGACATGAGGAAACGACTCTAAAATCAAAAATAACGATCGATTCTTATCTAATACTAGAATAACCTTATTGAATCCATTTGATGTTTTGACTATTAATGGAAATTTCTTGAAAAATAGAAGAATCGATTAAAATCAAAGACTAAATTCTTATGGCAAACAACTCAAGCTTGAGTTGTTTACCAAAAAGAATTTAGTCTTTTTGATTTTAAGTCGATTCTTCTACATTTTCAGTAGAGGTTTCCATTAATAGTCAAAACATCAAAAATGGAATGCAATAAGGTTATTCCTCTAGTATTAGATAAGAATCGATCGTTATTTTTGATTTTAAGTCGATTCCTCCATGTCTTCAGCAATGGTTACCAATAATAATCGAAACGTCAAAAACCTAATGTAGAATTGTTATTCCTCAAGTATTAGATGAGAATCGATGGCTATTTTTGATTTTAAGTCGATTCCTCTATGTCTTCAGCAATGGTTACCAATAAAAACCGAAACGTCAAAAATCCTATATAGAATGATTATTCCTCAAGTACTAGATGAGAATCAATCGCTATTTTTGGTTTAAAGTTGATTTCTCTATGTCTTCAGGAATGGTTACTAATAAAAACCGAAACGTCAAAAATCCAATATAGAATGGATATTTCTCAAGTATTAGATGAGAATCAATCGCTATTTTTTATTTTAAGTCGATTCCTCCATGTCTTCAGCAATGGTTACTAATAAAAACCGAAACGTCAAAAATCCAATATAGAATGATTATTCCTCAAGTACTAGATGAGAATCAATCGCTATTTTTGGTTTAAAGTCGATTTCTCTATGTCTTCAGCAATGGTTACTAATAAAAACCGAAACGTCAAAAATCCAATATAGAATGATTATTCCTCAAGTACTAGATGAGAATCAATCGCTATTTTTGGTTTAAAGTCGATTTCTCTATGTCTTCAGCAATGGTTACTAATAAAAACCGAAACGTCAAAAATCCAATATAGAATGATTATTCCTCAAGAACTAGATGAGAATCAATCGCTATTTTTGGTTTAAAATCGATTTCTCTATGTCTTCAGCAATGGTTACTAATAAAAACCGAAACGTCAAAAATCCAATATAGAATGATTATTCCTCAAGTACTAGATGAGAATCGATCGTTATTTTTGATTTTAAGTCGATTCCTCCAAGTCTTCAGCAATGGTTACCAATAAAAACCGAAACGTCAAAAATCCAATATAGAATGGTTATTCCTCAAGTATTAGATGAGAATCAATCGCTATTTTTGGTTTAAAGTCGATTCCTCTATGTCTTCTGCAAAGGTAAGGATAAGAAAACAACGCAGTTGCTATAGTTACTTATAAAATTTCCTCCCAAATTTTTAGCATTTCACAGAGAGAAGCCTATCCATTCTTATTTAAGCAAGGCTAAATGAGCTATATTAAAACTTTCAAATGAATAAATTTTAAAGAATTTAAAAATTAAAAAGTACCATCTTACTCTAGAGTAAAGTACTTTAAAATATAATTTTACTAAAAACTTTATTTATCCTTTTTTGTGGTCCCCAAGGTACTTAATTAGGATATTAAATTTCATCAAAATTGGTTAAGTCATTTTCAAGATATTTAGAAAAAACTAAAAAAGTACTGAAATAAAGTACTAATGTTTGTGGGTCGATATGTACCAAAAACTAATCAGCGCTTCATTTTGTTCAAAGAATGCTAGTTTTTCAATTTCATTTCAATCGGTGCAACGGTGTGGAAAAAATCGTGGGCCAAAAAAGCGATAACATACATCCATCCATACATACATACATACATACATCCGCACGCACTAAATGAAAAAATGGCACTTTTTGGCCTCTCGACGAGACCCCATGTAATTTTTGGCAAAACCGTCACGTGCTAAAATTCAACCTAATTGAATACTACAATTTGTGACTTTAATTGAGTCCATGGGTTCCGTAGTCTTTACCTGAGGACCCTTTGAAGCCACGCTTGCCCCGAGAGCGATTGCAATACTTTACCCATGCTTTGCATTGGATAAAGTAAAAAATTTCTGTCTGTCTGTATGTCTGTATGTATGTCTGTTTCCAGGGTTTCCGCGAAAATTTGCTCACGATTCACGTAAAAACGGCTGAACGGGATTATTATGAAATTTCATACAGATGTCCTCTAACTTACGTTTATTACTATATAACATTTTAATATTTTGACCCCAAAAGGGGCTTGGGGGAGGGCGCAAGAATGGAAATTATCAAATATCTCCTAAACTATTAACTCTACGGCAAATTTTGTAATGAGCAAAGTTGTAAGGGATGTGATTTCTTAAAACTTTTGTTTAAACAAATTCCCACCAAAAACCACTCAAAGGGGGGGGGGGTGAAAAAATGTAAATTCTCGCCCTTGGAGCAAACAACCAAATTTTGTATACATAATCTGTGGGTCATTAGAAGGCTAGAAATGCAAAAACTGGGTGCGGGGGGTGGTATTAGGGTTCGGGGATTGAAAGGGAGTGGATGAGGGAATGAGGCGGATTAGGGGGGTTGTGCGGGAGTAGGAGTCCAAGGTGGGTGAGGTGCGGGGTGGAGTGTTGGGATGCTGGTATGGGGGCGGGGGTTGGGTGCGAGTGCATGCTGCGGGGGTGGGGGGTGTCCAGGGGCGTGCCCCTGGCTATGCCAAGAAGGCCGCCGAAGGCGAGCCTTGCAGCTTAGTAATAAATATATTTAAGGTGGCTATCTTTTCCGATCCACGCCATCTCTCGGATTCCCCGACAACATAATCGACATTTCAAGACTAAAATGTTGGAACTCGATATAAAAGGCTAACAAATGTTTCATGTTGCAAAAAAAATGATAGATAGAAATAAAGTTATTCAGACTTGAAACGCATGTACACAAAGCAAGGAGAGAGCGTTTTACGCGCGTTCTTGTCAGAAAAAATTGGTCGGGCGCGGCAGGTTTACCAATCTCTAATGATTATGGGTCTTTACTTATTAATATCTCTGAAAATAAGTCGATGGGATAGATTTTTTACGAGCTCAAATGATTTGTTAAATTTCTAAGTATGACTAGTTTTTTGTAGATATCTTATGGGTTTTGGAGATTTGCGATCAATAACACACGTTCGTTTTTTTTGCCCTATACTGCCCATGTAAAATCGCTAAACTTTGGAGTTTCATATTAATGTTACCAGACGAAGAATTTATCTGAAATTTTTATTACGGATTCTCGGCTAGTAGATTTACCCATCCTCAGAGTTTTATTAAAATCTTGTGGATTTCAATTTTGAAGACGGCCACCTTAAAACATTATTTAAATCAAAAAAATCATCTTAGACCATTTTAAAGGAAATTTTATATTCAGAATCAGTTGTTATATATATTTTTTGTTGTAAGTACTCGTGGCTTTGATTTAATCGCAATGGGTTGATGGAGATATCAGTCAAGGTGGAATTCATCGGGTTCAATAAAACTTCCAGAATAAGAAGTTTCGGCCTAAATTTTACTGGGCCATTCTCAGTTATTGGAAATCATACACATATTGTAATATATACATGTGATCGAACCAGATTTTGTCAACACTTTGCCTCATGTATAGGCTATGTCGTGCTTGTACCCAAGACTAGAGATGAATCATATACATTTTTTGTAAAGACAAGAAAAACGATTGATTGTATTATAAATTACGAAATACGTGAGATATCGAATTCATTTGAGAATTTTTTTACTTAATTTTAAGTTAACATTTTTGGATATGCCGTTAACACAGCCAATTAGATCTTTGCAAATCTCATAACTTGATGTTGATGAACCTCATTGCATAATGCACATACAATACGGACTAATGTCTAGGCGGGAAGATAGGAACCTTCCTGACATTTTTTTGATTCGAACATATTGGAATTTTGGGACAAAATATAAATTTTAGCTGTTACCCGGGTTCTGAACTTCTCTTCTGTGGAGAAGAGCGTCTAAGCATTAGTCTCTTGCCACCCTGGATACAATTCAGTCCTAAGCTATTTAGACTAATAAAGGATCGAGTATTAACTAGCGCCCTCGTTTCCCTAGTTATAGTAAAACTTTGAATGAATAGAAAAAGATAGAAAGAAGAACGATTGCCTTTTCTATCATATATAATTTTTCGCTTTCTTATAGATACTATCATGGCGTTGTTGAATAAGATCGATAGCTCCACCTAATTTACTAATTTTGAATTATTTATCATCCCTTCACAATTAAATGAACTAATCAAACAATCGCATTCTCCAACACGTTCAGCCTTATGACTTTTTGAGAATGGAATTCTTCTCCGGAATAAATCTTCCAGGAGACATATAATCTTCAGTCTTTCAAGTCCTAAATCTTCGGATATCTTCAGCTTTGACACTATCAGTGAATTTAATTTCTATTTTCCTTTCACGATTTTTTCCTCCACTTTTCAAGGGTCTATAGAGTTTGCAACTTTTTGATAAGCATAAAAAAAATATATATACCTATACGATGTATGATTTTATATTTGATTGAATGTTGTTTCTCTTCTACCTACATATTTTTCAAAAATATTGTTACGCATCTCTTGATTTTACGAGGTGTATTCCCTCTTTTCTACATTCAAATCAAGTCAAGCATAAAATTGAACTTTGAATTTATTAAAAAATATATTCCCATGAATTTCTTTTCACACTTTATGCAATATTTACAGTTTGCCTTATGAAAACAACCAATTGTTAAATGGATTAATTATTATCATTCAGAAAATTGAATGAATAGAAGTCTTCGATCTTATTTATCTATCTTCTCTCTCTCTCGATAATGGAAAGGCCCGGATAAGAAAAGAAGTAGTTTTAAAAATGCTTTGGGTGAAAGTTACATCGATTGAATAACTTTTAACGAAAGATTTTTAGGGATATTGTATCATACAACGATTTCAATTTTATGTTCGCGACTTATTTTATATTAAGTATTGTATTTATCCGTATAATTTCATTGTCCATTTGTTTATTTTCTATTTTTGTTTGCATTTAATTTGTTCTTGTTATTTGTTTTGAAACGCAAAACAAAATAAGAACATTGTGCGTTTAATTTTGATTTAAATTTCAATTAAATATCTAAGGTTTGACAGGTTGGCACGTGCCCTGGGCGTCAAATAAAGGGAAAACAAAAAGCGTGTATGAGGGTGGAGGGGGGGGGCACGAAGAATTTCGAGTTATTTTATTTTTATGTGTCTGATTCAATATTTTGAGACTCAACAGCATGAAGTAATATGGATTCAGACACAGGGGACGCCACGGACAAAACATAAAATAAAAAATCCACCCAAACACAATAAAGTAAAAAAAAAATACTCAAATCTTAAAAAAGTAGATGTGCTTGTAGAGAGGATTCCGGGATATATAATTACCCACGCCTTAAAGAAAATTTGAATTTCTGTACAAACAAAATTTTTTAAAACAGAAAAAATTCTCAATATAAATTATATATATATTATATACGGTATATATATATATATATATATATATATATATAATATATATATATATATATATATATATATATATATATGTATATATATATTTTATTGTTTTTTTGGCTTTAGAGAACTATGCCCATACAGCCACGCAATTAATGATTCTATAATTTAAAGTGAAAAATGATGGTACAATTGAAGAAAGAAAAAAAAACTGTTAAATATGTATCTAATTTATATATATTTTATTGTTAAAGGATAAATAAATTGAATTGCTTCTTTCCAGTAATTTGTTTTATTATTCAAATGGTTAATCTAAATATTTCGAGAGCGCTTGCGGCATCTCTTCCTCAGTGGAAACTGTAGGACCATACAAGAGGCAAGTCAGTGAGTTATTATTAATTACAGATGTCAAAGGTACTCACTCACTCCCCCACCAATGTGCCGACCCCATCAGTTTGTACAGAACATTGATAAAAGCTTGATTAAATACCGTATATATATATATATATATATATACACACAAACTCACAAACTGAGATAACATTTACGAGTATATACAACTATGTACATCTATTCAAAATGAAGTCTGAATGAAATTTAAAACAATTAGTATTCGAACTGGTTTACATTTAATATGAACCATTTAATATTAATGATAAGTCAAGGAAAGGTCAACGACCACAATATTGTCTAGGTTTAGACATGCGGAATTAATTAATAAGAATCATAAATGTTTATTTTTTGTCAATTCGATTAACATTTTGTACTCCCTCATTAAAAGACCCGTGTCTACCTTGTAATTTACAGTGTTTTTAAGGCTTTTCTGGATGAAACACGATTCCTTGAAAAAACGTTTTGTTTTATTTCTTTCATAATCAACTATACTAAAATTCTCAAAATCAAAATTCATGACCTTCAGTTCTTGCATGCTGTGCTAATGCTGTTTGGTTGTTGTTCTCTTTTTTAAGCACATATTTTTTGTGCTCATATAATCTTTTTCCATAGTTCTAGCTGTTGTGCCTATATAAATTATATTACAATCATTGCAAGATATTTTATAAACTACATTACATTGATGGGGATTTTTCTATTTTGTCTTTGTTATTGAAAAGGAGAGACAAATTATTGCTTATTTTTGGCACTAGATTTATTTTATATTTGGAGAACAACAATTTTAGCTTATGATACGAGGGTGTGAAAGTCATAACCTGTAGCCTCTCTGGTTAAATAAATTATATATGCTCATTTGCTCATCAGTGGTGGGCGGTGACTTTTCAATCAGGGGATGCTGTCCAAAAAAGAGACTTTCATTTTTTTTTAATTTTATTTTATTCTTTTTGAAAAATTTATCGATAAACGCATCATAGAATTTTTTTCAAGTTGAACATTAGATTTTTTCAATTGATATTTAAACAGAGCAGAAAATAATATATATTCACTTCAACTTCTTCTGGTGATGCTTCAATTCTTTTCATAGTTGGAAACTAACTGACTCGCTCTTAGAAGGCATAATGTAAATTAAATGTATTAAATCACGCATAAAAATAAATATTGGCTCATTGTGCTTTAAAATTTCTGAAACAAGAAACACCGAGAAAAATATATTTCAACTATGATTTTTTTTTCTCTTTGTGTGTCTGAATTCCGATACTTACTCACTATAGCCCAAGAACAGAAAGTCAAAAAGTTCGTTTGTATCAATACATAGTACTGATTAGATTTTCGAATATCTGGTTCAAAAGACAGAACATATTTTTTGAATGATTCTATTGAGATTTTAAGACGATGTTATATATATGTAGTTTATGAACAATTTTTATGTAAGTTTATTAATAATTACTAGGGCAGCACTAGTGTACCGAGTCTTGAAAAAAGTTCACTTTTTTATTTATTAAATATTTAATGTGCTGGTGAGCTATTCTTCATTAGAATCTGATTGATGAAAATAACTACAAAAGGCGCGGACATAAGGATCTCTCATTTTTTAGAACAAAGCTGTATTGCAAGGAGGCCAAAAATACAAGTTCAATTCTGTTTCAATCTATTAGAGATTAATTTCTTAATTTCTATTATTCTAGGCCTTTTGCACTAGGACCAAAACGATACTAGTTATAGAGAAAGAGAATATCCAATTGGACTTCATTAAATCAAATACTTTTGTCCAAACATCTTTTAGTTCATCTTTCACGATTAATTTTTTTAATGCAATTTATAGATTTTAAATGAAAGGCATGGGTCGGGTACATTTAAATTAATTTACTTTTTTAATCTCATAAAATTCAAGTATTTTTTCAAGATAGCTGAAGTGAATAAAATAGGAAATCTGGAATAAATTTGCTAAATTTAAAAAGCTCAGCAAATTTTAAATTTTATATATTTTTAAATGAATTAGTAGTATTTATTGAAAGATTTATTAAAATTTGATAAATTTTTAAATATAACACAGATGAAATTACTCTTGATATTTGAGGGATGGACAACATCTACAGCATCCATGGACCGCACGCCACTGATGCTCATTGCTCAAGGCACCCGCAACAGCTCGTCTTTCTGGACGGTGGGCCCTGGCGGGCAGCGTTTCATAGAGGAATTATTAGATGCCCAAAATGTTTTATTTCCTGAAAAATCTCTTAGCCCATTTTTTTTTTTAATTATGAAAATTGTTTGAGGAAAAACCAGATTTTCTAAAGAAAGACAACAACATTTTTTTAGACTCAAGAGACTTTAAAAGGCAAATAACTTGACACATATTTGGATTTGTTCAAGAAAACAAGTAGGTACTTATTAACGAAATCCTGATACTATTTGTTAATAATAAAATTGAATCCCTCATTTTAAGAACAACCCAAATCAACTTCGCCATTTGTCCTTCTGACTCTTTTTGACATAGTATTCTTACAATCGTAACCTTTAACGAGCCTAAGTGTTCCCAATATTAGAATTAAGGAGGGCTAGAATCGTAGGAGCCCAAATACGTGATTCCAGTGAAAAAATGTACGTGACTTTCAAAACTTGTAAACATGTGTACCGTACAAAAAAAATTCCATTGTGTAATAGTCAGCTTTGAACCAAACAACTTTATATATTGTAGTCTATCTCAAAAATTAAGAGTTATTGAAATTGCTCGCTTCTAGTGACTCACCGGATATATTTGATCTGAGTCTTTCAATAACAAAATATAAATAAATAAATGTATTTTTATTATATAATACAAACTTAAAATATTCTTGATTGTCCAAATTATAAATATAACTTCCTTATCCTTCTAATCAATCTTACATCATTAAAAAAGAAAGAAAAATCTTCTTAATTTTTGAAAAATTTATTATTTTTAATACATGTTTCGGGCCTAGTTGAACCCATCTTCAGATAACACAAAAATTTTTTCCTTAACCTAATTCCTTTACTATTATATATCACACCTTGTATAATAAATTTTTCAAAAATTAAGAATATTTTTCTTTTTTTTTTAATTATGTAATATTGATAATTAGAATAAGAAATTATATTATATAATACATAATATTCTATTATTCTCATGTGACGTCTTTGAAAATCATGTGGTGTGCAAAGTATACTAAACGCTCCCCAATATTTTCTGGCAGGAGGTGTCACAGCTCCTTAGAAGGGCCCTAACCTTCGACTCTGCTTATATATAGATTTTAGAATAAGATTCAACATCATCTCTGGGAAGCAAATCAATATAAGAAAAATAATATGAAATAAGCAATAAAAACATATAAGATGAATTCTGTCTTCTACGAATATTCATTTATAGGTCTCGTTTATATTTTTCTCATTTTACCCCTTTTCTTATTTTTTGTTCTTTTTCTAGAAGATTGGGATGAGTGCCACCATCTTCTTCTATTTATTCTCTAGAATAATCAATGAGAGTAAAAATCAAAAGAAGCATGCGCTAAACTCATGTTTCCTATTTATATAAAATATCTAAAAAAATGATAAAAAACAAAATCCAATAAAATAGTTTATTTTGACGAGAAAATTGATTAAATTGATGAAAAAAATTTCAATTCATTCTTCAATCAATCAATATTTATTTTATTTATTTATTTTTTTTTGAAATTTTTAATTTCCGGAATGATTCTATGATTAAAAAGGATCTTTTCAACCATTTTCCATCTAATAAAAAGCGAATGACAAGCAAATATAAAACCGATATTAGAAAAACACTTTTCCAAGTCACAGATTTTTAATAAATTTATTTGTTAAGAAAAAATATTGAAATCCATTTAGAATTTGTACATTAAAAAAAAAAATCATCAAATCTTTTTCTTTTCGTATTACAAAAACTTTTTTAGATTTCTATTTTGTTAGACAAAAACTGTCTGATACATTTTGTCAATTAATTTTTCAACCTATAAATTAAATTAAATTTTGTTATTTGTATTTTTATGTTATTTATCAAAAAAAGAGGTCGGGTTGGTGCTAATGGTGTTATAATGATGAAGCAGCAGTTCAAGCTCCGCTCTAGGCTAAAATTTGATCGCTCTAACAGTACTTATACTCAATGCAAAGAATTTTACCATATAGGATCTTACTAAATAGTCTCTAGTATCCAGGACAAAAAATGGAATAAGAAACAAAACAAAAACAAGGGAAGCTTACCTCGTTCACTGTAATAATAAATAATAATATAATAAAAGGAAATATTAGTTTTGTATATATTATGGCGACCAAATCTTGACTTGTTAGCGTAAAGTAACTCAGTCACGAGCATAGTTAGGGAATAGTTCATTTGCTCACTTGGCAACTCCATATAACTTAGATGTAGATAGTCAAGCGTGGTCTAAAGGTTGTTCGTTGGAGTAAAACACTTTTGTAAGGCTTAGTATTTTAAAAAACTTATCTTTTTGTCTAAATTTTACTTAACTTGCCCGCTAATTTTAGCCCTCATTAATGTTTCTAAAAATGAAAAAGTGCATTGTGATAGCAGCATTACATGGGAACTGTGTTCGTGTAACTGATCTAGATCAGGGGTGTCCAATCTTTTAGCTTCCTAGGCTACATTGTAAGAATACGAGTTGTTTTGGGCCTCACATGAGCAAATAAACGTAGAATATATATAATTAACTTTCTGTCTGTACATTGGTACAAATCACGCCAAATTTTGATTGTACACGTTTCAATCAAAGTTTTTTTTTTATTTATTTAATGTCACCGGGAACAAAGCCCATTTAGACAGCATATAAGTAGAGTGTTAGTGAGAGAGCCGAGTTTTCAGCCGGTAGAAATTTTTATTTGCCAGCCAGGATCGAACCCCGGACCTCCACTCCAACATCGTCATAATCGATCGATGCCGAAGCGAGGCCAGCGCGTTATCTGACTGAGCTACCCGACTCCCCTCAATCAAAGTTATGAACGAAAACACTCAACAAAATTCCCGTCTGTCTGCCTGTCTGTCTGTGTGTTTGTGTGGTTTCCGCGAAAAGTTGCTCACAATTCACATAAAAACGACTCAAGGGATTATTTTGAAATTTCATATTTGGATCCGATGTTTTCTAACTTACGTTTGTTCCTAAATAACGTTTTGATATTTTGACCCCAAAAGGGGCTTTGGGGGGGGGGGGGCGCAAGAATGGAAATTATCAAATAACTCCTAAACTATTACCTCTACGGAAAATTTTACAATGATCAAAGTTGTAGGGGATGTGATTTCTTACTTTTTTTAAAAAAAATTTCCACAAAAAACCACTCAAGAAGAGGGGGGGGGGTGTGAAGAAATGTAAACTTTTGCCCCCGAGTAGCAAGAGGGCCGCCGAAGGCGGGCCTTGCACGCTAGTATATATATATATATATACATATTTTAGGGTGATTCATTTCAGAAAAAGTTTTTTTTTAGGTGCTCAAGCAAAATATCAATCTGCATATAGAAAAAAAATTCTCACCAAAGATTTTAATTTTAATTTTTTCCATTTAAAATGCATGTAAATTTTTTTTCAGATTTCTAATGCTCAGTCACATTTCACGATATTGGTAAACGAGTTGTTGTATCTTGTAGGGGATTCCATGCTCTTCAAAATTGTTTTTGGATTTTTTTATGTACTTTGCGCTGGTTCACCAGTAATAGCTTTCTAAGTACATTTTTTGTGGAAAATTGTAATCATAAACTATTGTTCGGAGCAACTTGGGTCTAAGCTCTAAGGACATTTTTTGAAGAGGATAAAATTACCTTTAAATATATGTTGTTTTTTTTCCTATACTTAGCGGTTCGTTCTAAGAAATAAAATAATCACAATTTTTCTCAAAAAATGTACTTCGACAGCTCTTACTGGTGAACCAGCGCGAGCTACATGAAAAAAACCCAAAAGCAATTTTGAAGAGCATGAAATCCCCTACAAGATACAATCACTTGTTTTCCAATATCGTAAAATGTGGCCGAGTATTAAAAATTTATATTACCATTAACATGTATGGATGCGAACTTAAATATTGACAAAGCATGACGAAGAATCTCTTTTGAGATTTGAGAGAAAAATAGTCAGAGCAATCTTTGGACCAATTTCGGCGGGCATATACGAAATTCGGTCCAATTTGGAGCTCCATGGCTTATACAATATTGTCCGACTCATTAAAACAAGGCGACTTCAATGGGCTTAGAATCTTTTTAGAACAGTGGAACCTTTTAAGCCTTTTTCCAAGAGGGATTGGATTAAAAAAAAGTGAAATAGCATTTATAAATACCTTTGAAAATAATTGAAATATATTGCTATATAGCACACCCTCCTATGCGAAGGTATTTTCATCGTTCATTATATCTGTTGAGTCTAATTAATTTGAATTTACGCCCTCTAAAAGGAAAAATATCCTCCGTCTATGTCCTAACCCTTGAGTTTTAGAGAACTTATGCCTTAGCTTATTGTTAGATATGAATGACAGCTATGACAAGTGTAGCTTATTGATTTGAATTTTTTTATAAACAGTGTAATTTATATTATCTAACGATTTCTCAATTGTTATGAAACACCATAATCGTTATATTCTTTATCTTTATATGAACATTCAAAGAATGATAGATGTCAAACGTCAGCCAGAAAGATGTCGCTATCTTGTCTTAAAAGACTAAAAGATTAGTTCAGATTCCCCCTTGCAAAAACAAGATACCAATAGCCAATGTTTCAACCATCAATATTCCTGATTTAGCACGTTCATCATCATCATAATGTCATCAGCCCAAAGACTATTTGATGCCACTCCTTAACTCTCGCCTTGATCCAATTTTATCCCTAGAGTGGAGTAGGAACAGAAAGGTACATGTTTATACTGCAAACAATGCTTTTAACTCACTCTCCCCTCCCCTGGAATTGAGTCTTTTTTACTTTGATATTTTTTTTTAATTTATTTATTTAATGTCACCGGGAACAAAGCCAATTTAGACAGCACATAAGTAGAGTGTTAGTAGGGTTAGTGAGGGAGCCGAGTTTTCAGCCGGTAGAAATTTTTATTTGCCAGCCAGGATCGAACCCTGGACCCCCACTCCAACATCGTCATAATCGATCGATGCCGAAGCGAGATCAGCGCGTTAGCTGACTGAGCTACCCGACTCACCTACTTTGATATTTTACTATTTACAAAAAGTTTATCAACTTAATTAATTTCTTAAATAAATTTAGGTAGGTGTTATATACGGTATATTTAATTATTAAAACACTAGTTGTTTTCTGGATATAGAAATCGACACATTATGAAGGCTAAACTATTTCTATACCAGCTGCGAAGCCCACAATCGGCGGGCATCTTTTGGCCATTGTCCCCTGGACTGACTCCGGTTTTTCCCCCCCTCCCACCCCGGTACGCCACTGGTATAATAAAATAATTTATAATCATCCCTCCGCCCCTCGTAATTAAATAATTGATACTCACCCCCTCTCTTGTCGGTACGTCATTGGTATTGTGTCAAGGTCATCTCCTCGTAATAAAATATTTTTTAATGACCCCCCTCCCTCGATACGCCACTGGTATTGCCAAGATTGAGAACAGGCCAAAATGTATGTAACTCTGCATCCCTAAAATTTCAAACATTTAGAGTATTTTCATAAATATATAAGGTCGACTTCAAAATTTCAAGAGGATCATTAAATTTTCAAATTATTATCCATTTTTCCAAACATTTCTATAAAAACCATTTTTTGTTTTGAAAAATGAAATAAAATTGTTGCATAGTTTCAAGGGGAAATTAAAATTAGTGATTTTTCGAAAAGGGTACGGATAGAAGGCTTGAAGTCTCTCGTCTGGTATATCTTCCAATTCAAGCATGTCAAATGTCCAGCTAGTTTTAGTCGAATAAAAGGTGTTTTCGATGAGGAACTATTAATAATACAAAAAAAGGCATAAATAAAGATGATTCAAGAATCTTTAGCCTAATCCATTTCTAGGAACTCTCAATATATAAGATCGGAAATAACTAAGAGTTCTATAGTCAAGCAATAGCTTGCTTAAAGAAATATAATTAGGAGAAATTGAAGATTTTGTTATAGGAGAAGCTGATTCGTTGTGGAAGATGGTCGATTTTTGGTTTGGCCGAATGAGTAAAAATTACTTAGCAATCAATATATAACTTCGCAATATTTGAAAATATACTATTTTAAATTGAAAGTTTTTGCCGAGAGTAGCAGCATTTTTATATATTTAAGGAGACAATAAAAGAGTGTGTCTTCTGCTGGAATTATAAATTTTATTTATTTATAACGAGACTATAGTTTCGAGGGCTTTGCCCTCTTCATCAGTCTATTACAATGTATTCACAGGAATTAATTTATGAATTCATGGGTACGGGCCCAGCAGTGTCTTTTTTGTGAAGATTTCCACCTACCCTCGAGGAAAAAAAATCACTCTTATATCCTCTCCATTTAGTCAGGTCCCCTGGAGTGGGTGGGCATTTACGTTACGTGACGATCTCTGCCAGTTTGCTTCTACAGCAAGCCCCGTAAAGGAACTTCATTCCAAAAACAAAATATCAAATTAAAATGACAGATTGACAGATTTGCAATGCTAATTCATATTTTATTTATTTGTTTCAAGGCTAAATCTTCACACTCCTATCAAATGTATCTAATATCTACTAGTTTAAAATTTAAGTTATTTACCGGAAAAAATAACAGATATTAATTTAAAATTATTTAAAATTTATTTAAGAATATAATTGACAAAAAAATTAAAGGTTTGAAAAAAGTGCCATATTTGGCTAATCGTGGCTTTTATGTCCGAGGGCAAGTCGTCGCGCAAGCCAATTATTATAATAATAAATTATATATAATAATAAAGCCCATCTGTCTGATTCTTTGGGAAATCGAAACAGATGAATTTTGTTCAGATATTCAATAATAAATTTTATT
>JALMQS010000780.1:67325-123973 GCA_024734495.1 Forficula auricularia
TAAACTGCAACGGATCGTTGCTAAACTTTATCCAAATTCATTTGAAATATTAGTATGTTTGTTCCTTTATTATTAATCAGATATCACTTGCAATTTGTAGTTCATGTTGACATTAATTAAAAATAATTCTCATTTAATAGTCGAGGAATAACCATTCTACATTGGATTTTTGACATTTCGGTTTTTATTGGTAACCATTGCTGAAGACATGGAGGAATCGACTTAAAATCAAAAATAGCCACCGATTCTCATCTAATACTTGAGGAATAACAATTCTACATTAGGTTTTTGACGTTTCGATTATTATTGGTAACCATTGCTGAAGACATGGAGGAATCGACTTAAAATCAAAAATAACGATCGATTCTCATCTAATACTAGAGGAATAACCTTATTGCATTCCATTTTTGACGTTTTGACCATTAATGGCAACCTCTACTGAAAACGTGGAAGAATCGACTTAAAATAAAAAAGACTAAATTCTTTTATGGCAAACAACTCAAACTTGAGTTGTTTACCAAAAAGAATTTAGTCTTTTTTATTTTAAGTCGATTCTTCCACGTTTTCAGTAGAGGTTGCCATTAATGGTCAAAACGTCAAAAATGGAATGCAATAAGGTTATTCCTCTAGTATTAGATAAGAATCGATCGTTATTTTTGATTTTATGTCGATTCCTCCACGTCTTCAGCAATGGTTACCAATAAAATCCGAAATGTCAAAAATCCAATATAGAATGGTTATTCCTCAAGTATTAGATGAGAATCAATCGCTATTTTTGGTTTAAAGTCGATTTCTCTATGTCTTCAGCAATGGTTACCAATAAAAACCGAAATGTCAAAAATCCAATATAGAATGGTTATTCCTCAAGTATTAGATGAGAATCAATCGCTATTTTTGGTTTAAAGTCGATTCCTCCATGTCTTCAGCAATGGTTACCAATAAAAACCGAAACGTCAAAAATCCAATATAGAATGGTTATTCCTCAAGTATTAGATGAGAATCAATCGCTATTTTTGGTTTAAAGTCGATTTCTCTATGTCTTCAGCAATGGTTACCAATAAAAACCGAAACGCCAAAAATCCAATATAGAATGGTTATTCCTCAAGTATTAGATGAGAATCAATCGCTATTTTGGTTTAAAGTCGATTTCTCTATGTCTTCAGCAATGGTTACCAATAAAAACCGAAACGCCAAAAATCCAATATAGAATGGTTATTCCTCAAGTACTAGTTAAGAATCAATCGCTATTTTTAGCATTTCACAGAGAAAAGCCTATCCACTCTTACTTAGTTAGGTTAAATGAGTCCTATATTACCATAAACAGATCAAATGAATAAATTTTAAAGAATTCAAAAATCTTACTTTAGAGTAAAGTACTTTAAAATATAATTTTACTAAAAACTTTATTTAACCTTTTTTGTCGGCCCCAAGGTACTTAATTAGGATATTAAATTTCATCAAAATTGGTTAAGTCATTTTAAAGATATTTAGAAAAACTAAAAAAGTACTGAAATAAATAATGTTGTATAATACTAATGTTTGTGGGCCGATATGTACCAAAAACTAATCAGCGCTTCATTTTGTTAAAATGATGGTAGGTTTTCAATTTCATTTCAATCGGTGCAAAGGTGTGGAAAAAATCGTGGACGAAAAAAACGATAACACACATACATCCATCCATCCATCCATCCATCCACGCACTTCCAAAAAAAATGGCACTTTTTGGCCTCTCGACGAGATTCCAGGTAACTTTTGGCAAACGCCACATGCTAAAATTCAATCTCATTGAATACTTCAATTTGTGACCTTAATTGAGTCCATGGGTTCCGTAGTCTTTACCTGAGGACCCGTTGAAGTCGCGCTTGCCGCGCGACCATTCAATATTTTCTCCCATGCTTCGTTAGGTCGTGAGTCCTAAATTACCATAAACAGATCAAATGAATAAATTTTAAAGAATTCAAAAATCTTACTTTTAGAGTAAAGTACTTTAAAATATAATTTTACTAAAAACTTTATTTAACCTTTTTTGTCGGCCCCAAGGTACTTAATTAGGATATTAAATTTCATCAAAATTGGTTAAGTCATTTTAAAGATATTTAGAAAAAACTAAAAAAGTACTGAAATAAATAATGTTGTATAATACTAATGTTTGTGGGCCGATATGTACCAAAAACTAATCAGCGCTTCATTTTGTTAAAATGATGGTAGGTTTTCAATTTCATTTCAATCGGTGCAAAGGTGTGGAAAAATCGTGGACGAAAAAAACGATAGACACACATACATACATCCATCCATCACATCCCCACGCACTTCCAAAAAATGGCACTTTTTGGCCTCTCGACGAGATTCCAGGTAACTTTTGGTTATTATTATTATTATTATTATTATATTATTATTATTATTATTATTAATTATTATTATTAATTATTATTATTATTATTAATTATTATTATTAATTATTATTATTAATTATTCATATAGGAAGCAAATTAAAAAAACCTCTAAATTTAGAGGGTTTTTTAATTTGCTTCCTATTTTCAATCTCACAAACAAATAAAACTATTTAAGTATATAAAAAAATATTTACACCGTTTCGGTTAACAATAAAACTTCGTATAGTAAATATTTATATTTCTAAATATATTAATGATTTTGTCAAAATGTCTGTTAGTGATTGGGTGGTTAGGTAGTGTAGATTTTCAACCAGTAGGTGGTCATAACACCTGTATTTGATTTTATAAATTTGTGATGGAATTTATTACAATTAGATGATTATTTGCTATTTTTTATTTAAAAGTTTATTCCTCTAAAATGTTGAATTTTAATTTATGAAGAAAATATAGGCGTACCGCGGGGGGGGGGGGCTGCCACCCCTGGACCTGGACTGCCACCCCTGGATCCTCCAGTCTATCATACATTTAGCTGGTATATTATGTGCTTAGGCAGTCTGCCCCTGGGCTCTTCCTGTTTCTCATACATTTAGGCCTAAATACTGTTGTCTTTATGAAATTGTGGAGGAAATGAAGTAAAATTTATAGGTATTTCAAAACTCATATTAGAGTCACGTTACGAGTTATAATTAAATGAATTAATTTTTAAAAGTCGCACCATTTAAAATATCCAAAACTCCTTAAATTAAAGTTTGAATTAATTAATTTAAAATACTTGGAGTTTACTTGCAAATTGATATTGAAAATAATAGAACATGGTTAACGACTTCCCGAAATATTATCATACATTTCAATTACATAATAATTTCCATCTTTCGATTTAGAAATATTTAAATTCGATATTGATTTAAATACCATATATCAATCTACATATTAAAATTTAAAATTTATTTAAATTTTACGCCCGCCACCATCTGGTCTTCCACGGGCTGCAGGTCGCCAAAACTACAGGCCAAATCATCCAGCTGATTCATTAAGCGAGTATTTTCGCCGCTCGCTATACGTGTCCTATTTGGACTCGTTATTATCCTCATTGGAAGCGAGGTTTAGCCAAGTTCAATCGCCGGCGTTTGCTCTATCGTTGTTAAACCCTGCTCAGATGGCAAAAATTACAGCTCCAGATTTAAAAATTCGTATGGAATAAGTCTCCAAATTTTATGAATTAAAGGGGATTGAGTCAGAAACCGAGCTGTGGCGGTTTTTTAGACAAACAAGAAGGAGAATATCGAAACTTTGGAGTTAACAGACGTACTTCAACACGCAGAAACTTTCTATCCAAACGTAAATACAGCCCTACATATTTTATTGGCAATGCCTTATTCTACAGCTACTATTGAAAGGACGTTTAGTACTCTCAGACGCGTAAAAACCAGGCTGAGATGAACAATGAGTGAACAAAGATTAAACGGGCCTTGCATGTTTAGCGTACATAGAAAACATGTAAATAGTTTGGGTGATTCTTTCACAGAACTTGTTTTAAGTCGCTTTGCAGAAAATTCAAGAAAATTGCTTTTGAAATAAATTTAGGGGAAACATTGGGAAAAACTGCGAATTTCGATATATAACCGGGAAAATAGAGACAAATGACCAAAGACGAGAGAAATAATTAGTATCAGATTGATCTTTTTTTTTGCTCGTACAATTGATTGTAGATTCGGTGAATTTTTAAT
Organism: Forficula auricularia; assembly: GCA_024734495.1. Lineage (NCBI taxonomy): Eukaryota > Metazoa > Arthropoda > Insecta > Dermaptera > Forficulidae > Forficula > Forficula auricularia. Next base: position 71,446 of record JALMQS010000780.1, read on the forward strand.
TTGAAAAAATGATACATATCTATTCGATTTAATATTTTCTTACCTAGAGTCAAAAAAGGCCTTTCCTACAATAATAGAAATTAAGAAATTAATCTTTAATAGTTTGAAACAGGTTAGAACTTGTATTTGAGCATTCCTCTAATGCCTTAACTCTAAAGGAAGAGAGATCATACTATCCGCTCCCATTTTAGTAACTTTCCTCGATCAGATTCTAATGAAAGTGTCGCTCACCTGAACATTTATTAAATAATAAAAAAAAAAAAGAGGAAAACTTATTTACGCTAGAGATTGCCACTTGAGTAATTAATAAAAACTTAAATTTAAAATAAATGTATATTTAGTTTTATTTTGTAAAGTAGTAAAAGAATAAATTTTAGTTTCAATGAGTAAATCAAGAAGTTGTTTGTAGTGTGGTCAAGATGAATATAGGCCGATTTAAATTAAATACAATTTTAATTTTTTTCAGGATTAACTTTAATTAGACAACTTTTTAAAGTGCTGATTTATATTGTTTCGGCTTAAATAGAAAAGCCATATTCAAGTCTACAATTAAAATAACTTGTTCAATTATGACTATATTAATAACATTGCCAAAAAATATGAATAAATTCATTCAAAAAATGTTGTTTTCTGAATTTTTGAACGAGAAGTTGTAAAGCTAGAAAGCCTATAAATTCACTAATGAATATTTTATCACAAGAAGTAACTTTCTTCAGCCTTTCGTTCTTAAAAGTTATCTGGATTCAGGCATACAGACGGAAAAAATCATGGTTGAAAATTATTTTTCTCCCCGTTTCATAACTTTTCAACAAAATGAGCAAAAAAAAAAAAAATTGATCAGATGCCTGCCTGGTGTTTGTACCGAGAAACAGGAATTGATCAGGAGTAATCAGACAGTGATGCTGTCGTAAAATCAGCGATATACTGCCGTATACCCTCCACTACAGTCTTGATATTAGTTACCATACATGGACTGACCCTTTTTTTTTTGCTCGTACCATTACGGGTTCCCCCGAGATAAATTGAAATTTTTGTCCGAGAAAACCAGAAAGTAACCGGGAATTTGAAAATTGTCTTTGAGTTATTACCCTGTTCCTGATTTGCCCCCCCCCCCCCTAGGTCAAAAGCTAGGTCCACGGAGGAAAAGTTAGGTGAAAATCACTTGACGCACATGCTCTAGTACTTGATTTTTTTAAAAAACAATCTCCAATCAATTGGGCATGTCTTGAATACGTTTTTATTTTATCTGAAATTAATTTATTATTTTCCTTTCTGATATCTAATCTAGTAACGGGAATCTTTTCTCTTTGCTCTGTTTTTTGCATTGAAATGCATTTATTTCATTTCGAGTTGGACAGCCAGCGCCAGCTGGGCAAGTGCGTAATCGTTGTCTTTTCTCTGTGTTGCTGTTTGTGGATATTTGTTGACTACTAACTGCATTGGGGAGAATTGTTCAAACCTTCATGTACAGAGAGACAAGGTAAACATTTTTTTATTATTATTAAGGTAAATATTTAAATAAAATTTTTAAAATATTTTGGATTATTTAGTGATTTCAAAAATAAATAAACATAACTATATATTATATTTACCATATAAAATAAATAAAAGGAGAAAAGTATTACAAATACAAACTCTGTTTCTAAATAATTGTGAAATATCAGCCCCTTTTATAAAATAAATTGTAATAAGAGTGGAAAGTTTTTTAAATACTCTCCGTAAATCCACCTAGAGCTGTCCTACTAATCAATTTAAATAATAAATATAATTTAAATAATATATTATTAAAATTTATCTTTATTTTCTACTACTATTGTACCTATACTATGTATCGTATAGTGAACATTATAAAAATTATATTTTAAGAGATAGGTGGTATTAATTAAATTGTCAAAATGTCTGTTAGTGTGTGTGTGTTGACAAATTTTGTGTACTCTCTATCTCAAAAATCACCGAAGGCATCAAAACGAAATTTTATATTTGCAGGACTGTACAAATCGAGGCCCACCACTTCACTGAATGCGACCCGACATAAAATTATAAACTTCTTTAAGGTAGTTCTTTGCGACAATCCACACAAAAAGTTATAGCCTCGTAACCACTCTATACATATGAACTCAAGCTTGAGTTGTTTACCAAAAAAGAATTTAGTCTTTTTGATTTTAAGTCGATTCTTCCACGTTTTCAGTAGAGGTTGCCATTAATAGTCAAAACATCAAAAATGGAATGCAATAAGGTTATTCCTCTAGTATTAGATAAGAATCGATCGTTATTTTTGATTTTAAGTCGATTCCTCCATGTCTTCAGCAATGGTTACCAATAATAATCGAAGCGTCAAAAATCTAATGTAGAATTATTATTCCTCAAGTAATAGATGAGAATCAATCGCTATTTTTGATTTTAAGTCGATTCCTCCATGTCCTCAGCAATGGTTACCAATTTAAACCGAAACGTCAAAAATCCAATATAAAATGGTTATTCCTCGACTATTAAATGAGGAATCGATCATTATTTTTGAATTAAAGTCAACATGAACTGCAAATTGCAAGTGATATCTGATTAATAATAAAGGAATAAACATATTAATATTTCAAATGAATTTGGATAAAGTTTAGCAACGATCCGTTGCAGTTTATTTTTTCTAAAATAAGAAGAAATTGGAAAATCTCCCCAAAATTTTTTTAAGAATAAAAGTCAGATCTCCACTTTTGAATGTGGAAAAATATATCAAGATTTAATCCCAATTTTGGCATATTATGACTCCATTTTTATTAGATATAAATATTTTACCTGCAAACTTTCTGAGTGAATATGTATGGAACTGCAATCAGACATTGAATTGAAAGAACAATTTAAAAATGTCTCTTTATTAACATTTTATAAAAATTATCTACCTAAAAGCAAATATTCCTGGATTCAATCGTATGCAAGGATGCACCAGTAAGATACAGCCCTTATGGATCTCGATAGACCCTTGCATTACCGAAGAGAAGGGAAAGCTGATCAAGTGAGAGGGTCGGGGCGTATGTCTTTATATATACGAGGAGTGTTCAAATGAAAAGGTAAATTTTTATTTTTCTCGAAAAATATTTATTATTTCATCAATATCTATTTTGTCCTCTCCAAAGTAATCCCCCTTGGATATAATACACTTGTGTCAGCGCTTGTTCCAATCCTCGAAGCACTTCTGATATGCGATTTTTGGTATGGCCTTGAACACTTCCAGCAATGCTGTCTTAATCTCCTCGATCGTGGCAAATCTCCGTCCTTTCATGGTTCTTTTGAGTTTTGGGAATAGGAAAAAGTCTCAGGGGGCCAAGTCCGGTGAATACGGTGGCTGAGGCATGATTACTGTGTTGTTTTTGGCCAAAAGATCACGGATAAGAAACGATGTGTGAGCAGGTGCGTTGTCGTGATACAAAAGCGATGAATTGTTTTGTCACAAATCCGGGCGTTCTTACTTTATTCAATGCGAAGCATGGGGAAAGTATTGTAATCGGTCTCGCGTCAAGCGCGACTTCAAAGGATCCTCAGGTAAAGACTACGGAACCCATGGACTCAATTAAAGTCACAAATTGTAGTATTGAATTAGGTTGAATTTTAGCACGTGACGGTTTTGGCAAAAATTACACGGGGTCTCGTCGAGAGGCCAAAAAGTGCGATTTTTTCATTTAGTGCGTGCGTTTGGATGTATGTATGGATGGATGGATGTATGGATGTATGTTATCGTTTTTTTGGCCCACGATTTTTTCCACACCATTGCACCGATTGAAATGAAATTGGTAACCTACCATTAGTTTAACAAAATGAAGCGCTGATTAGTTTTTGGTACATATCGGCCCCCAAACATTAGTAATTTTTTAGTTTTTTCTAAATATCTTGAAAGTGACTTAACCAATTTTGATGAAATTTAATATCCTAATTAAGTACCTTGGGAACCACAAAAAAGGTTAAATAAAGTTTTTAGTAAAATTACATTTTAAAGTACTTTACTCTAGAGTAAGATAGTACTTTTTTAATTTTTTATTTTAAATTCCTTAAAATTTATTCATTTGATCGTTTTAATATAGCTCATTTAACCTTGCTTAAGTAAGAATGGATAGGCTTCTCTCTGTGAAATGCTAAAAATTTGGGAGGAAATTTTATAAGTAACCATAGCAACTGCGTTGTTTTCTTATCCGTTACCTTTGCTGAACATATAGATGAATCGAGTTAAAACCAAAAATAGCTATTGATTCTCATCTATTACATGGGGAATAATAATTCTACATTAGATTTTTGACCCTTCGATTATTATTGGTAACCATTGCTGAAGAGATGGAAGAATCGGCTTAAAATAAAAAATAATGATCGATTCTTATCTAATACTAGAGGAATAACCTTATTGCATTCCATTTTTGATGTTTTGACTATTAATGGCAACCTCTACTAAAAACTTGGAAGAATCGACTTAAAATCAAAAAGACTAAATTCTTTTTTGCTAAACAACTCAAGCTCAAAACTCTGACGTGTTGTAAAAAATCGGGAAATCGCATGATAATCAGCGTATAAAACTCTACTGGAATCCATTATTAGGTTTACGGGGAGAAATTTTTGTTTAATATTTGTCTATCAGTGTAATTGTATAAAGGAATTTCGAAAAAAGCTCCTTCCGATGCTAAAATATTTGAATTTCTAAAACAAAAACCTGATTAGATTTTAGGCCTCATAACTTTCAGATGCAAAATACGGAAAATTTATAGAAAATCGAATCTCTTGGTTGCAGCTAATTAGCTTTAATTTGACATAAATGTTTTTTTAATTAATTTCAGATTTCAGCTTTCAAAACTTCCAAAACACCATAATTTCCAGAATCAATCGTGATAATGTTTTTTTTATTTATTCATTTTTTTATTTCTATTTAAATCTACAATTCTTTCATTAATAATTTTATGTAATATTTTTTGTGGTACACTCAAGATGAAAACAAATTTTTCGAAAGTTTTGTCTCATATTGATAAAATATTTGAACATAAGTACATTCAAACTTAATAAAATCAAGTTTTTTGCTGGTACAGTACTCTTAGATTTCTTTAATTATATAAATTTGCTAATCTCAACAAACTTTAATTTTATTATTTATATCTACCGACATCTGATTTACGCTATTATAATAGTTAATTCTTATGATAATTTATCATTTATATTTTTCATTCCATTTTTGTCTTTTATGCTTTTTTCCGTGGTGTTCTTATAATAATGCCTTGGAAGCCCGTTGCTTCTTTAATCCAGGCTTGGCCTCAATGCTTCGCCTGAAATGAACCTAAAGCTCTCACCTTTAAATTAAAACAAACTGGCACGTTTTTTAGTATTTTTTTTTTTTTTTTAATAAAAACAAAATAATCTTATTCAACTCTTTTAATTCCTAAAATTAAAATTAAAATGTGAAAAATATGAATTACTACGGTATACGGTAAAGTCAAGTGGATGGCCACATCAGCTTATTTTGAATTTATTTTTGGTCGCTGCTCAATATAATTTTTTCATTGTCATTTTATTTTCCGACCCCAAAATGTAGTTACGTACCACAAAATGGGATGGTCACGACCATTGGCGTAGTTAGGGAGTTTTGATAGGGGCGGCAGCCAGCTGATTATCACCATAAGGTTTCAATTTCGGTAATCTGATTAGAGCAACTATTTTTTTAGTAGAATTGACGAAATATGTTAAATTAATGAAAAATACATAAGTGATACCTCGTAATAATGGAGTTTCGATTTTTCTAAGGGGAACAATGAGATTTGTAGGGAGTTTTTATCTCAATTTCCACTTAAATTTCACCATTACTGTCTAACATTTTGAAGTAAACAAATTTATATAAGGACTTTTATTAAAGAACTTAATTTCCATCAGAATGTTAATATGAGAGAAATGTCTAAAATCAATAGTTTACGAGTTATGTAAATGTAAATATTTTTCAATATAAAAATTCAAGCCCAATGAATTAATTGACCAGGTAATTTTTTGAATCAAAAAATCTGGAATTTGCTTGATGACACGGATTTCAATAAAAAATTTCGCATTATTTTATATTGTTTTCTGTCTTTCAGAATACGATTTTACTAATATTTCTTTCATTCTACATTTGGAAATTTCAAATTTATTAACCATTTTGATTCCTATTTGTTGTTATTAAAACCTATATAATATTCTATTGAAATCCTTTAGCATATGCTTAATCTATTCTGTGCCTGACCAGACTTGTCGGCTGCCTGTCTTTATATAATAGATTCCAAAAACTCCCATAAATATGTCCAATTCTAGAATCATCGAAAAAGTTACAGTTCGTACATTCAATAAGAAATTTTTCTAAATTATTCAAATAGTAGGAGATTTAAATATTTAATATTTATTAGATTGACAATCATAATTTCAGAAATTTTTCGGGGGGAATGGAGCCAAAAATACAAACCCCCTTTGCCCTGAAGACCACAAATCACATATGTTTGCTGAAAAGTCACAAATTAAAAACGAATTCTATTGTATACTTCCACAAGTAATATTTATTAATCTTAATTTTTTATTTTCAGATTTATATTTAAAAAATATAATGTGTAAGTATTGTAATCGCCTCCCAGGGGGTTGACACCCTGAGAGCTTCTATCTACTAGAAGAAAAAAGTGAATTTCCCTTTGTCATTTCTATAGGTGGAAGGAATCGATTACAATACTTTACCCATGTTTTGCTATGGAAAAAGTAAAAAGGAAAGAATTGATCACTGATCAGGTAGAATTCTAAACATGTCAATATAAAAAAAAGAATTAATAATTTTTTTATTTCAAGCTCAGCGAAAACCAGAAATTCGATACAATAGCATTTATAATTTAAGAATATGAATTATAGTTGTGTAACCGAGATTTTTATTCTCCCATGGAAATTGCATCATCAATTCCTAAATCAATATCGATCGAAGCGGAAGTGTACTTATTCAGATCTTAGGCTTCCATAATAATTTAAATTTAGAGGAAAAACTGAAAACTTTTTCAAGACTCGAAACGTTTTTGATAAATTTTTGTGATTTGATAATTTTTTTGTCAGAGAACCAAACTTTTATCACTAAACAAATTTTTACTCAATTACAACCACTTGATATCTTCACATATAACAATTTAATTTTTTTCTGAATTTCTGAAAATAAAAAGCCCAAAATCTGATCATTTCTTTATTTTGGAGATAAAAATATTTTGGCAGTCCAGCATCAAATCGAATTTTATTTTTACTTTCACATATAGGTACATATATTCTATATCATGTAAAGATATTAGATATAATGTGAAATATTCCATTCGCCTTACTGGGTATTGAGACTTTGAGAGTTTATCTCCGAGGTGAAAAAAAGTTAATTTCACTTTGTCACTTCTACCTTTAGTTAGAAGTTTTGAGTTAGTTGGATAAGTTAGTTATTAGTCGTGTATAAATTTTAGTCCTATTGAAATTAAGGAAGTTGGTGTAAATTAGGAGCGTCGCAAAATAAATATTTTAATGGTTCATATCTCGTATACGGTAAGTCGCAGAGCTATGGAATTTGAAAATTAAGCTATCTAGAGACTAGAAGAATTACATCAAGATTTTGGCTAAAATCGAAAAACCGTAAGTACATGATTACTTGAAGATTTTTGCTATTTTGTAATTTCGTCTTTTTTCCGGTTTTCTCAAAACGGCTTGGGGAAACAAATTGAAGTAATTTGAAAGAGAAACTAATGTGAAAGTCGTGTGGTGCCCACACCTGTTGATTACCTATCTAGATGTTACACCTTCAATTATTATCATTAAAATAATAATAATATGAATAATCATAATAACATTTGAGATTGGTCACTACTTTTGAAGAATCAGTCACTGGAAAAAAATATATATTAAATAAAAGATTGTTTTATGCACCGAAGAACAAAGCCCATTTCTTCTTGAAAATAAACTTTCTCCTAGCTTGGAACATTCCTTAGAATTTCATAAATTATCCTGGAATTGTTTTCTTAGAAAAACTTTGACATATTGGTTAAATAATTTATCAGGCAAAAAGCAATTTTTCTACCATAAATATGCTTAAAAAATTTCAAGACATGACGTTTTCTCATATTTTTATATTATTAAATTATCGAAATTTTACATTTTTTTAGCATTTTAACGAATCTGTCTACTTGATTGGAACTAGATATCAATTTAGAAGTTATCTACATATATTTATAAAGCCTGTTGGAATATAAACATAAAATTTAGATTGCGTACCTATTTCGTAGCAGTTTAATCTACGACAGCCAAATATTCCAATTTTTTATCTAGGAAGTAGAAATTATTTATGCACTGCTACATGATTAGAGAATAGCAATTTATATGTATAAATCATTCAAATTATTATGAAAATAAGCTGAGTATTACAAATTCAAAAATCATTTTAAATGTAAAACTACTCATCTTATTTTTGTTAATGCTCACCCTAAAAAATAACCCAGCTTACTACTATAAAGAATACAACTGTCGTTTCTTCACTCAAAACACTTTTCCTTGACTTATTCCGTTTGAGGGTCAAAAATACTGGTGGTTTAACATTCATAACCTCTATAAATTTAGCTCTGGTTGAAAAATACAGAAAATCAAAAAAATTGAATCAGTTAAATGTTGAGTAGTTGAGCTTAAGTTGTAGCTAATTAGATGCTATTTGGCAGTCAAATTTGTTTTAAAATACAACTTTCTAGATCAAAACTTACGCTGACGAAAATATCGTCAATTCACTAAAATTTGCATTGAATTTTAAAAAACTTTCCCCTTTTCTTGCAACTTATTTATTTAACATTTTCTTCTTCATTGCCTATATTATGGATTTGGGTATTTAATACAATTTTAGTCACAGTTGAATTTACCTCATTCAGCAAATTTAAAACTAGCCCGAAAGAAAGAAATTCATTTGTGACTAAAATTCAAAAAGTAAAATAATTTAAATTAAACAAACGACAATCAAATTAATAACAAAAATAAAAGCTTCAACAGCTTCATTACTAATAAACTACAATATTTAACTTATTGAAAAAATTCTGATTTTTTTCAGAAATATACTTATTTTTAATAAAAGTTTTCCTTTGGGATTTCATGCAGGGAACTTTAAAATTGTCATATGTTGGACATTATTTAGTCATATCAATAAGTTTTTATATAATCGCTCAAATCAATATCTACTTAGCTATCCCATTTATATAAACATTTTTCACTTATTTGCTTGTTTATATGTATTATATAACTTGAAATGAAAAATGATATTGAATAATATTAACATATAACCAAAGAATTTTTCTGCCATAAAGATAACAATAAAATAATGAAATACTAAGGTTTATAAATATATATTTATAACATAATAATATCGGCCACATCATTTATTTTCTTCCAACTTGCTTTTCTGTCCAGAAAATTATCGAAAATATTTGGAGATGACTGTCAAGAAAAATTTATGAATACCTGCAAAAAAACAATTTGACAATAAACAAGACTTAATAAAGACAAAAATGAAAATTGGAGTGGAATAGAGTAATAGTATATCAAACTTCTTTATAGTTCACTTTCTAGCTGTTTTTCTCGAGTCATATCTAGTAAGTATGCGGCCATTCTAAAAATTGAAATTAAAACAAGTGAAATAAATTGTTCATTAAATGATGGGCAAAAGATACTCTGCTATTTTATAAAATACAAAAGACTCACGAAATAAAAATTGTCAAAATTCTTTACAAGTGCCAATAAATGGCATGTGAATAGAGATGATGTTTTTGAGAAATCTACCTCTTTGTTCGCTAATAATTGATTTCATTTCCTCCGCTATTTATAACTTCATCAAGGTTCGCTGGACATATTCATTGATCTCAATTTGTATATTCAGATCCTGTTTTTTTAGAATGGTACTTTATTGTTTATATTTAGTACAGAGTTAATATACAGTGATGATTTTTCATGTTATCTATATATATAAAATTAAGGTTTTGTCTGTACATTGCTCCAAATCAAGCCAAATTTTGGTTGCACACGTTTCAAGCAAAGTTATGAACGAAAGCACCCTCAACAAAATTCCTACCTGTCTGTCTGCATGTCTGTATGCCTGTATGTCTGTATGTCTGTTTCAGTGGTTTCCGAAAAGTTGCTCACGATTCACTTAAAAACGGCAAAAGGAATTATTATTAAATTTCATATTTACATCAGATGTCTTCTAAATTACGTTTTTAGCTATATAACGTTTTGATATTTTGACCCCAGAAGGGGGTTTGGGGGGGCGCACGAATAAAAATTATCAAATAACTCCTAAACTATTAACTCTACGGCAAATTTTATAATGAACAAAGTTGTAGGAGATGTAATTTCTGACAACTTTTGTTTAAAAATTTTTCCCAAAAAACCACCCAAAAAAGGGGGGGGTGAAAAAATGTAAATTCTTGCCCTTGGAGAAAACTCAACCAAATTTTGTATACATACTCTCTGGGCCTCTAGAGAGTTAGAAATGCAAAAACTAACCACCCAAAATGGGGGGGGGGGTCAAAAAATGAAAATTCTTACCCCTAGAGCCAACTTAACCATATTTTCTATACATAATCTGTGGGTCATTAGAAGGTTAGAAATTCAAAAACTGGGTGTGGTGGGGGGAGGGGTTCGTGGGCTGGGGGTCCAGGGGGCGTGCCCCTGGCTAGCAAGAGGGCAGGCGAAGGCGGGTCTTGCAGCTATTTTGTTATAAAATCAAGTATACACAATACAGACTGTTCTAACTTAAGAGCACACCATTCCTAACTCTGTTATTATTTTGAAAGTTTATAATAGGAAAATAAGGACAAATTTTTATGTGTGACTTTTTTATTTATCAGCCAACGTTCTGTCGACTTTGCCGACTTTTTCAGGGCATTTACAATTATAAGAACATTATTAATATCAAGTTACAAAAGTACAATTACAATTCCAGAACAAACATGTATTAATAGTTTACCCACCAAATAGTCATGCCACACATTGGTCTAAATTTTCTTGTTATCTTCGTTACCATTGAAGACCATCCGAAACACAAATTTCAAAAAATATTTGGGACATTCACATAAACAATTTTTCTTTCTTTTCTTTTTATATTAACAAATTACTTTAGATATAAAACAGAAATAACAGAATAGAATATTTTTTCCTTTTGATCCTTACATAAAGAAATCTCAAATTTAAATAACATTAAAATTATATTATCTTGCATTTGTCTGCTTTATTAAAAATAATGTCAATGACACTGGCCAAGTTATAATGAAAACTATTATATAAAGTCAATAATTTTGAAGGAATTTGGTTTCGATTCTATAGGTGAAACATTTTAAATAAGAGTGGATTAAAAAAATACTAGGTATATTTCACATAAATACAATATTAGTGAAATCTACCTAGTATTTTAATCCACTCTTAACTTCAAACTCGGGCGTACTTCAGGCTGTTTATAGTAGATAAAAGTGATGTTGGTGTGACGATATTGTCAACGGCTGTGCAGTTTTTTCTGGCTCCTGTCTAAGGCTGAGTTTGGAAGTTTCTTGTTCGGTCGTTGATGAATGAGAGTTCGGTTAGTTGTTGATTGTTTAAATTAATGACGTCAGGTATAATAAATTAAGGGAAATTATGCTTAATATCTTGTATATTTTAAATAGATTAATTAACCACTCTTAGAATAAGATAGAAAAACAATTTTTTAGTTATTTAATTTTTTTACAATTATTTTATTATACAATTTTGTCCTTTTGGATCAAGTATTATGGTCGCCTTTCACGGTCATTTAGGCAAAGTTATAATCAACTCAATTTGCTAATACGTTTATCCCCATGGCTTCTAGAAACCATTACATTCTCCCTGCTTCCATCTTTCTCAACTCTTAAAATTTGAGATTATAATCTTCTAAGACCTGGGTGTACGTACCTCTTCACTTTGATCACTCTCTCTTCTCCCGATCATTTAAAGTTCTAGAGCACAACTCAAAAGTTAAGCAATGTATGGTTTGTTCTTGGATTCTTGTATCTCACCGTATTTGGTTGAGGAGGCTAAATATTGGGAATTGAGAACCCTTTTAAAGCAATAGGTCATTACTATATTAAATAACAGCTGGTCAAAAATACAAATGAAACAATATTTGCGAAGAATCTTAATCCTATAAATCGAATTCAATTTTGTGAAGGTATAGGTTTTGTGATATTTTTTTAATTTACATCATTAAAACCAGTTAAGATGTTTTATCCTGGACTTAAATTGTTTATAGAGATCAATCGGCTTCACGTTTTAAACAAAAGCAATTTTCGCAGTATCTTTAGAACTTTTCGAATTTAAACGAAAAAAAATATCATTCTGTCACCATTTGAGTAACATTTGGGTAAATTAAATGTTGAATGAATGTTTTAAAAATTATTATTATATCTTACACTGCTCTAGCATACGAACAGACGGACACCGTGCCCGACTAAAAGAATCGTTTTATGTTTCTATCAAACCCTAAAAGAGAGTGATAAACAAAAATCAAATCGCGCTACTAGATTGCGGAGGAACTACTTCAAAAAAGACAAATACTTTACAAGTGTTTTTTAAAAGCTTGATGAATTATAATGTTCTTTTACCGATGTGCAATTTTATATATAATCCCTAGGTTGTATGCTAATATTAAAAGGGTGAACCAGCCACTCAAGTCCCCAAAAATGAGGGCTCCCACATTGAGAGTAGAATGATTGACTAATTTTTAAAAACTCAAATATTATAATGTAAACATTTATTTTTTTTAATTTAAATTATTTATATTAAGTTATAGCTATTTATGATTATTAAAGAAAAAAAATGGAAATATAATGTAGATGTAGTTTATTTTTTTGTCTATACTTCGATTCCCACTTCAGATACATTCAAATATAGGAATACGATTAAATCTGAAATTTTAATCCAAATGATTAAGTGTTAAGCATCTACTTAACAAGCCTCTTTTACAAGTTTCTTTTAGCTACTCAATTGGCCCTCATTAGCCTATAATAGATTTCTTTACAAAACCTATTGGATAGATTTTTTCTTCATCTTTTCTGCTCTTATCCCAAAAAATCTCAACTGTCAGAATCATTTATTAGGTTTTTACTCTTTTGACTTTTTTATATAGTAGTAATTTCAAAATGATTTAATGATAATGAAGCTTTATAGTTGATTTAGTGCTTTGTTCCCCCTACTCAATCAGAAATGATTAAATGAGACTATAAAAAAAATTCTTTAAAGCAATCCCGTGAAAATTATTATACAAACAACACATATAAAAGATGATTGTAAAAGAGATTTTATATTTAATTAAAAATAGCCTCTTTAATTTTTTAATTAGTTTATATTTATATAAAATATAATTTGGATTAAAACTCATCTCCCATTTTCAGAAAGGATGCTTTACAGTTTCCTCCAGCTTTCCAAGAATAATTAATTAACTTTTTATAGGTTCACAATTATTATTTTATTTATTTATTTATTTATTTTTATTCGTGGTCTTCGGTTTTCACCAGTATCAGTGTAAGTTTGTGTTTGTGTAAAGAAATTATATTTCAAGCCTCGTCCTTCATAATTGATAACTTCTAGTAGATATTCTGCTACTACAAGTTATCAATTATCTCGGACGAGGCTTTCATATAATTACAATCGAACTTCACTTACAGGTAAGTTCGTTTGATTTACAATTTACGATCTTAAATTTGTAAATTCGTAAATACTTTCCCCAATTCTTTAACTCAGCATTTTCCATACCAAGTTCAATAAATCGGTCCTAAAGTCTTTGCAGCAGTTCATTATTTCTCTGCCTATTTATTTTTCTTTCGAATATTTTGCATTTTTCTAGAAAGTCTCATTTATAATTTTCTATAATTTCTACAGATTTTCTCTCCCCTTAGTTCTTCTTTTTTTCAAATATTTAATTTTTAAATGGCTTATAATTATAATTGGTTATTTTTGTGATACCATTTGCGAAAGTCCCATTTTCGAGAGACGTTTGTTGGAGGGTGGGGGAGTAAACTGTCTAATTTCTGACTTTAGCACATACCCTCACTTTACGCCCTTGTCATACAATATACTATTCGTGCCCCTTTTGCTAAATTTAAAAAATGCAGTTTACTAGGTGACATTCTGCTGGATTCATATTGATTTAATATAAAAAATAAACTGATGTGGCTATTCATATGACTTGACCATACACCTGCCCCCTCTCTTATATTTAATATTTAGAAAAATAATTTATAATTATTTACGAAGGAACCCCTCTTAATTTTGGGCCCATTAGCAATCAATAATATCTCTTTTTAATTGTGAGACTAATTTATTAGAAATATAAGCTTTATTCGATTTTTGTTTGAAAATATTTTTGAAACCCACCCTCTTTTTGGTCACTATCAATTCCACATAGTGTGTCATTTTCATAAGGTTGAATAGGGTGCATAATGCATATACGAAATTTTATAAAAATCGATTAAATGATCTAGAATTAAATAGATAGTTCTATTTTTTGTACCCCCTCCACAATTTTTGGCCCCCGAAAAAAATAATAATATTTTATTGATTCATTTTATAGTATATTTAATTTTTAATTTTTAATTTTTAGTTTTTTAGTTTGAAAATTTTATAATCCTTACTTTACCCCCCTCCCCCTTCCTTTAATTTTTGTTTCGATTTCAACCAAAATCCAATCACCTCTTAATCTCAATGCATCAAAACTACATGTGAAATTTTGTTTTGATATTCACTCTAGTTTTTGAGCTAGAACGTACACAAAATTTTATATCGTACAGACATTTTGAAAAAATAATTAATATCTTGTAAAATATAATTTTTGTAATGTTCACTCATTAGGGCTTTTTTTATCAAAATAGTTTCAGCAGTTTTGGAGATATTTAGAAAAAACGAATTAAAAAAAAACACTTTTTTCATGCACGGCGTTGTTCCACTGTATAGGATTGCCTATAGCTTAGAAGTTAGATAAATGACACGTCTCTGAGACTTATTGGTTGCATAACTTTAAGGCGAAAGTATCTAATCAAAAATTGTAGATATTTATTAATTAAAAGTTTATTAAGATAAGAATTTATATTTAAGTTCTCTAATCTAAGATTTTAATAGAATAATTTTATATTGCATATTAGAGGGCCTCGTCCCCTCAGAAGTTGAACCCGAGTACTAACACTCTTGCCGGGCACGTTAGTTCGGCCCTCGAGAACAAAAGCACACTCTGACATGCAATATATTGGTTTATATGCATTATATAGTGAGTTATATTTTTTAACCGACTTATATTTAACGACTTCAAAAAAGAGGATGTTCTCAATTCGACTATTTTTTTTTTTTGTGTCTATGTTACCTGATGTCTTCGCCAATTGTGAACTGATTTTGATGATTTTTTTTGCATTGGGTTCGCCTAGTTTTCGATTGGTCCCGTTTTTTTTCATTGGTATTGGACCTTTTTTGCTATGTTTGTTCAGGCGTTACTTCTTTGTTTATAAACCGATTTCGTAGGTTCTTTTTATATTGAAAGAGGGTACCTTAGAGGTGGTCCCATATTAATTTGGTCAAATTTCTGATGATATGATCAATGACAAATTAACGGAAATTTCCAATTCTTATGAGCAAATAATCGAAATCATAATAAATAAAATCTTTTATAAAAAAATCAATCTTAAAATGTTCATTTAAAACCCGCAAACGTTTCTACAGAATTTCTATATTTATGAATTTAATTTTAATATCATTTTCTGATTCATTCGCCAGACGCTTTCTCTTACGAGATGCATGCAAGGTATTATTATATTAAGTCACTATTAATAACATCCCTAAAAAGAGAAAAATAAAAGAAATAAAACCGAATTCAAAAAAATTAAATGCAACAAATAAAATAATAAGAACTCAAAAAATAAAATAAAATGCACTAAAAGGTATAAAATAATTATCTAATTTAGTTACAACTAAACGATGAAATTGTTACATGAAATCACTTTTTGAAGTCGGTGCTAAACAAACTATATAAGCGAGCGTACCCGCCAATCGTACTAAGTAAAATCCGTCGAGTTTGATTCATAAAATGTGTTTGGCTCAGACTTCAAAAAGTGATTTCATGTAACAATTTCATCGTTTAGTTTTAACTAAATTAGATAATTATTTTATACCTTTTAGTGCATTTTATTTTATTTTTGAGTTCTTATTATTTTATTTGTTGCATTTAATTTTTTTTGAAGTCGGTTTTATTTATTTTTTTATAAAAATTTACAATGTATCCTACATTGTAGGCAAAATAAATTTAAAAGAAACACAATTCATGAACGGAGTTATTTTTTTGGGATTTAAATTCAAAAAAAAAGAAAGTCTAATTTAATCAATGTTAATCCATAAAACAGAGAAAAATATATTATTAATAAAATTTAATTTTTTTTCATTTAAATTCACAAAAAATGTATATTTTAAGAAAGGTTTCGAGAAATGACAATTGGAATAAATTAAGATTTAAAGCAGAGCAGGTCAATAAGCGAATGAAGGAGAAAGAGGATAAATTCGATCCACCAATCAGGATATCAGATCAGGGCACATGATCTCAAATGCCCGGCACGGAGGGAAAAGGAGGGACAAATCTCGTAAAAAAGAAGATCAGAGCTCATCATTATGATATACATATTGCTATTACTATGATATACATTATTATATGATATACATCACTATCACATTACTATATCATTATACATTATACTATCATTACTATTGAATACTATACTATTATATTACCACTCAATATTTATATGATATATTATTACTTAATATACTACGCTATAATTATATACTATCACTATTCATATGATATTATATTACTCCTGATATTATTGAATATTACTACTCTTACGACTCTCTCACTATATATTGATATAATATATTGCTCATTCTTTACATCCTACGCCTATGAGAGTGCCATTGTTGTGTTCTACACGTGGTGGACCGGCGTCATCTTGAAGACGGATTGGAATTACTGCTAGACACCTATGTGGCCACCTGCCTTGTCTACACTATCGTAAGACGAGAAAAGACCTTTTATCTGCCTCTGATTGGATTCGCACCCATTGCGAATAATACCTGCTCACGATCTTAATATCAGAGCAAGTCTAATTGTAACTGAAACACTTCTAATTTATCCATTTCATTTTTTTTTATATATTAATTTTCTTCTTGCTGATATAAATAAATTGTCACATATTTAATCTTAGTTTCTATCATTCTTTCGAGTACAGCCTTAAAGAAAAATTTAATTCATCTCCTTTAATAGTTAAATCCCCTTACCTACCCTTCCCAAAATCCCTTCAACCCCTTTAGTATTTTAATTATTATTTTATTCTTTATTTTCTTATTTTTTTATATTTTTTTATGTTTTTTTTATTTGATAATGTCCATACTATAAAAATTTAAAATCAGTAAATTCACAATAGCCAATTTAAGACAAAGAGAGTTACACTGAGTTACACCACCGCGAAGCAGATCCATTATAATGTAAAACAAAGTAAGTATTTCTTACGATTAAAATTATTTTCAAACTTATTAATAGCTTCTTTAACCTATTAAAAATTATTGAAAAATTCCATTTTATTTTCAAAAAAAGATACTCAAACCTTCGGGTTAATTATTTAAAAAATTTATTGTAAAATTATTCATAAAATTATTCATGGATTCACCCCCACCACCCGCCACCATCAACATGCACACTATCAGCATCATTGAGTACACAGACCTAAGACGGGTTTGACGCAATCACCCAGTCTCCACTCGACCCTCTCCCATGCGAGCCAGCTCTTTGACCACTCTAAATTACTCACATCCCATATCCTAAATATTTGGTCGAAATATTCTTATCTGGCCTTCCCCTCTTCTTTCCCCCTCCAACATATTCCTATTTAATCCCCCGTGTCTCAGTGTGTCCCCATCTTCTCTTCCACAGACTCTTCCACAAAGTTCTTCTTTCTCCGATTCCTTCAAGAACTTCTTCATTTGTAATTTTTTCGAAAGCCTCCAATCTTTTTCTCTCCACTTCACCAATCAACCAGGTTTCACATTCATACATATGTTTTCAATAGCATAGACACAATATTCGAAAATATTCCATGAAATAATTAAAAATATATACTTTCGTTTATTTAAATTTTTATAAATGATTTGACGTGCTTAGGCTGCACATTAATGAAATTTTATTTTCGTGTTAGGATTAAATGATATGGAGATTGAGTTTGGAGTCGAGCAGAAATTTCGGTTGTGTTTGCCGAAAGGGGATGAATTTTGGATTCTATTTTCAATCTTCAATCTGAATTTTTCCACAGGGGGGGTTAAAAATTTAAAATTATATGATTTTCAAACTAAAAAAAAAATAAGAAAAATGAAATGCACTATAAAATGAAACTATAATTAAAGGAGAGCGATTATTTTTAATCAATAAATGTATGTAGCATTGTGGCATATTAAGATCTTAGCTTTATTAGTTTTAAGCGATATATATATATGTAGATAAAAATTCTTGTGAATTATACCCCCTTTTTTTGAAAACGTATACAATCTCCGGGTACTTCTATAGACCGCTCCGACAATTCCTACCACAAGGACTTCATCGAGGCATTTGATATTATTTCGGCAATGTAGATCTACAAGGGCACTATACAACAATGGTCAGGCACATTGTATAGTATTTTTAAGAGTAGATTAATCTTTTTAAAAAAATCTTCAATAATCGGGTTTCCAAAATTGGTCCTCGAATTTTAGAATGAGTGAAATTCTCACGGAATTAGTAAAGTTTTTAATTTATACAGAATAATTTAAAATATATTTTATTTATTATTGATATTTATGTCTTGCGTTAATCTACTAAGATAATATTTTATTTACCAAGTGTTAAGTAATTGCGTGAAAAATTTAACTATAAAATTCAATTAAATATCCCTGTGAAATATTTATATTCTATCGAAGATGAAGGAATCACCTTCGAAACTAGTCTAAAATAAATAAAAATATTCATATTTAGTAGATGACACAATCATTAATTTACTCCTTTGATAAGATGTTGCTATAAAACAGGCACTAAGTAAAGCTCTTTGAAATCCTTCAGAGGTTCAGAAGTGCTCTTTTGATTCCCTTGAGATTAAAATATCATATTGATTAAAGATCTTAATTTAACTAATAAATCAAGATGATTCTAATAAAATAGGTCTTGATTATTCGTTCTTAATTTAACCATTTTAGGGGTATATTCATTTAACCGTTTTCCCATGGTCCAAATTAATTTCAAAAGAAAATTATCTACGAGAGTGAATTCATTCATTTATATTTGAAATCAAATTGGTTGCAAAATTTATCTCTCGTTACTGGTTACATTATCATTACAGGTGATCTTTGCGTTAATCAAGATAATAAATGTTGTTCCCACAGATAATCAAACTTTAATATACAATAAATTCGACATTAACGAAATTATGGATTTGCTTATTAAACTTTAGATTAACTAATTACGGAAAATTACATTTCCTGGTCAACAAGATTTATTAGATTAGTAAAGTATTCAAACAATCAGTAGCTAAATGTATTGAGTGGACGGCGTCTTCGTTAAATATTCGACAATCTTTTGTTACGAACTCGGTATATTGTTTGCAACAATGCATGTTTCCAACTTTGTTCAACTTCTCCGATAAACTCACTTAACACAATAAAACAATGTTAAATTGAATCAAATGACTGGAACATTGATATCTCCCCTCACGGTTCCTATAGATGTTTTGCTTGTTCTCGGTTCTGATGTTAATTGATCGGGACTTAGCATGCCCCCAAGTGTCACTACTGACTTCAAGCTTATCTTCAATTAGAGTTCTAATCAATTCTGACAAGATAAACAATCAATTTTAAAAAAGGGATCCTAGGGTGAAATTGCAAATCAATTAGATATAGAAATCTTAGCTAATCGAATTCTGAACCACTAATTAAACTCTATTTTAATCTAATATGTTATTTAATTAATTTTTATAAAATCTTAACTAATTATTAAAACAATTGTCAAAAGATTTGTGTTTTCACATAGTTACAGTACATATTAGGAAAATATTCATAAAATAAAATTCCTCACTTAACATTACCCGAGGGTGAACCGCGACCTAATATCTTGTATGCCTACTTCCACTTCTATTTTCATTTCCAAGTAGAAGATAATAGATGAAGGGGCATTATCTAATGAATTCCAAAATAATTCCACATAATTCAAAAGACGTGTACACTTAATTCCAATCGCGGTTCACCCCTCAACATTACCTATATACATTATAACGAGGGGTGAACCGATATTGGAATTAGGTGTACGCCGTCTTTGGAATTATTTGGAATTACTTTGGAATTCATTAGATCATCTATTGTCTTCTACTTGGAAATGAAAGTGGAAGTGGAAGTAGGTGTACACGATTTTAGGTCGCTGTTCACCCCTCGCATTATAATAACAAAGATTAATATTATTTAAAATTAAATAATATAGAAAAAAATTATATTGATTGTTTATAAATTAAAAAAATATAAATCGTTTATAAAAACAATCAGAACACGTTTTAAAACTAAACGTTTCGGGAGAATTTCTCCCTTTTTCAATGGTGAAAATTTTCAAAAAAGAGAAAAAAAATTATTTTCTCTAAAATTTTTGATAAAGTGTACCTTTCTGAATTTTAGGGAAAGCAACTTTTTTTTCTTTTTTTGAAAATTTTCACCATTGAAAACGTGAAATTCTCCCGAAACGTTTGGTTTTAAAATAAACGTGTTCTGGATTCTTTTCATAAAAGCTTTGTATTTTTTAAATAATATAGTTAAATAAATAGTTTTAGGTTTTTTTCTCTTTTAGTCGACGAACATTATCATCATCAACGTTGAGCATTTGTTTCATCTCTTGATTTTCATTGTTATGTGGAGGTTGATGGTGTCTAAAGGCATATTTTTGGATTTCTTCCTTGATCCCGTATCAAGGTGTAGGTCTCGATGCAGGTCACTCACTATTCCTTACGTAACAAGGTGCATTCACAATATTTCTTAAGACTTTGTTTTGAAATTTTTGTATAATTTCTATATTTGACTTTTTTGTACCTCCCCATTATTCAATCCCGTATGTCAAGACGGGTTTCAAAATTTGTCTATATATTAACATTTTATATTTCACAGACAGCTCTGAATTTTTTTATGATAATGATGAGAGAAGGAGTTACACCAAAAAGGTGCAACCCCTAAAGGCCTGGGTTGGCCCCTCCATCGTGAAAAGAAAAAGAAAAGAATTTTATGGGTTGGGCGGGGGTCGAAGGTATCTGTGGATACGGGTCTTAAATAGCTGAAGGTTATAAGTCGCGAGAAAGATGGTGGCAGGGAGCGAGTTCCAGTCTCTGGAGGTTATAGGATTAAAAGAGTTGGCGAAAGCGCTTGTTCGACTTTTATCCAATTTGACAGCGAAGGGGTGCTGAGCGTTTGAAAACCGCGTGTTTCTCGTAAAGAAGGCATTAGGGGGGATAATTGATTTCAGCTCGACTGAACAGACACCGTGATAGTATCTGTAGTACAGGGAAAGGGCAGAAACGGTTCTTCGGTGAGGCAGGGAGTCGAGTGAGTTGGTTAGAGCCGGGTCTCATATTAGTTTAATTGCTCGCTTCTGAATTGCATCCAGTGTAGCAAGAGAATGCTTGGAGGCACCCCTCCACAGATGAGAGCCATATTCGAGACGGGACGAATTTGAGCCTTATACAGTATAAGAAGTTGACTGGGAGTATAACAGCGTCTAGACCTAAATAGGAGACCAAGCTTGCGCGCTGCAGCTTTAGCAGTGGTTGAGATATGGTCATTCCATGAAAGGTCAGACTCTAGAATTAAACCAAATTAGCCACTTAAATTTTTCGAAATATTTATAAATAAAATAAAAAGTGATCGATTTGCTTGATATAATTAAATATATTTGAGGCTGTTACCTTCAAATTTAAAAAGCTTTGGAGGTATTTAAAATAAAACGCTCAGAAAAATTACTTGTAACATTCAAACAGCTCCTGAGAGTGAACTATTAAAAAATCATTTAGAAAATATTACCAATAAATTCCAATTTTTTTTTTTTTTTTTTTTTTTTTTTGGCTTTTTCGGCCATGGTAGCCATAAGCCATTTACGATACTATTTATTTTTATTTTTAAATTTGTCTCTACCTCGGGGGTCAGATTTTAGCCGGATGCCTCGAGCCGGATTCGAACTCGGGTCCTCTTGGTTAGCTGGCTGACATGCTACCGCCTAGCCTACCCGGCCCCCCAATTTTATTTAAAAAATCATCTCCCTTCTCTTCACATTGTTGTAATAAATATGGAAATGGGTCATGGTAGGGAGTGTTGACGCGATGCCCAATATAATAATAATAAATATGTAAATTTTTAAATATGATAAATAAACAAATTATGTTAAAAAAATTGAGGGTTATTAAATAATTATAACTTGTCTAAACAATTTTTGGTACATGAAAATATTAGATTTCAAATTTAAAAATGGACATAAAATACATTATACATTTTGATGCCAAATGACAAACCTCTAAAATAATCAAATAGTGTTCGTAGCACACGACTTTCACTTATAACTTCTTCAACTTTAAAATTATTCTTTAAATTTTCCCTTTTCAAATTAGTCCCTTCAGAGTTCTTCAGAAGAGATAAAAATACTCATTACAGAACTTAAAAACAAGCTGGTATCGTAGTAAAAACCACTCCAAATTTCAAATAAAATTGTACCGGGTGATTCAATAAGGGTGACTAGGTACCGTATCTCAGGAACTAATAATCGTAGAAGTTTGGGAAAAAAATCCTTCAGAGGAAATCGACCAAGAAAAATTGCTGGAAATATTTTTTAAGTTCATACATCCACCGCTAGGTGGCTAAATAGCTTCAATCGTATAAAAAATGCAATTTTCTCGAAAATTTTCCAATATAAGTTTAAAAATGAATACTCTCACGTTGATGCCACCATAATAGTCCATCTTTTATGATAAATGAATTTTTATTGTAGGACGTAAAATAAAGGCGGGAGGGGATGCTAAACTTTTATGGACTCTAGTGTCTATAACTTAAGTTTGACTTAACGGAAATTTGTTAACAAGGTCTGGTTCAAGAAAGGAAGGTTTGGTGAATAAAATAAAAAAACATCCATTCCATTCTAGTTCTTGCCGCCCTCGCTAAGGGGCGTGTTTTATAAAGTTAAACGTTTTATTAATTTTGCTCCAAAATCTTAAATGGAACCGTATAATTATTTTATTAGATTCAGAAAGTAGATCAAATTTGCAATAAAATTTGTTCAAACCGCATGTCGATATCTCCATTCGTTTAACAGTTATTGCTTAAAGAATATTTTATTAACTAATTTATTAAAGAAACAAAATAGGTAATTGAATTTTCAATTTTTTTTTAAGTTTCGTAGTCAAGCATGCCATGGACAAATAAAAAAAACAGTTTAAAACTTTGTTCTTATTTTCATTTAATCACAAAAATAATGATAATAACGCTTTTTTCCTAATGCTTTTCTGTCGCCTGTGAGTAGGTATTAAATTTCAAAAATGCCTAATTTCTTAGAAGGCTGTGAAAGACTTGGTTGACAGTTTCTATGGAAACGGCGATTTTTCACAAATAGATGTTAATGTTGTAATTGTTATTTTATTGTTTGTTATGTTATATCATTATTTTTGTGATTAAATGAAGATAAGAACAAAGTTTTAAACTGTTTTTTTATTTGTCCATGGCATGCTTGATTACGAAACTTAAAAAAATTGAAAATTCAATTACCTATTTTGTTTCTTTAATAAATTAGTTAATAAAATATTCTTTAAGCAATAACTGTTAAACGAATGGAGATATCGACATGCGGTTTGAACAAATTCTATTGCAAATCTGATCTACTTTCTGAATCTAATAAAACAATTATACGGTTCCATTTAAGATTTCGGAGCAAAATTAATAAAACGTTTAACTTTATAAAACACGCCCCCTAGCGAGGGCGGCAAGAACTAGAATGGAATGGATGTTTTTTTATTTTATTCACCAAACCCTCCTTTCTTGAACCAGACCTTGTTAACAAATTTCCGTTAAGTCAAACTTAAGTTATAGACACTAGAATCCATAAAAGTTTAGCATCCCCTCCCGCCTTTATTTTACGTCCTACAATAAAAATTCATTTATCAAAAAGATGGACCATTATGGTGGCATTAACGTGAGAGTATTCATTTCTAAACTTATATTGGAAAATTTTCGAGAAAATTGCATTTTTTTATACGATCGAAGCTATTTAGCCACCTAGCGGTGGACTTATGAACTTAAAAAATATTTCCAGCAATTTTTCTTGGCCGATTTCCTCTGAAGGATTTTTTTCCCAAACTTCTACGATTATTAGTTCCTGAGATACGGTACCTCGTCACCCTTATTGAATCACCCGGTACATGGACTATTTCGATTTAGATCAAAAGTTTACCATATCGTTGCTGGCAGATTCTTAGCTTAACCTTCCAGCAGGCGCGCTGTGTAATTTTCCTTGAGCGTGTGCTTGTTGTAAATTTTACGTCATCGGATTTTCTCCATATAAATGTAGTTTTCTTTATATTAATATTAGAGAGTGTAAGGTTATGAAAAATGATAAATGACAGTATTTTTTAAAAAATATATTTGACTTTCTTAAACAAAAACGAAACAATAGTAAATATTTCTTCTAGCTCTTTTTGTGGTATCGGCCTACGAGCCATAATGGAACACGTCTAAAACCAAAAAATACATTTAGCTATAAAAAGAAACAATATCAAATGAGAAAAAAAAATGAAAAAATTAGTCTATTTAATATACTTATACTTTAAGGCGCGTGTCGTAAAATTTACGCTCAAGGGAAATTCTCAAATATCAATGAATAACAAAAACTTCTAAGCGCACCTGTAGTTTTGAAAAACCCTGACCCTCGAATAGCTCGGAGCTCGATTCTTGAGACTAAGGGTGGTTGTATGTCGCGAAGTAAATGCTTTTTTAAACTAACATTTGTTATTTGAGACATACAACCGGCCGTAAGTGGTAAAAGTGGTGGAAGCGATAAGGCGCATGGGTCGTAAATTTTACAACAGCTCCCCCGCTGGAGGGTTAAGTTTAAAATTTCTTTGATCTACGATTTACTAATGCTGACATATAGCAATATACAGACACACAGTAGTTAATGTATTTTCGGATGAGTTTAGCTCTGACGTCTACAAAACTGTTTTCATTTTTTGTTTTAAACTCAATTTGTTTACCTTTAAGGGTATCGAAATCTATCACTTGTAGTTCCAGGTCAAGCCACGCAGAAAACTGAAATTTTTTAGAGAGACATTTATTTAAAAGAAATAAAATTAATGGAGATACCATCATTTGATGATTTATTCATAAGGACCTATGTTAATTTAAAAACAATATAGCATTGAAACTATTCGGGGAAATATTTTTAAATCGTTTGGATAGATATTTGGATCCATTTAAAATAATTTCATGAAGTTTCAATAATTTATTGCCTTTTTTAATTTTACGAATTTAAAACTAAACCAGAGGTTCCCAAAATGTGCGCCGCGGGGCTCCGGGTAGCCGCAACCTCTTCACTGCACTGTGCGCCGTGTGTATGTGACTAATTTAATCATTTGAATTGAATCGTTTTGAAAGTTTATATTTTACTTTTTTACAAATAATAATTTTATACGTGTTTTAACCTGTAACGATAGATTGAGGGTATAATTCTTTTTCATGTATTTTTATTTTGCAATTTTTAAACATTTTTTTATAATATTTATTATGGTGATTATGGGAATCTAGACAGATCGACTTTAGATATTATTATGGGACCTGAATGAACTTTCTGCGACCTTTCGATTTTCCTCTATCGTGGGTATATATAGAAATCCGAATAAACATACATGAATATTTTTCAGTTTCAGACATTTCTCAAACCAAAACATAAACACTAAAAAAAAGCAAAATTAAAAAAAAAAAAAAAAAAATAGTAACTCCTACAGATATTTATTTTCATTTCAAATGATTTATTTCCAGTTATGAAGCTGTTAAAGCTTTTATTTTTGCGATTAATTTTATTAAGATTTGAATTTTATTTATTTATTGGCTAACTAGACAAAAAACTAAGTGAGAAGCTAAAAATGTAGTTATTATTTATTTTTTATATTAACGATTAGACATACTTTTACTTAGGGTAGGGCGCCATGGAAAAATTTTAATTGAAAAAAGGAAAAGTTTGGGAGCCCCTGAACTAAAGCGTATCTTATATTATTTATAAAATAAATCATATAGAGTATTTTTTAATGCTACCGCCCGGTGCCCCCAAACACCGAAATCCACCACTATCGAGTCTGTTTTAACGGCTAAACTTGGCTGGAAGTCAACTTACCCTTAGAGTCAAAATAGCTCTCAAATTGCGGGCAGTTAACAAGCAGTGGTAAACCGTCCATAACTCACTAATATTTTCATCAAACTTAGTTTTAAAGGATTAATGATAAAATATCATTTGAGCCACGCTCTAAGTAGTAAATAAAAAAGTTGCGTGCTTAGTGCATTTATTTAATTCAGATAATTAATTAATCACTAATAATCGATAATAGAATCAGCAAAATTTTAAGTTTTTTAAAATTTTTTAACTTATGATCTTTCGATTTAAATTTCTGGGATGAATATAGAGGGTCAGGTTAGCCGAATGATTATAGAGCATGCCTTCTAATCAAACTAGTGCGGGTTCAAGCTCTACTGGCTGCAAATAATCTGATCCCTTCAGGGGAATGCAAAGAAAATTACAATGGAGAGGATAATCTCCACAGTAATCGCCGACTCTCAGAATCGAGTATGAAACTAGAAGAAGAAGAGATGAATATATATATATATATATTAATGTACTTAATTATTGTTGTCATTGTATCTTTTGCTTTATCCTGATTTATGATTTCAAATTGATTCCTTATACAAAGTAAAATTACAAATTATAAACTATTTAGAACTTTATTTCGAAACAGATAAAAAGTATTAAAACATCTAAGGATTTTGAGTTGTTTTATTTTTTTCATAACAAAACTTTTTAATCTTCCAAATATTATCCTTGTATTTAACTGAAAAGTTTTTGTTTTGCCGAGAGTAGCAGAGTTGTTGATGTTGTTGTCCTCTACTTGATTCAAATAAACATACACACATATATATCGAAATGATATATCTGTATTTATATATATTATTTATTTCTTTGAGACTATAGTTTCGAAGACTTGGTCTTCATCATCATTCTTTTTTAATTATAAATTTTATTTTTCATGGAGTCAATACCGTATGGATATTCGATCTTTACTTAGCTGGGAGCTAGTTAAAATTAAAATTTTCAATATCCATACGGTATTGACTCCATGAAAAATAATATTTATAATTAAAAAAAGACTGATGATGAAGACCAAGTCTTCGAAACTATAGTCTCAAACAAATAAATAATATGTATATACACAGATATATAATTTTGATATATATGTGTGTAATGTGTATGTTTATTTGCATCAAGCAGAGGATAACCTCTTTGTTTCTTTTTATGGATTATCCTTGTACCTTGTCTTATTTTTTGTAAGAGAGCATTTTTTAATTTTACCTGATGATAATAGATTTAGGCATAAGGTGTACCCGAGGGGTGAATCGAGATTGGAATTAGGATTGGAATTATATGTCTTTGGAATTATGTAGAATTATTTTGGAATTCATTAGATAATTGTCTTCTACTTGGAAATGGAAGCGGAAGTAGATATATACGATATTAGGTCGCGGTTCACCCCTCGAATGTACCTATCTTATAAATTTGTCACAAATATCTATTAACCCAGGGAAAGAAAAACGGGATCGATCAATTAGCACATTAGATGCTTGATTAAATTTACTTAGAAAGTTTTCAATTACAGCAACTCAGGCATGGTAGGTGGATACGAATAAAGGTGATATAGCCAACGAACGCCTTTGTTAGTTAGGGGAGAATAAATAAAACACCCGGAGCAGAAGGTCTTTATGAAAAGAATAATGAACAAATATATTAAGTTCCAAGAAAAGATCTTTGCCATCTCAGATGAATTGTTCAATTAATAAAATGGTAAAAGTAAAAAATAAAGCCCGTGACATCACGTGGAAACACTAAGCACCTAAAAAACCAACTTGCTTGTATGGAATGCATTTTTTATCTAATCGATCCGAGATCTAAAATCAAACCTGAGAAGAATTCAATAAGAGAAACTATGTGAGGCAAATGAACAATTTTCATTTGGCATGTGATGTTATGTGCTCTATTGTGAAGTTTATCCAATAAAATTATTGGGTGTATGTTGTATATGCAATTATTTGAAAAATAAAATTAATGCAGCGCAACACAAAATCATAAACTTCCTGAAAACTTTGAGATTTATATGTACTTTCTGGAAAATGAATCCTATACAATTTGTTATTGAATATCTAAAAATTTATAAATTAAGAGATAGGAACATATTAATTATTCTATATCCAAACGCCTCCCACTCGATAGCGAACACAAAGGTCGAAAATAATTTTCTTCTTCACTCCACCACAATCCTGGCTGATCCTTTTGTATATAATATAAAGATCTTTTCTTCGTTCACTAATTTAATATTAATTAATTTGTCAAAATGTATGTTAGTGTGTGTGTTTTCAAATTTTGTGAACGCTCCAACTCAAAAATCAATGAAGGCATCAAAACGTTATTTTATATTTATATCGACACTATAAAGCAGGGCTGTCCAAACCACGGCCCAGCATAAATTTATAAACTTCCTTAAAACATTGCGATTTTTGTATACTTACTGGAAAACAAACCTATCTGATACAATTTAATGTGATATTTTCTAAATTAAAAAGAAATTGGAAAATCTCCACAAATTTTTTTGAAGAATTTAAAAAATAAATTTTCGATTTTTAATGTTAAAAAATAAATCAAAAAATAATCATAATCTTAATTAGTAGAGATTGTGGTGTTGGTGCAAGGTGAAACATCTTTAATAAAGATAAAAGTAAATAAATATTGCATATAATATTTATTTACTTTTATTTTAATCTCACAATCTTGTTATATTTTGACAGTTTGAATCCATTTTTATTAAAATATTTTACCTACAAACTTTCTGATTGAATGTATGGAATATTTAAAAATGTCTGTATTAGAATTTTATACAAGCCATCTACCCCTAAACAAATATTCCTGGCTTGACATTATTTATTCCCTTTTTGGAAATATGAATTTCAAGATTAAAATTCACTAAAAGCAAAATTATATGGTAACCTCAACCATCAGGTTAAAGAAATAATGAATTTTCGAATATTTAATAATTAGTCTTCATCTCATATTTCTATTTACTAAAATATATATTATTTCAGAAATTAAAACTTCTTGTTGTGCTCAATGGTTAAATAAACTTCAACGGATCGTTTCTAGACTTTATCCAAAGTCATTTTAAATATTAATATCTTTATTCCTTTATTATTAAACAGATATCATTGGATATTTGCCGTCCATGTTGACTTAAATAAAAAATAGCCATCCTTTTCATCTAATAATTGAGGAATAATCATTCTACTTTGGATTTTTGATGTTTTGATCATTAATGATAACCTCTAGCGAAAACATAGATTATTTGACTGTTTATTTTGAAAGTGGTGTAAGTCCCTTTTTGTTATTTCGAGATATTTGTATTTATATTTTTATAAATACATAGGTATTGTTTTATATTTCGATATTTTTATTTTGACGAATTCATTCACTCCATTGACTGGGATATCATAAATATGAAAAGAAGACATCTATGTCTAACTAAAACTGCTTTAACTATTTTTTTATCTTTATTTAAAATTGGACTTAGACCGCTTTCAAAATAAACGGTCCAATTATCGCAGAAATTTTCTTAATAACTTATATGTAAGAGGCCGAGTAACGGAGTGTTTCACAAAGGTCGAGTGAGAGAAAACACGAATTAAATATTTTCTATTAATTATAGGACAGCAACTTAATTAACAATACATTCTTTACTCCCACTATGTTACATTTTACCCGGATTCACTATGTTTAATTATAATATATTTTACTCGTAATTTATAAATTTGTTTTAATAAAGTAATTTTCTTTTTTACAGGTTAGTGGTGTTTTTGTTATTCTTCTATTATCTAATGGAATGAAAAATCTGAATTAAAAGGTAAGAAAAAAATAATTTAATACATTACAATTTTTTTTAGCAAGACAGCTTACTTAACATAATAATAATAAAAATAAGTTTTAGAAAAAAAATAAAAAAGACTTCAAAAAAATTAAATTCAACAAATAAAATAATAAGAACTCAAAAATCAAATAAAATGCACTAAAAGGTATAAAATAATTATCTAATTTAGTTTCAACTAAACGATGAAATTTTTACATGAAATCACTTTTTGAAGTCGGTGCTAAAGAAAATATATTGGCGAGCTTAAGCGATGTTATCTTCTTTACCCCCCACGTACTAAGTAAGATCCGTCGAGTGCGATTCATAAAATGTATATGTTTAGCTTCAAAAAGTGATTTCATGTAAAAATTTCATCGTTTAGTTGTAACTATATAAGAAAATTATTTTATACCCTTTAGTGCATTTTTTGAGTTCTTATTATTTTATTTGTTGAATTTAATTTTTTTGAAGACGGTTTTATTTTTTTTTTTAAATTATTTTTATTTTCCTCTTTTTAGTGATGTTGACAATAGTGAGACTTACTGTAAGATAATACCTTGCATGCATCTCGTAAGAGAAAGTTTCGTGTGAATGAATCACAAAATGATAATAAAATTCAATTTATAAATATAGGAATTCTCTCGAAACGTTAGCGGGCTTGAAAGGAACGTTTTAAGATTGTTTTTTATAAAAGATTTTTTATTATAATTTCAATTATTTGCTCATATGAATTGAAAATTTTCTCTCTTTTGTCATTGATCATATCATCAGAACTTGACCAAATTAATATGGTACCAATTGGAAACTATACTAAAATGCAAAAAAATCATCAAGATCGGTTCACAATTGGCAAAGAAATCGAGTAGCATAGACATAAAAAAAAAAAATATTCAGTCGAATTGAGAACCTCATACTTATTTTGAAGTCGGTTAAAAAGAGATGGAAAATCAGAATTAACTCTCGCAGGAACATTTGAAAATTTTAGAGATTGACGAAGTCGAACAAACTTTCACAGCCTTGTATTCAAAAATTAAAGATTGCTGTGATGAAAAAATAAAAATAAAAAATAATAAAAGAAAATAAGAAATAAAATGATTTACATGAACTATAGAAAAATGTTAGCATTTAAAAAAAATAATTAGAAAAACTTTAACTTTTTCAATTAACGGTCCAAATCAATCTGATTCTAATCCACGTTGACGAACGAAGAAAAAACTCTAGAAAGAAAAAATAAACAATTTTTGAAAAATAGGAAAAAATTTCGACAAACGAAATTTTTTTTCTTTTACATTTAAAATGTTTGTTTATGACAAAAAATTTCCAAATAACCAAAATTTACTGTCTCAAAGAAGTTTGGAAATTATTATCATTATTTCTTAGTTCGTTTAAAGTTTTTCTCTTTGCTGAAAATGTGAAATTTCGACAAATATACTTATTGCTTATACCCATAGCTTATTGACGAAAATCACAATAGGAGTAACATCTCTTCGAGTTTTTTAGAATTAATATTTACATGTAGATAATGTCATAAGGAATTCATCGTTCCTGAGATCTAGTGAAAGAAAGCTTTCAGGGAAACTAGCTCTAGTCCCCGATAAAAATAATACATTTACTTCTAGCGCCTCGGATTTACAATACATAAAATATTTTCTTTCATCGTTTCTTTCCACTTCTCTTTAACAAGCTCATTAGGCATTATCATTTATCAGCCTTTCATATCATATATCTGAACCATTAAATTATTTTCCTCGTCATCGACGAGCATTTTGTTCTCACATTTATCATAATGTTTTGTGAGAAATCACGTCTTTCTCTTTTATATCCACAGGTGAATTTAGAATCGGAATCCATCTTTGAACAGTGAAGTGAGAAAACTAATGCCTCTTACAATTCGAGGACAGGGGTAAGAATATTACCACACTAAGCCCGCAATGTAAATTAGTGAATTCTAAATCTGGAACACTAAAAAGAACTTACACATATACTTAACTTATACTTATTCGACCCGTTCCTCTGTGCTGCGGTTTGGCGCACGCAGGTCCCAACTTTTCAGTTGGATATTATTTAGAGTTGAAATATGTTAAAAAATTGCAAAATAAAAACACATGAAAAACAATTATACCTACTGTCAAACTATTGATACAGGTTAAACTGCCCTAATTTGGTGCATTTGGGACCAGACTCGTTTTGATACTGAACCAAGAGTTAAGAAAAAAGATACAGGACCCAGCCGGGTATGATCCGATATTTTCTACGTTAAGCCCGCAAATGCCTTTTCCATTTAAGCGATGGATCCCCTGACCAGATCCTATTATCAAATTTTATATATATATAAGTGGGATGGGTGCGAGGTAGATAAAAATCGTGTTCCACTGAAATGTGAAGTGTTTATTAATATATACAGTTATTTACAATAAGTTTTATATTAATTACCTGAAATGTGAAACTCGAAATTTCAGGTCCTTTACTTAGTTTTAACAATGATATTTATCTATAAGTGATTTTATATAATATATAATAATTAAATTGTGTATTAACAATTGTATTTGGCTTGAGCGTTTTAAACAGGCTCTCTATTGCTTCACGTGTCAATCTATTATCTCGCTCGTTTGTCCTTGTCTTCCCCCTCCACTCGTCTTCGTGTGTGGGTGTTTCGAACTTACATCTCCCCCCCCGCGGAGGAATTTTGAGAGAAGGGTATCAGTTTATTGACATGGAAAAGTGTGTGATTTCTTCCTTTTTTTGTGTAATTTACTTTGTATATAGAGTTTGAAACTCTTTGTAGTATTTTAAATGGGCCTTTTCTTATCTTGTCTAATTTTTTTCTATTTAATTTGCTCCCTGTATCTACATACACTAAGTCGTTTTTCTTGAATTCATATTTTTTTTTATTTTTATCTAGTCTTGTTTTATTTTGTATGAAATTTTTATTTGAGTTCTCTAATGCTTTTTTTCTGTCTTCTTCAAGATTTCTTACTGATATAAGTTCCTCTGGTACTATACTTGTATCCTTGCCGTACAATAAGTACATTGGTGAGAATCCTGTGACACTATGTATTGTTTTGTTGTATTCTTCTATGCTTTCTTTTGCCAGTTTAGGCCAGGATCTTTTTTTATCCGTATTTGCTTTGCATCTGATTCTGTTTGAGATCGACTGGTTAACCCTCTCAATTAGACCATTCGATTCAGGGCAATCAGTGCATGTAAATATTTGTTCTATATTTTTCTCTTTTAAATATTTTTTTAATTCTGTGGAGTTTATGCCTGCGTACTGATCTCCTAGTATTATTTTGATGTTATTATCTTTTGTGATGGGATCAATTAGTTTTATAAATTCTTTTGCTGTTTGACCTATGGATGTTGTGAAGAATACAAATCTTGTGAAATGATCAATTAAGATATGGAGATATTTCTTTGTTGAGTTATTACCTCCAAAACCGCCTATAGTATCTATTGACATTATTTCATAAGGTGTTGTGGCAGGACCCAGTTTTGATGTCAGGCCTAATTTCCTTATTGATCTCGTTTTATTCTCGTTACATATTTTGCATTCTCTGCAGAATTTTTCTATTTCTCTATCCATATTTTTAAAATAATAGTTTGGTCTGATTTTGGCAATTAGGTGTTTCGTTCCAATATGACCGTAAAATTCATGGATCTTTTTTATTAGTTCCATGCCAAATGGTTTGGATACAAATATTCTAGTTTTACTATTTTTTGTTATCTTAAATTTTATATCATGTGTATATTGTAATTCATATTTATTTAGGTTTTTATTATTATTATTAGAATATTGCATGTCATATTTTCTGAGAATGTTCATTAATTCGTCAGTGTTATTTAATTCTTCTTTATCTAAATTATTTTGGACGTTTTCTGGTAAATTAATAACTATATGATTTATCTTAGATTCCTCTGAGATGGAGGGTTCAGCTTCCAATAATAATTTTTCTTTTGTAAGACTATAATCAATTAATGATCCATTTATATATTTATATTTGTATGCATAATTAATTTCTGTCCAGCCTTTTTTTGCGTGTACTAATTTAAAAGAATGTGTCCATTTTGACCAATTATTATCATGTATTTTTATTTGGTTATTTCTGTACCAATCTTTTGCATTGGCTTCCAGAAAGAAACTCATGATTTGAATTTTTAAATTGTCATTTGATACTTTATGTCTATTGCATTCTGTTTCAAATGACTTCAACCATTCTATAGCATTTTGCTGAATGCCATTGAATTTATTTATGTTAAAATTTTTTTCAATGTTTAACATTATATTTGTTTCATTGTTAGTTTCTATATCTATTATTTTATCTATCCTATCTTTTTCATCGTCGGATTCAGAATTTTTCGATGCATTTAAGCTTTCAATTGGTTGTTCTTCCAATAGAAAGCCTTTAAAAATGAAATTATTTTGTTCATCTATGTAACATCTCTTTATCTCATCCGGTAAAGTAATATTTACATTTCTGTATTGACCATCTTTTGTCAT
Source organism: Forficula auricularia (assembly GCA_024734495.1). Taxonomy (NCBI): domain Eukaryota; kingdom Metazoa; phylum Arthropoda; class Insecta; order Dermaptera; family Forficulidae; genus Forficula; species Forficula auricularia. Next base: position 106,249 of record JALMQS010000780.1, read on the forward strand.
ACTTTTATATGCAGTTTTTATAAGACTAATTTGTTTTAATTCAATATGTGACTGCTCACCTTGGTATTCTTTCGGAAAGACATATGTTGTGCTATCATCTTGTAGCTTGATTGTTTTTAAATTATTTGTTAAAACACCATCCACGTCTTCTTTCATCAAAAGTAGCCTCACTCTGGTAGACGTCTCGTTTGAGAAATTTCGAGTTATAAGTGGGATGGGTGCGAGGTAGATAAAAATCGTGTTCCACTGAAATGTGAAGTGTTTATTAATATATACAGTTATTTACAATAAGTTTTATATTAATTACCTGAAATGTGAAACTCGAAATTTCAGGTCCTTTACTTAGTTTTAACAATGATATTTATCTATAAGTGATTTTATATAATATATAATAATTAAATTGTGTATTAACAATTGTATTTGGCTTGAGCGTTTTAAACAGGCTCTCTATTGCTTCACGTGTCAATCTATTATCTCGCTCGTTTGTCCTTGTCTTCCCCCTCCACTCGTCTTCGTGTGTGGGTGTTTCGAACTTACATATATTCAACTCTTTAGCTCAGGCGCTCTTTCTCTTATTTTCCTAATAGTATGGTTCTTATAAATTTACTACAAAGCCCATCTGTCTGATTCTTTGGGGAATCGAAACAGATGAATTTTGTTCAGATATTCAATAATAAATTTTATTTAGAATGTTTATGTGTTAACGTTAGATGAACGCGAAAGTTAAAACTTTAGATATGTATATATTCAATTTTTTGAATTCAAGATATCTGAAAGAAACATCGAATTCGAATTTTCCGTTTGTACAAATATAAAATAAAGGAACAAATGTTATTACTGTCATTAAGCCTGAACGTATTTTTCTGCACAAATTACCTGGAGTTGAAAATGCTATTTTCGCAGCCACACTTGTTGGTGATACCTTCTGTTAATAATGAGCGATATATGTAAATTTCTCTAAACATTTGCCTCGTTGTCCTTCATCTTTTAACAGCTCGGATTCTCGTCTGATGATTTTGGATAAATATATATTTGTATTATTTTGTATTATTGTTTGTGTCAATCTTTTTATTTATTGCTAATATTTTACCTTAGAAAATACCGGTTTTACGAAATTGCAAACTAGCACGAAATACCGGTGTTCGGTATAGCGGGATTGCGATCCCTAACTACCAGATACGAAAAGAAAACAAGGATTGAATGCCCCAACAAAAAAATGTAGGTAAATAAATTTATAATTTTTCTCTTTGATATATCAACGAGAATTGTTTTGACAGCGCTTATTTGAAAAATTTATATCTCGCGAGACTACTGCGGATGATGCTATTGGAGTCTGCGGAGTCTTAAGCACGCATGACATTCGCATGGATCACCAAATGAATTTGAAATCTAAGATGTTATATATTCAATCTCTCAGCCCAGAGCTGTTGATCTATTAGCATGTATGTTAGATGCTTGCCATTAATTAATCGAATGTTTCCTACATTTGATTCAATCGCGACAAAAATCATCTACATTTGATTCGCATAACCTAGAACACACAGGCGAAGCTCTGTTTTTCAATAATAATCTTCTTCCCCCGCGGGTTGGCTAGCCCTGTCTTAGACTATAATTAATTTAAGAATGGGGGTCTTTTGAATACACAAGATCACTTTAATTACAGATGATTAAGATTAAATCCAAATGCCATTTAGATTCAATAAAAGTTTATGATCGTGATAAACTGAAATTGATTTGGAAAACATCATGAAGAAAAATAAAGAAAAAAATTCATATACATTGTTGAATCTAATAAAAATATGAAATAGTAGGAGAAAGAAGAGTTTTTGGTTGAGACCGAGTAAGAGATTAAATTTAAAAAGACGCATTGAAGAATATGAATGAAGGAGGAAAGCTGAAAGAGAGAGATCAGGATGGAAACATGAAAAGATAGATAAATAAAAGAGGCTTATACAAAGAAAAAAAGGAAGAAAAGAAAATTAAAATTTTAACCATTGAGAGATTAAGTCGCGAGATTGCCTGGATTTATTTTTTGCTTTGTTACTGTTATGAAAGTAAATGTAAAATTACATCTCAGTTCTATTTATCCGAGCTACTTGACTTAAAAATTAGTATTGAAAACATAAAAAAAAGCTAAAAACGAACTTTAATAGAAATGAGATTTAAATTAAATAGTTTTTTTTTTTTTAAGAAATGGGATATAGGTGTATTCTTAATATCGTATCCATACCAATATGTAAAATCATCACGGGTGGTCTGTTAATAACATAAAATCTACTGGACCGATTTTGACAAAACTCTGCCCACAATAATTCTTGAAATTGCACAGGCGAGAAGTGATTTTAAATTAATACAGCTTCTTAAATGCATTCAAATGTAAAAACTTATTAATATAAATTGATGATGATATATCAATAATATGAGAAAATAATTATTTAATTAAAACAATATAGATATATAATATTATTACACAATACCCGATCATAAAATTCCCATATGATATATAATGGTTTTCAACGTTATAATATCATTCCATGTATTTCCAATCAATTAAAATTAAAACAAAAATATATAATACAATCGATTTTTAAGTAATTAAATTTTTTGGGCCAAACTTTTGGGTATACCTAGACACTCTCCGCCAAGGCTAGCCGCCCACTTTTACTGTCTATTAAAAAAACTAAACTTAAGGAGGTTCGGAACAGCAGCTCTATCTGGTTGAACTATGAAAGAATCTTTTGTATTCCTGCAGAGTGACAACTTCTGCCTACTAAATTTGTTAATAAAAAAAATTGTTAATATTGAGGTTAATTTCGAATACAAATCTTTGTTTTGATAATATTAATAAAAAGAATATTGAGATAAATTTTTTCTCATTATAAAAACATTTAGTATTTAACACAAAAACGGGTTTAAGAAATAGGTTTGGAATTCTACACAAGTGCTTTTGTCATATTCTGTTGGCTACAAATAACTTTTTATTTTTACATTTATGAATAATTAATTAATAGACTGTAATGTAATTTTATAATTAGGATAAAAATAGTTACCTTCTGTTAAGGAGAAGTAGACGCTATTGATGAAACTGTTACTATACCTACTTAATAGAAAATTCTTTATTTCGTGTCTAATCTTGTTTCAATGTCTCCAATGGATGTGGACTTGTCACTACATGTATCCGGGATTATTATAACAGCGCTCAAGCTTATATTTCGCACCCTTTTCTTTCTATACCAGAGTGAGACATTCTATCCCAATTGCATTTCAAAGAATTTATTATTTAAATTGAAAGTTTTTGTGCCGAGGGTAGCAGAATTTTTATATATTGAAGGAGACAATAAAAGAGTGTGTCTTCTGCTGGAATTGAGGTGCCCTCGAAACTATACTCTCGTTATAAATAAAATTTATAATTCCAGCAGAAGACACACTCTTTTATTGTCTCCTTCAATTTATAGTCCAAGAGCTGGCGACACATTTTTGAGTACGGATTTGACCCAACTAGAAATTATGCGTAATAGTACTGTCTATGATAGTTGTACAAGGAATGGCCAGTCTGGCTGGCCTAAGCAGGTGGACCAGGTACTGCGCATGGTGTGAGTGTGGTAAAAAATACATATGTGTTAAGAAATATTTTTGACCCACAATGAAATTATAAAAATTATAATTTATAATCAATTATAAACATAATATATTCACTCCAGACCATTTGAGTGGTGAGACGTGGAACCAGACCACCCCAAATTGTATTTTTACAACATGAAAAAAAATAGCATCATTTATAATGGGAAATATGAACAAGTTTTTTGTGTGATTTTTTTTATATTTCAACCAACGTTTTGGCAACAATAAGAAATTTAACTTCATATATTTAGTGTTGTGCTGGAGCCAAAGATTCAGAATGAGTCTCCAACATAACTCTACATTTATAAAGTTAAATGTCTTATAGTTGACAAAACCAGAAACAATCACATGTACTTCTGGTAATATGTGTATAATTACCAATAATGGATGATGGCCAGATAAATTTAGGCCGAAATGTCTTTATTCTGGGAATTTTATTGGATCCGGTGCATCCTTGCTTTAGCTGAATAAATCCATCAATTCAAATTTTCTTCTTTTTCTAACAAATCGAATCGAACTAAATATTATAGCAAGAAAAAAAATCTCTTGAGTTTGGATTTATGTTTTTGTGTGAAAACATGTCATAGAAAAATCATTAAAAAACGTGTACTAGTTTACTTAATTGATTGAAAAATTCATTCCCTGGATATACTCTGCGATGGGCAATAATTATGCTAACCAAGTTAAAGGGAATTTGGATAAAATATGAAAGATTTAATTAACATTCATATATATGAATATTGAATGGATTATGAATGAATGAAAAATTTGACAAAAGTGACATGCCAACAAATCGTAATCGGATTTTCATTTCCATTTCTCTGCCTCTTTTTTTATTTCATTTAGTCGCCCTCTCTAAATTTCAATATTGGTCAAGAATTGAAAATTAATTTATTGATAGATTTGTTAATTTTTATATAAACAAGAATAAAATCTAATGAATTTTAGTTTAGTTTCTGTTTTAAATTACACGTAATGTGAATATCGCAGTAATCGAGTTTAAAATTAACAGTTTAATTAAAGTTCGTAGGTTTTACATTACCATGAAGACTTCAGAAATTATCATTCTTATACGTGGTAATGTATAATGGTCGAGGATGCTTTCTCAAAAATTAAATAAATAGTATTCGAAAAATATTTTCAAAGGCTATAATTGCAAATGAATATTTTATTTTGTCGGTACTTGCTTTGTACACCCATTTGCATACAAGAGCTGCTCCTCAAGCATATTTTCCCACTTTTCCAAAAAATTTCCAAAAATGAAATGTTCATGATTGAATTTTGAAAAATTTATCCGTGTGGAATTTTGAAAGAATATTTTGCAAATTTTAATTAGTAAACATAGGAAGTCCGATGGGAAGCTTTCGCTCGAAGTCGAAATTTAAAAAAATAGGTGTGTGTGTAATTACCAGGTATACCGGTATGAAGTGAGCGTTAAGATACAAATGTGTCGATACGGAACATTTAATGTGAACGAGCCTTAAATTTTTGTTGTTTGGTTGGTATGACATCTGTTAAACATATTTAATATACATCAAGTCATTGAACAAACAACATCATATTTTTTCATCGTGTTAAAAATGTCGAATTTTGTACCACAAAGTGATGATTTGAGGAAAGCATTAATTTTTGTTTTCATTTGAAAAAAAGTGCTGCAGAGTCCCATCGAATGCTTGTCGAGGCATATGGTTATCATGCTCTATCAGAAGCAACATGCAAAAGATGGTTTCAACGGTTCAGAGATAATGATTTTGATGTGAAAAATGAAGAACGTGGAAGACCACCAAAAAAGTTTTAAGACGCCGAATTGCAAGCAATATTGGATGAAGATGATACTTTGAGTCAAAAGGAAATGCCAGCAATGTTAACTGTTCCACAGCAAACAACCGTGACCGTTTAAAGGCTATGGGAAAGATCCAAATGTGTGAAAAATGGGTGCCACATTAATTGAACGAAAGGCAGATTGAAAACCAAAAAAACACTTGTGAAATTTTGCTTCAAAGACACGAAAGAAAATAAGTTTTGCATCGAATTGTTACTGGCGATGAAAAATGGATTTATTTTAAGAATCCTAAACGGAAAAAATCATGGGTTAATCCGGGACAACCATCAACATCGACTGCAAAACCAGATCGATTCGGCAAGAAGGCAATGCTCTGAGTTTGGTGGGATCAGAAAGGTGCGGTGTATCATGAGATTCTAAAACCTGGTGAAACTGTTAATACTAATCGCTACAGACAACAAATGATCAATTTGAACCAGCCATTGATCGAAAAACGAGCAGAATGGGCCAGAAGACACGGCAAAGTAATTTTGTTCAACGACAATGCTCCTGCACACAAAGCAAACCTGGTTCAGGATACAATCAAAGCACTTGGCTGGATCTGCTACCCCACCCGCCGTATTCACTAGACTTGGTCCCTTCCGATTACCATTTGTTTTCACCGATGGGACACGCATTAGCTTCGATTCCTAAGAAGAAGTCGAAAGTTGGGTGTCTGATTGGTTTGCTTCAAAAGACGAACATTTCTATTGGCGTGGTATCCACAAATTGCCAGAAAGGTGGTCAAAATGTGTAGAAGGCAATGGTCAATTCTTAGAATAAAAAATTTTTACTTTCCCATTAAAAATTAGTGTTTCATTTTCACAAAAAAAAACTCTCACTTCATACCTGTATACCTAGTAGTACACACTTTTGAAGTGGAACTTCGGTACCTAACTTTTCTAATTTGAGTTTCTCTTTATGTTAATATTTTTATTGCAACTATTTCTATCAACATTGGCACAGGGTAGGGATGTTACAGAGCTTCGACTCCGACTCCGAAAGGTCGGATCTTCCAATTGATTTTACACATCCGACTGCGACTTCGGCTCCGATAATTTTGAATCGGAGGTTAAAACGAAGATCGAAAGATTCGACCGCAGCCAGCCAGAGCGCGCACCTACAAGTTTTGACTTGTCGACTGGGGAATCCCCTCATTTTTCTAATGTTGCATGTTATTCTACTTACGTATGTGTAGTATTATTTATATTTGACTGATTAAAGAGACTGATTACTGAATAATATTTCTATTATTTCATTAAGCCTGCTCTTAACAGTTAGTTAAATACGTCTCTCTCTACTATTCCGACTCCGGCTCCGACAAATCAAATTTAAAATCTCCGGTTCCGGTAAACCCACCTCTGTAACATCCCTAGTACAGGGTAAGAATATAATTTAATTAATTTTTATAAATTAAATATCTATATTGGTAAAAAAATTTATTTCCAATTAAGTTATGGTATTTTATTGTTTTCCTAAAATAAGTTAGTATGATTACGATGGAAAATAAGATTTGCCCCTAAAAAGGGAGAGATGCGCACGTAAGTATCCTGAGAATACTCAAAAGTGGTGGTGGTCAATGTTAAGCCCCCCCCCCCCAATACACACTTCAACTTGTTGTTCAACTTGGTTGTGCTGAGGTTCAAGTTGAAGAGTGTGTGGGCAGGTTGAGAGACCAAACCAAAGTTGAACAACCAGGTTGATAAATAACTAAACACTCTTGATAATTTTGGGCGTAGCCTTGTTGGACAACAAGTTGAAGTGTTTATGGAGGCTTTACAATTTTTCAATACGCTGCAGATAGCCAAAAACGTTCTGTTATAACTAAGTAATGAAGTTACAATTCAGAATATAATTTTTATATTTACATCTTTTGTATGTTTCTTGTAATTTTTCTTTTTAAGTGTTCAATAAAATATTTATTTATTATTATCGGTCTGGACTTAGATCATCCACAGGGATGTCATATATAGGTAAAATCCTATAGTCTATGTGTGCATAATGTAATTATGTCTGATCAATATCACTCCGACTTCACTAGCCACAATTACCCCTAAAATAATATTTCTTTGTCGAGTTCATGAGTAAATTTAAAAGGCTACTTACGGCAGCCCCATTAGAGTTTCCATTGTAGCGATCACCCGCCACGGTCTATTGTCGCGGCTTCGCGCCTGTATTGAAACCGAGGGGTGAACCGCGATTGGAATTAGGTGTACACCGTCTTTTGAATTACTTGGAATTACTTTGGAATTCATTAGATAATCTATTGCCATCTATTGTCTTCTACTTGGAAATGAAAGTGGAAGTGGAAGTAGGTGTACACTATTTTAGGTTGCGGTTCACCTCTCGATTGAAATTAATAAACAACAATAAGCAATCTGTATAATTTTTCACAAAATATCAAACAAAAAATATTTTATTACTGTCAATGAGAAAACTAATTCTAGACAATTCGGTCACATGTGAATCCTGTTTATTGTTTGTTTGTATAGCTTGGATTATTCATTTATAGCTGATAGTGCACGAGTAGTTAGTCATTACATTAAAAAAAGAAGTATGCTGTATAGATTTGCTCTCAATTACTCCGCCATTCACCCCGGTCTCTCCTAACTAATTTTATCCCAAGAAGAATTTCTATTTGAAGAAAATGTATAATTTAGAACAAGTTTAGATTTGTTTGTAAAGTACTTTTAATTCAATGTAAAACTTGGCAATTGCTCTTAATGCAAAATTTAGAAGAGCCAAGCAGGTGTTTATTTATTTTTTGCATTGAATTTTATTCTGCTTAAGTAAATCGAATTAGCAAAGAAATGATTCCTGCATGAGTTAGATCAATTGGAAAGAAAACTTTCCATGAAATAAACAAACAGCGGATTCTCCATTTAAGGAAATGTTTTTTTTTGCTCGTTTTAAGCTTACGATCAAGTCTTTCACTTATCTAATATTAGTTTATTTTACTAGTCTAGATCAAAAAGTTAAATGAAAATATTAAGTTTTTATTAATTACTCAAATTAAATATTTTTGATACACCTTTTGACGTTGTAATATTAGATCACCAAAAAATATAACCAACGTTATTTTGAGACTTGAAGATAAATTTATTTTTATTATTAATATTGTTTTTTTAATTATTCTACTAATAACTCTGATTTTTTTATTCAAATAAGCTGACATGTTATGATGTGGCCATACACTTGACTTTACCATACAACCTGGTACCTAAAATTATTTATAATCATGTAAGGGGGGTTAGGTTTTGCATTTTTATACTTCTGGGGTCACACTGATTATGTATACAAAGTTTGGTTGAGATTGGTAAATGAGCAAGATTTTCATTTTTTGACCCCCCCCCCTTTGGGCGGCTAGTTTTTGCATTTTTAGACTTCTGGGGGTCCACTGAATATGTATACAAAATTTAGTTGAGTTTGCTCAAACGGCCTAGATTTTTAATTTTTAACCCCCCTCCACTCTCTTTAATTTTGGGTCGATACGCCCCAAAATCTAATCAGCTCTTAATCTCAATGGACCAAAACTACGTGTGAAATTTGGTTTCGGTATTCACACTAGTTTTTGAGCTAGCTCGTCCACAAAAATTTGGTAACACACAGACTAACAACCAGACAACCAGACAGACTAACTAACTAACAATTGGACTAAACAATTATTATCTCGAAAAATATAATTTTGTCGATATTCACTTATTAGGGCTTTTTTGTAGAGCGAAATGCCATGGTTTTGCTCAATTTTTTTAATCAAAATAGTTTCAGCTATTTTTGAGATATTTCGAAAAAAACACTTTTTTCATGCACGATTACAATACTTGACCATACCCTGTATGGTAAAGTAAAAATACAAAGCTTTTTACTTTGAACTAAATACATATTTGATTCTATTTTCTCGAATAAAAAGTTCAACGGAATTCAATGCAAACTATAATCAGAAATTCGCGAATCAAATATTGCTGTTATGCTACTGGAGATATTGTTTCGTTAATAATGTAAAAAATGTAACAAATGGGAAAGCTACTTTAAGAGCGAATTCTATTTTACTATGAACGTTGAGTTGATAACCAATTTTCTACTACTAAAGATTCTATAAAGAACACCTATCCCAAAAATAATGTTATTGCTAAAGGTCGGACGGATATTAAATGCAGCAAAAATGATCTGAATATGTCATAAAATATATAGAATAAAAGTCTAAAATATGCAATAAATAATTTGATTATAGGAATGTTGGATTTAATTTAATTTTTGCAAAATAAATAAATAAAATACAATTTCACAGTTGAAAAGAGGAACGATTGGTAACAGGGACATTAAAATTAACATCAAAATATTAATAAAAACTTTCCATTTTAAAATCATAAAATTGATTTATATTTACATAAAAATATGTACCTACATTATTATATTATTTTAAATTATTTACAATTAAACATATAAAACAATAAAAAAATCAATTAGTGTGTTCACCACCTGACTTTCACATTTTATTTATTTGAAATCATTGCGACACTACTAATTTACACCCCCTTCCTTTATTTCGTTTTTTTTTTTATTTTCTCAAAAACGGCTCTAACGATTTTTTTAAAAATTAGTGTATTTATCAAGTGTCATGAGTTAATAGTTGAAATAAAGGAAGGGGGTGTAAAGTAAGAATGTCGAGGCACGTTTCAAATCTCAAGGCTCTGCGACTTCTCGAAGACGAGAAATGAAAATATTTATTTTACGACACTCCTGAATTTACAACCCCTTCCTTTCATTCAATGGGATTAAAAATTTGACTTAACTATTAATTCATGACACTTGATAAATACACTAATTAAAAAAAAAATCGTTAGAGTCGTTTTTGAGAAAATCAAAAAAAAAACGAAAAATCTTTCATGTAAATGTCCATTTCCGGTTTTCCGATTTCAATTACTGATTTATTGCGCCACACAGAGAGGGAGAGTCCTTTACAGAGAGAAAAACATATTTATTTATAAATTAGGTTGTAACACCTCATCAGCCGTCCAAAAAAAATGCCAGATGTTGTGGCTATTAGTAAAAAGTACATGTATATATGGGCCCCAGTAGAACACCAGAACCGAGGCCGACTGTTGGGAGCGCAAAAAGCGCCCCACAACTGTGCAATGCAATTAAGCAAGAATAATAAACAAAAATTACAATATTATAAACAAAAAAAAAATAATAATAAAAAAAATATAAATAATGTTTAACATTAATGTTAAAAAATAATAAAATTCGTTTAAAATGAACTGGCCAATGCAGAAGGTCATTTGTTGAAGATAGCCAGCCCAGCAATGCACATAAAAGCTTCCTGTACTCATTCTAGCCTATATCGAGCTTAGATTTCGAATTTTGTAGCTCTGAGACTTATGGTTGCGAAACACAGGGGAGCGTACATACATACATACGCACTGACCAATGGATTTTTTTCACCTTTGTTAATCCCCCAAACTCTTCAAAATTGCCAAATTTTAGCATCCTATTCTACCCTACAATCTTAACCTCTTCATTTTAGTAGTTGGAAGAGACAAAGTTTGGGTTTTGGGAAGTTTTCCTTTATTTTTGTGTTTCAAACACTACCAGCTTGCAAAATTCCATGGTGCTAGCTAGAATGATTAGAAGTACTCGATAGGTTGTGATGACCTGTATGCTATGCTACACTTGATTTTTTTACGGTAGAGCCTGTAGGGTAGACAACCTGGAATGAACGATATCGTGTGCGCAGAAGAGCCCAGGAAAGAGGGAGAGAAGTCTTGTTAAACGGAGTAGAATTAATTGAATTCAGATACAAGAATGAAATTTAAACAAAATTATGACATTGAAAATATAAAATAATATTTATTTTTGAATAATATGTAAAATCTATATATAAAATAAAAGGTTTTCAAACTTTAGCATCCTGGAGGCATAGGAGCAATCACATATTTAAAAAAAATGGAATTTTATACTACAATCTTCACTTCTTCATTTTAGGGGTTAAAAGAGAGATGTCTGGGTTTTTTAATTTTTTTTTTTTGTTATTAACCCAAAGTTTAGCATTATGTCAAATTTTTAGCATTCTAGAATGTCATTTTATATATAATCTTGACCCCTTCATTTTAAGAGTTGAAAGGGAAATGTTTTGGTTATGGGAATTTTTTCGTTATTCGTGTTCAGAGCCGATATATACCAAAATCTAATCAGCGCTTCGTTTTGTTAAAGTAACTGTAGGTTTTTAATTTCATTTTAATCGGATGAGCAGTGTGGAAAAAATCGTCGACGAAAAAAAGGAATCCCTAGATCAGTGATTCTCAACCACTGTGCCTCGGCACTTTTGTGTGCCGCGAAATTCTAAAAGTGTGGCGCCAAATTTTAGATATATAATTATGCTAATATTATTAAGATCTGAATGGGGATATATTAGTTACCCATTGTTTTTTGCATCGAGAAGCACTTGTTACAAAATATTTGCCATCAGAATTAAAAATAGTTCTGGAACAATGTGTTAAAATGATTAATTATATAAAATCAAGACCATTAAAAAGTCGCTTATTTAGTAAATTATCCCAAGCTATGGAAGCCAAGTACGAATCCTTGTTACTGCATACGGAAGTAAGGTGGTTGTCCAGAGGAAAAGTTTTATATCGTGTGCTGGAATTAAAAGATGAAATGAAAATGTTTTTTGAACAAGATAAAAATTATGATTTTGTTCATTTGTAGGAAGATAAAATATGGTGTACTAAACTGGCTTACTTAATAGACATTTTTGTTATTTTTAATAACATAAATTCAAGTATACAAGGGACTAATGAAAATATCTTAAACTCAACCGATAAGCTGGTGGTATTCCATAAACAAATAACTTTATGGAAGAATAAAGCTCAGAAATTTAGAAAAGTTTGAGTCAGTCCCAAAAGACTGTTATAAAACTATTAAAATAATTGTTATTGACCATTTGACAACATTAGAGGAGAGAATTATTCATTATTTCCCAAAATTAGATATAAAGAAATTTGATTTGGTTCTTAATCCATTACCTCTGTATTTGACTTAACTTTGAATGAAGAGGAAAAACTCATTTTGCTTTTCAATAATTGAGATGTAATTTTAAAACATTTAGAAGAATCAATTAATTCATTTTGGATTAACATTAGATGCGATTATTCAATGATAGCCAAAAAGCTTTAAAAATATTATTACAATTTTACACATCTTATTTGTGTGAATTCGGATTTTCAGCATTAACCAACATTAAAACTAAATAAACTGCATCGGATCGTTGCTAAACTTTATCCAAATTCATTTGAAATATTAATATGTTTATTCCTTTATATAAATCAGATATCACTTGCAATTTGCAGTTCATGTTGACTTTAATTCAAAAATAATGATCGATTCTTATTTAACAGTCGAGGAATAACAATTCTACATTGGATTTTTGACATTTCGGTTATTATTGGTAATCATTTCTTAAGACATGGAGGAATCGACTTAAAATCAAAAATAGCGAATGATTCTCATCTAATACTTGAGGAATAATAATTCTACCTTAGATTTTTGACCCTTCGATTATTATCGATAACCATTGCGGAAGACATGGAGGAATCGGCTTAAAATCAAAAATAACGATCGATTCTTATCTAATACTAGAGGAATAACCTTATTGCATTTCATTTTTGATGTTTTGACTATTAATGGCAACCTTTACTGAAAACGTGGAAGAATCGACTTAAAATCAAAAAGACTAAATTCTTTTATGGCAAACAACTCAAGCTTCAGCAATGGTTACCAATAATAATCGAAGGGTCAAAAATCTAAGGTAGAATTATTATTCCTCAAGTAATAGATGAGAATCAATCGCTATTTTTGATTTTAAGTCGATTCCTCCATGTCTTCAGCAATGGTTACCAATAAAAACCGAAACCTCAAAAATCCAATATAGAATGGTTATTCCTCAAGTACTAGATGAGAATCAATCGCTATTTTTGATTTTAACTCGATTCCTCTATGTCTTCAGCAATGGTTACCAATAAAAACCGAAACGTCAAAAATCCAATATAGAATGATTATTCCTCAAGTACTAGATGAGAATCAATAGCTATTTTTGATTTTAAGTCGATTCCTCCATGTCGTCAGCAATGGTAACGGATAAGAAAACAACGCGGTTGCTATGGTTACTTATAAAATTTCCTCCCAAATTTTTACCATTTCACAGTGAGAAGCCTAACCATTCTTACTTAAGTTAGATTAAATGAGCTATATTAAAACGATCAAATGAATAAATTTTAAAGAATTTAAAATTAAAACAAGTACTATTTTACTATAGAGTAAAGTACTTTAAAATATGATTTTACTAAAAACTTTATTTAAACTTTTTTATGGTCCCCAAGGTACTTAATTAGGATATTAAATTTCATCAAAATTGGTCAAGTCATTTTCAAGATATTTAGAAAAAACTAATAAAGTACTGAAATAAAGTACTAATGTTTGTGGACCGATATGTATCAAAAACTAATCAGCGCTTCATTTTGTTAAAATACTGGTAGGTTTTCAATTTCAATTCAATCGGTGCAACGGTGTGGAAAAATTCGTCGACGAAAAAAACGATAACACACACACATCCATCCATCCATCCGCACGCACCTCCAAAAAAAATGGCACTTTTTGGCCTCTCGGCGAGATCCCAGGTAATTTTTGGCAAAACCGTCACGTGCTAAAATTTAATCTCATTGAATACTTCAATTTGTGACCTTAATTGAGTCCATGGGTTCCGTAGTCTTTACCTGAGGACCCTTTGAAGTCGCGCTTGCCGCGAGAGCGATTCCAATACTTTCTCCCATGCTTCGCATTGGATAAAGTAAAAAAGATCAAGATTGTTAAATGTAGAAGACCATATGAGAGTAGAATTGTCATTTTTACGACCAAATATAAATGAAATTATCAAAAAAATCAAGCTCAAATTTCGCATTAAAAGTATTCTTATTAAATTGAAATTTTTTTTGCCGAGAGTAGCAGAATTTTTATATATTGAAGGAGACAATAAAAGATTCATAAATTAATTCCTGTGAATCCATTGTAATAGACTGATGAAGAGGGCAAGGCCCTCGAAACTATAGTCTCGTTATAAATAAATAAAATGTATAATTCCAGCAGAAGACAACTCTTTTATTGTCTCCTTCAGTATTCTTCTTATTAACTTGTAATTAATCCCTTAATAAACGTACTGTTATTTTTGTAGTACATATTATTTTATTTCGCACATTTAAAATTATTATCATAAACTATTTTACGCAGTGTGTTATAGGTAAGTAAATAATTTTTAAACTTATCTTTTTCTTTGTGTGCCGCCAAATTTTGAAATCGTTAAAAGTGTGCCGCAACAAAAAAAGGTTGAGAATCACTGCCCTAGATACATGAATTATGTTACATCCCGACGGACTAAATGAAAAAATCGCACTTTTTATCCTCTGGTCGAGGCCCCATGTAATTTTTGAAAAAAAGGTCACGTGCTAAAATTCAACCTAAATGAATACTACAATTTGTCACTCTGATTGAGACCATGGCTTCCGTATTCTTTACCTGAGGACCCTTCGAAGTCGCGCTTGGCTCGAATCGATTACAATACTTTATCTTCTTCGCATGGATAAAGTAAAATAATCTAAGTAAGAAGGCTTTTAAAATTTGTTTTAAACAGTAGGAAATCCAATCTTCTAATGAAAAGAATGCTATTTTCATATATCGTGGATTTATTAAACCAAAGCTTTTCAATTACAAAATGCAAGGTTTAAGAATCGTGAGGCCATTGTGACTGAAAAAAAACGAACTAGGCGATGTTGGTTCAATGGAAAATTCAATTAGTTTTTTTTGAATCGTATTTATAGAAAAAAAAATCATGAAAGGTTTCCATTTACAACGAATTCGAAAATGTTTTCTATTATTATTGTTCTCTTTCTAATTCCTTTTTGATTCTATTATATATTTTTCTATACTAAGTTATTTTATAATCTGGTTATGTATTTCTCTATGATGGATTTGTTTGATCCAAATATGATAAATTTGTTGTCGCTTGAAGTTTCCCTATTTAATTCGTTAAAGTATATGTCAGGTGTAAGAGTACCTTCAAGAAATTTGTCGAATAGTCTTTACAAACATAAAATTTGGCTTTTCATGATTTACCAAGGACCTATATTTCTTTGAAATGGAACTCTTAAGGCCCATGTACACTGCAGAGGAAATACTGTCTAGATTCGAACTTCTCTAGCAAGGTTACTCTAATCATGTCGGATCGGAGACGGATTGAGGCTGCTTTACTGGTGTATATTTTGAAGGAGACAATAAAAGAGTGTGTCTTCTGCTGGAATTATAAATTTTATTTATTTATAACGAGACTATAGTTTCGAGGGCTTTGCCCTCTTCATCAGTCTATTACAATGTATTCACAGGAATTAATTTATGAATGAAAGGTTAACATTTTTCATGTGGTAAGGTGTATATTTTATTGAAAAATAAAAAAAATAAGCTGATGTGTCCATCCACATGATTTTAACATATACCTGGCCTCTTTTTTATATTTAATATTTAATAAAATAATTTATAATCATTAACGAAAGAACCCCTCTCTACACACAAACACATTTAATTTTGGGTCCCTTAGCAAATTGACTCATTTTCTTTTAAATATGGAACACTTCTAGGGGAAATAGCAATCTAGAATATTTTTTAAAATGGAAATATGAGATGAAAAATAATTTTTAATTATTCTAAACTTGGTTATTTTTGTCCCCTGATAGTTGAGCTTATAATTTTGCTTTTAATAAATTTTATTCTCGAAAATAGCTCTAGATAGGTATATATATATGTAAATTCATATTGCAAAAAAGTGAATAATTATTGTGAAGCCAGGAGAAATATTTGTTTCTGGGTAGATAACTTTTATGAAATTTTAATAAATAGCTAATATTAAATATTTCTTTCAGTTCAATGTCTGATTGCAGTGTCATACATTCAATCAGAAAGTTTAGAGTTAAAATATTTAAATCTACTCTTAAAAGAACAGAAAAGACGAAGAAGGGAAAGAAACATATAAAAAATTAAGATGGAAGTTATAAGAGAATGTAGAAAAGCAAAAGAAAAAATGATTCAAGAAAAATGTAAAGAAGTCAACGAAAATCTAGTATTGGGAAAAGTTGATGTAGCCTATAGGGCAATAAAAAGAAATTTTCAAGAAGACAAGCCAAAAAGCAAGAACATAAGAGATAAAGGAGGCCACATTATTCTAAACGAAAACGAACAGGCAAATAGATGGAAGGAACACCTAGAAGAACTCTATGGAGAAGAAAAAACAATGAACCCAATAGAAGAAGAAGAATCTGTGGACGAAAACGAATTAGGAGACCCCATACTCAGGTCAGAATTCGAGACAGCTTTGAAGGAACTAAAAAATAATAGAGCACCCGGAATAGACAATATACAAGCTGAAATCCTAAAGAACTCTGGAGAAAAGGCACGTGACAAACTTTTTGAACTAATTAGCAAAATCTATAAATTGGGAATCATCCCAAAAGATTTCCAAAAAAACAAAATAGTCACACTTCCCAAAAAGACAGGCGCGGATAAATGTGAAAATTTCAGGACCATTAGCCTAACCTCACATGCCTCCAAAATCCTAACCAAAATAATCCAGAGAAGAATAGAACAAAGAGTTGAAGAAAATCTGGGGGAAGACCAGTTCGGCTTTAGAAGAAACAGAGGCACCCGAGAAGCAATTCTCTCTCTTAGACTAATAATAGAAAGGGCTTTTATCAGGGAAGAATCTGTCTACATCGGATTCATAGACCTAGAAAAAGCATTCGATAACGTCAATTGGGAAATTATGTTTAAAATATTAAAACAGGCGGGAATAAAATTCAGAGAGAGAAGACTAATCTACAATCTATATCAAAACCAGACGGCAATTATAAATATTGGTGATGAACAAAGAGAAGCCAAAATAAAAAAAGGTGTAAGACAAAGATGTGTGCTGTCACCCATGTTTTTCAACTTATACATAGAAGAAGCGATTAAAGAATTCAAAGACAAAATTGATACAGGTATAGAAATCCAAGGTCAAAAGATCGCTATGTTAAGATTTGCCGATTACATTGCCCTTCTAGGAAGCAATAAAAAATAATTAGAGGACGCCTTGAATGGAATTAACCAAATCCTAATAGAAGAAATCAAAATGAAAATAAACAAGAATAAAACCAAGGTCCTAGTATGTACAAAAAAAGAACAAACGAGACAGGAATGCAT
>JALMQS010000780.1:124073-148515 GCA_024734495.1 Forficula auricularia
AGAACCTTGTGGAAGAGTCTGAAGAAGAGAAGAGGTCAGATGATGGGGCACACACTGAGACATGGGGGACTGCTTAGGGATATCTTGGAGGGGGAGGTGGGAAAGAAAAGGGGAAGGGGAAGACCCAGATTAGAATATTTAAACGAAATAATTGGGGATATGGGATGCCAGACATTTAGAGAGGTTAAACAGCTGGCGGAGGACAGAGTCGAGTGGAGACGGATTGTTGCATCAAACCAGTCTTAGGACTGTATACTCAATGATGATGATATTTAAATCTAATAAAAATGGTTCAAAATAGGTCAAAATTGTGATTATTTTTTCGGAAACCTTGATATATTTTTTCACATTCAAAATTTAAAATCTGCCTTTTATTCTTTGAAACCTTTTGAGAAGATCTTCTAATTTCTTCTTATTTTAGAAAAAAAAAAAATAACAGGTCAAATTGTATCAGATATCTATCTTTTCCAGTAAATTAAAAATCTCAATATTTTAAGGAAATTTATAATTGTATATGGGGCCGCATTAATTGCTATGCTGGGGCGCAGGTTGGACAGCCCTGCTCTAGCCTCTCTATTCAGATGGATTGAAGATTTTAGGGTCTGCTAGTTAGGGAGCTCATTTCATTAAGACATTTGACGATGGCACTGCATTAGTGAATAGTTTAATGTTCACTTATGAAGCAACATTTCACATTAGTGGAAGGTCAACAGGCATAATTGACGAATTCGGGAAAGTGAAACCCCAAATGAAACTGTTGAACATGAAAGAGACTCTCCTAAAGTTAAGGTGTGGTGTACTTTGAGAAAAATCAAATCATAAGATTATTTTTTTAAGGTCGTGTAAATAATAATGACAGCTACTTAGATATGCTGAAGATTTACTTTTTCCTCAGCTTAAACCAGGGGTCCCCAAACTTTTTAGAGATTAGGGACACTTGTGAATATTGAAAACTATGATCGGGGCGGATATAACATATTATAAGGAAGGTATATTAATAATACTCTAATATATGACATTAATATTTAATATAGTGAATATTTGATAATTAATTATGTGGTGGCCGCGGACCGTAGTTTGAGAACCGCGAGCTTAAACAATCAGAACTAAAAGATGATACAGTATTTTAACAAGATCCTTGCCACTTAGGTCTGCGCGTTCGACTGTTTCTAAATCAGAAATTTCTTAACAGATGGAATAGAATAGGTGGACCATTTTATTGCCCTTTCCGTTCCTTATACTTGGCTCCATTTGATATTTTATATGGTTATATGGAAACAATAGTAGTGTATACAACCAAACGTCGATCGCTAGAAGACTTGAAAGCTAAAATAGCTAATGTGATTTCGGGCATTACTGTAAAATCAATTTTAGAGATAATATCGTATTACTCTTTGCATTACTAATGATGACGTACATGTGGAAACTTAATAAAATACAATAAAACAATTTTAAAAATGTACACTGTACATAAATGCTCTGTCGCAAATACTAATCAAGTTATGTATTTTTTTAAATTGCACTTGGACTTTATGGACACCCTGTATATCAATGTAACGGCCATGAATCAAAAGGAATGTTTTTTTTTGTTTTTGTTTTTTTTTTGTTTTTTTTGTTTTTTTAAGAAAGAAGAGAAAAAAATAAAATCTTAAAGATTGTCACGTTCAATAAATTTATTTAAAAATATTATGTATTGCGCCTGGTGGGTAGGCACCATTCAGGTTATCTTGCTTTGCTGCCTAAAACAGAAACAAGGATTAAAATAAGATAGCTTCTTTTGTTTTATATAAATACTTTTATTTATTTGAAACTATTCATTCGAAAGCCTTGTCCTAATCTTCAGTTTAAAGCAAATATTCATGTGAAATATTTCTATCGCACTGAAGGTAAGTAAATGCAGTTGAAACTTCGGCCCGGAGTCACCTAGCACCAGGCGGGGAGCGTCTCGTTTTATGGTTAAAATTTATATAGATAATAGCTGACCTGACCACGCTTTGCTGTGACTAAATCTTATGCTTCACGCCTAAACCACTGGACGTATCGAAACTATATTCGCAACATATGTCCGTTTGGTGCTAAAGAAGACAAAACTTTTTCTTTTAATAAAATAAGAATAAAACAATATATTTCAAAAAAATGATAAATGATTATATATTGCTTACCTGTCAAAATTGATTTGATCAAAAATTTAAATATATTTAAAAAATAATAATAGTTTTGAAAATAAATTGAAAATGCAAATAATTATAGAATAGGTATTAAAACAGTAAATGAATTATATATATTACTTGTCAAAATTGTTCCCTTAACCAAAAATAATATTGACAGTTGAAAGATTTCCAAAAAGCTATTATCGGCCATCTTGTTTGTTTGCTTGCCCCCAGAGAGGCGCTGGCGTTGTTTCCTCGAAAAAATATTGTTTGCATGCCACAGGTGTGATATCTATAAAAACACTGTATATAAAAACACTTGTGTATTTGAATGGAATGTTGTGTGAAAATTTCAAAGAAATCGGTGAAGAACTTTTGCAGTTCCCTCAACGTATCACTTAAGCGTAACAGTACCTTTTTATTTATATAGATTATTAAAAGTGTGCAATATTTAGTTTATTTCTTAGACAGATCTGCTATTGAAAAATTCAACTTTCAAAAAGAAATACTTTTGGTACAAGCCCTGATTAAATCTGTCACTTCATTAAAAATTAATATTTGATTTGTTTTGGACATTTTATGTCGTTATAAAAAACAAGTTTAAAAAAATTAATTGAATTCTTTGGTCTCTTTGTTTGCTATTTTAAAGCTTTCTATTTTAATATTTGAAAGTTTTAAAACAAAACAAAATATGAAAAATATATGAAAATATTTTTATAAATATATTTTAATTAATAAAAATGGTGCATGTTTTTTAATTCATGATTCGTGATTAAAGAGAAATGCTGATGAGATGAAGATGTGGCTCGGCATAAAGAACAATATTTATAAATAAATATATAAATAGAATATCCTCTAGACAAGGTGGGAGGAAAATGAAAGAGAGAGAGAAACAAGAGAGAAAGGGCGGCATTTTAACTGTTGATATTTTACACCCCTTGGCGCCGGGAGGGAGCCCCATGAAGTAAGCCGCGCAGCCGCAGATTCGGAAAGGACGATGCCTGCCTTCACATCGTCAGTCGGTGACCAGAACGTGCCAGAAAAGCACGGCCGAGTCTTCCAGATCGAGTTGCGTGCGTGCTCTTGAAATTAAGCATAGTGCATAGAAATGTGACTTTATCATTTGAAAAAGGGATTACGCTTTGGATGTCCCGAAAATTCCTTCTGTTAAACACACATCCCTTAACTCGCACATATATAGAAAGTGAAAACCTATAAGAATAGAAAGCGAACATAAGTAGGCAAAAATATCAGTTAGAATCATGTAATTAATCAATTCATTTGTGTTAGTACCTGGTGAAAGTTCAACTTTCATTTGGTTGGATCACGCCCCCTTTGTCATATCCTACCCCTTCCCCTACCAACCCTTCCATCCCTTCACCCTCATCCACCCTCACTTTACCCCCATCCACCCTCACCTCCCAAACTAACCTTCCCAAATCCTTGTCATCCTGTCTACATTGTTGATTCCTTGCAACAACCAATTTATACCCTCTAGTTTCTTTTTGCGGAGATAGCACTAAAAACTAGGTCAAAATTTTAATAACTAAAACAAATTATTGAACGTTGAAAACAATGTTCTCCGGGATGTGTGTATATTTCGATTGTAGAATTTATTTTTTTCTAAAAATTGTTATATTATTGATATAACGTATTTGATTATTGTAGTTATTCGCAATTATACATTTCTAATCGGTTAACTGTTTTGAAAACGATCTATCGCGTTGGCATCTTATATCGGTTTCTTGGTTCGCGAGACACCGGGAAGCCGGCGTTGTGGGGGGGACGGTCTGCAAGTGTAGCGACTGCCTGCGGGCGGGGGCGGACGAGGCGGCGGCGACTGCGGCGGTACCAACAACTACAGCAATAACAGTTACGACTGAATTCATCAAGGACGGTCCTACAACTGACGGAATCCTCGAGAGTAATCAGCCGAAACCGTCTGAAGAACAAGACGGTGGCGGCTTTACGAAGGAGGATGACGAAAGAGGTGACATCGATGGGAGAGCCGGTGGCGGTGGTGATGGCGACAGTGGTGGTGACAGTGGAGTCGTAGCTGCATCTCTCGCAGTTAACTACAATCCTCACTGCTCTCCAAGCTACACTCAACAATTACAAGACATCGTTGAGGAGGAGGACGGCGAAGACGGGGGCAGCGGGAGCCTTGGCGACGTCGCTGCCGCTGTTGCCGTCGCCGCTGCCGCTGCTGGGGCTCTACCGAGTCCTGGTCGAGCATCTGCCACCGGAGTCACCTCATCAGGCCGAAGAACCCGTTCGGTGACAAGCACTACTTCATCAAGTGACAGCACTAGCCACGCAAGCGGCAAAATGCAAGCCGAACAGGGAAGTATCGGAGACCTAAAGTCGTACCATTTTGGTCAAGCCGCCGCTGCAGCAACAGCCGCCGCAGCAACCGCCGCCGCAGCAACTGCCGCCGCCGCCGCTGCAGCAGCAACCGCCTCCGCTGGTAGCAGATATCTGCGCAACAGGCGGCACACGCTTGCTAACGTCCGGTAAGCTCACTTCAGAGCACCTTCATTTCGAATAATGCCTGAAACCCGCCCTTCCTCAACAATCATTCATT
This sequence comes from Forficula auricularia, assembly GCA_024734495.1. Taxonomy (NCBI): domain Eukaryota; kingdom Metazoa; phylum Arthropoda; class Insecta; order Dermaptera; family Forficulidae; genus Forficula; species Forficula auricularia. The sequence goes on from JALMQS010000780.1 coordinate 128,808, forward strand.
TTATCCTTCTTTTTACCTAAATTGTTAGTAAAATGTAGATTTAATATTATTCTCTTTCAGTCCTGCTTACTACCTGGAAAATATACGATACTTTACTCGCATCCAACTGTCAAATTTTTTCAATAACAATTCTTCTCTTAGCACTATGATTGGTATATAAAATAACAGATCAAAACCACAATCATCCATCATTCTCTGGAAGAGGAACTAACTATATTGATTTGACATAAGCTTTCCTCGAATTAGAAAGAAGAAACTTTTGGTAAAAAAAAAAAAAATAAATAGAAAAATCTATCTTATAAGAAGTACTCTTTTTCAAAGATATATCTTTCAAAGAAAACAAGTAATTCTTTGTAGGCATACAGTTTTTTTTTTTTTTTTTTTATCAGAGTTCATCTAAGTAATGTCAGAGTTTGATTATAAAATTACGCATGAATAAACTTAAAAAGATAAATCAATCGGATTTAATTAATTTCATTGAATACTCTGCTGTTATTTCTAATTTGTTTGTAAATAAACCGTTTAGCACTATTTATTGCCTAATGAGTGCTGTAAGTTGATTCATTAAAAATTATGAATATATTAATGCATACCACATGCTACAATCAATTTGTTAAAATTGATCAAATTACTGGAATTCACTTGGCTTGAGTTGAATCTAAACTATAATTTCATTGACCATACACTAAGAAAATAACATTTTTTTGATGAATTCATGCAAATTCAATAATATTAAATAGAAACATTTTCTTTTGCATTATCAATTTTCTGATTTTAGTTCATGATTCATTGAGTCAAATAGACACATTAGTGCAGGCCTGGCGAACCTAAATCGCACCACGGGCCACATTGACGACCTAAAAATTTTCAAGGGCCGCACAAATAAGAATAATTTTAATCTTTTTAAATATATTTTTCGAGATTTAGAACGTATTTCGTATTTAATGATTTTTATTGTCGAAAAGAAAACATGCATTAATTGACCCAACAACAAAATGTACGTATTTGTATGGTAACAACCATAATTATAAATAGTTTTACTATAACTATCAAAAAAAATAATATTTTAGTGACATTCAAAAACACAAGGTTTTAATTTAATTTAATATTTAACTCCTAATGATGCAACCCGCAATTCAGAGCGTTCGATTCTAATGCATAAGCTAGAACACACAGGCGAAGCTCTTTCTTTTTAAATCTTCCCTTCCCCTCTTTTTGGTCACTAAGAATTTCACATAGTGATTCATTTTCATAAGGTAAATAGTTTTAATTATCAAAATTATTAGTCAAGTCACATAAATCGAACAATATTTAGAGTTATGAATGCCTATATCTTTCGGTGTGATTTTTGAATTTCATTTTGCCTATTTTTAAGTCAATTTCTCTTGTTGAAGTTAACGAAATTTACATGATGAACATATTAAACGAATGAACTAACACTAAAATATAATAAATAGTTTAATTGCATTTTTCTATATAAATTCTTTGAAAAATGATGTAATTTTATATAAAACATTTTGGAAACAATAATATTTATATTAGTTGAAAAGGAATTAGAATGGATACAAAACGCCAAGAATAAAGTAATTTTGTGATTGATCGGACTCAAGTTGACTTTAAGAAGCTATAAGTATGTAATTTGAGTATGTTCACTAACCGATAAATAGGAAATTAATTACAATTTTCTACTAAATAAAGTTTTTACAAAAAATTGATAGATATTTTTATAATCTCTTAGAATTATGTATTTATATACCATATATATGCTGACTAAGCGTAACAACTCGGATAATAATAATGTTAATAAAGTTCCTCGAATAAAGATTATTGGGAGGTTCATGTGGGTTAGGCTGAATTCCTTCCCACATCGACCGAACCAACAAAAAAATACTATCAAATCATCACTCTGTCCATCATAACTATATCATAAAATCAACTGGCCTGGGCACCACATTAGTTTCTACCTTATTTGAAATCATCATACCAATTTTCTTCATTAACATTACTTCAATTTGGGTTTCCTCCAAAATCGGAAAAAAGACGAAATTGCAAAATACCAAAACTCTTCAAGTAAACATGTAATTCTAGTACCGGTCTTTTGATTTTACTCAAAATCTAACGGCCATATTTTTTTGCGACATGACTAGTTTACTCTCCTCACTTAATTCCAATCGAAATTTATATCTACTCTTTGAAGACCTTAAGATATTTGCTAAGTGTACCGATTATTAAAACATACCAAAAATCTTCAAGTAAACTTTAACTTTCGGCTCTTCGATTTTAGCCAAAATCTTGAGGTAGTTATTCTAGCCTATAGATAGCTAAGTTTTACATTCCAAATTTATACTGTATACCAGATATGAGCGATTAAAATATTTATTTTGCGACACTGCTAATTTGCACTCCCTTCCTTTATTTCAATCGGATTAAATTTTATACACGACTAACAACTTATGACACTTGACAAGTATACCAATTAAAAAAAATGTTAGAGCTGTTTTTCGAAAATCATAAAAAACGAAAAATCTTTCATATAAATGTCAACTACATGTGTTCAGATATGCTCGAATCCTTCTAGCTTATATCGAGCTTAAGTTCCGAATTTCGTAGCTCTGAGACTTACGGTTGCGAAACTCAAGGGGTGCATACATTGTCCACTCATGTCTCAGCTTTTGTCAAGAGCTTATCTAGAGCTATGTTTAAAGTCCACGACTTATAATTGAGCTTATAGAGATTTATCGGAATTATTCATGTTTTCGGAAAGTCAAAAAGTCACCATAACGCTATTAAAAGAGAGATTTGCTACTGACATAATGATTCTCTTTTTATTAGGTAATTATCAGTAATCACACTATTTAGTTTTTTCTTTTCTAACAAAGCTAGAGCTAATATTTTTAGGCATTCTTCGTCCATCTTCATGTTGTACAACGTGTTCATTTCATAAAAGAAGACGGTAAACTAAAGTAATTTATAAATACACCGGTGTTTCCAAACATATCTGACTAATTAAATTAAACTGAGATTGGACGGACAATTTAATTAAATGTCTAAAATAAACTTTAAATTTAGAAATATCGTATAGTAGTGCTCAAAATAAGATTCTTATCAATAGAATAAATTTCAGATTGAGTCTCAATTGAATTTCAGAAAGGATAATGTTATTTGAAATACTTTCATCTATCTCGATTTACTTTTACTCTACTTGGGCAGGGGTCGGCAAACTGCTGCTCTTTCGATGTCAAGATGCGGCTCTCCAGTTCCATGCGAAAATATTAATAATTGTATTATTTTATTTTCAAAACAACAAGTTATGAGCCAGATTTAACCAAACTTTCAAAAGGCATGGAAGGCCAATGCTCCCATTGATGTAACTATCTATTTAATTGAAAAGTTTTTATTTTGCCTAGAGTAGCAGAGTTGTTGATTCACAAAGAGAAACAAAGAGGTTGTCCTCTGCTTGATGCAAATAAACATACACACATATATATCGAAATGATATATCTGTATATAAATATTATTTATTTGTTTGAGACTATAGTTTCGAAGACTTGGTCTTCATCATCAATCTTTTTTAATTATAAATATTGATTTTCATGGAATCAATACCGTATGGATATTGAAAATTTTATGATGTTTTCTTAGCTGGTAGCCAGTTAGAATTCAGTGTGTATGTTTATTTGCATCAAGGAGAGGACAACATCTTTGTAACTATCTATTATTCAATAATTATAGTTATACTATTTGATTACTAATTTTATTATTCTAGAAGAGCTAGCTAAAATACTTTAATATGTTTTGTGCGAAACATTTGTTTGTTTTTATATGAATAAATATTTCATTTTAAAGCTACTTATTTTAAATCAAAAATCAAATTTATTTACCTAATCCTAAACAAAAATGTTAGTGGCTCTTTAAAAAATGGGAAATTTTGTAAATTATAACTTTTGGGTCTTCCGTCTCAAAAGGTTGCCGACCTCTGTGCTAGGGTAGAAGTTATTGCCTTAATATATCAAATCAAAATTTTTTAAGTTCGAATTGAAAAAAATGCATTATGTTCATATTTACTAAAGTAGAATAGCGTGTTATAGGTAAAATGGTTATGAAAATAGAGTAAAGTCACCTTCCTCATATCTAATAATATTTTGTTTTCTAACTCTAGAGAACGATTCAAAAAGTTGAACAATAATTTTAATTATGAAGATGCCCCTCCATTTTCCCCTTTCGCACCTCATTAAAGCTAACCTATCTGTTTTGGTTCTTTTTCTCGTCACGTTTAATCATTTAATTAAAATCAACAAAAACATTTTCATAACTGTTCACTTTTTTCTTTTCCCAAATCCAATCTTACAAATAGTCTTTTCACAATATTTCTTGAATCAAATTTTATTTAGTTTATTTAATTCATTTTCTTTTTTTAATGAAAGTTTTTTTCATCAACTTTATAAAATATCTGGATTATTTTTTCACTCCTTTTTTGTACAATTTTTTTAATCCGATCTCAAATTGTCAACGTAATCATAATTTTCCATTTCTAGATTAAAGATTTATTGAATTTAACCAATTATAAATATATCGAATATGAAAACATATACGAATAATTTTGTTTTTACTTTATTATATTGACTGGGTAAGAAAGGTCATTCTATTCTGACCGCTATAGCTGGAGGTGAATTGGATCTCAAAAGTTTTTCAAAACTACTTAATGGAGCTATCTTGTTGATTGTACCATATTTTGGGTATTGAGAATCTTATACGAATTAAAACTATCACCAAGTGTTCCAAATGGATTACTGTAACAACTATTACAGGTCGTTACTTTAGCTTCGATAAGGTGTTTTGTTCTTTTATCTTGGCAGAGACCTTATTCATTATACACAACAACATTACCTACCATAAACAGGGATGTTCACTGGATTTTTCGGAAAACCACTAAGATCTCCAGTTATCTATTAGGTCATTCAATAAGTCTGTAGGATGACACATAGATGGTGTTACTAGAATTTTTCCATATGATTTTTATTTAGTACTAACCTTCAAACGATATGTGTATACATTTGACAGCAATCTGACAATTGATTCGTGAGTTATAGCATTTTGTGTGAAGCAACTTTTGTTATTAAAAAAAAAATGGAAAAAATTGAATTTCGGGTTTTAATAAAGCATTGCTTTTTGATGAAAAAAATACAGTGGAAATCAAACAATGGATTTATAAACATTATCCAACTCTGCTCCATCGAGACAAATGGTAGGGAAGTGGATTGCTGAATTTAAACGTGGTTGTACCAGCACAAATGATGCAGAGCGCAGTGGACGCCCAAAAGAGGCTGTTATTCCAGAAAACATAAAAAAAATCCAAAAATTGGTTATGAACGATCGCAAATTGAGGGTGCACGAGCTAGCTGACATTGTAAAGATATCAGATGATAATGTTTTTACCAATTTACACGAACTTGTGGGTATGCGAAAGCTCTGTGCAAAGTGGGTGGGTGCCGCGTGAGCTCACAGTCGACCAAAAACAAGAACGAATCGATGCTTCAGAGGAGTGTTTGGCGCTGTTAAACCGCAATAAAATGGAATTCTATGGTCGATATGTGACACCCACCATATTCTCCAGATTTAGCCCCCAGCGACTTTTTCCTGTTTTCAGATTTCAAGAGAATGCTTGCTGGAAAGAAATTTAAGTCCAATGATGAAGTAATCGCTGAAACTGAAGCCTATTTTGACGAGAAGGAGAAATCATACTATAAAAGTGGTATCGAAAAGTTGGAAAATCGCTATACTCGTTGTATCGCCTTCGAAGGCAACTATCTTGAATAATAAAATCGAGTTTTGTCAAAATTTTGTTTTTTTCTTACTTATCCTACGGACTTATTGAATGACCTGATATAGGGTTCGATTAAAAACAAGAAGTTTAAGATAAAGTTGCTCTGTACAATTCAAAACCAGAATAAGATACATGTTCATTTGTACTGCTCCAAGATACTCTTCTTTTCCAGAAAATATTAAATATATACGTTCCTGCCCCCCCCCCCCCGCCCCGAATTCTATGTAGGTATATAAATTTCCTTTTATTTTCTATGAAAATATTTTTATTGATATATTATTTTAATATTATATCATATTGTTCGATTAAAAATAACTTTCTTTAATATTAACATAAATTTAGATGTGAAGTATTGAATAATAATTGCCATATATAAATAATTATGTATTAATTAGCAAATTAAAGCTATTCACTAGAAATCGGTGTTGGGAATCAGGTTCATGACTTGCAAAGTTTGACCCCCCAGTGAGTAAATACATCATATTTCTCTTTTGGAGTCGTTAAAGAAGGTTAGTGTGTTTGTTTGGTTAAACCACCCATGGTGCAAATAAAAGCCCCTAATATAATCTTTCACATTTCGATATAAAAATCCACTGATTTAATATTCGCGCTACATCATTTAACACTTGATAATGCTCCAAAAAATTGTTTTCACCTCCGAAAAGACTTAAACTGTATCTTGACTTTTTATTTTATGTGTGTGTGTGGGGGGGGGGGGGGAGAGAGTTATTTACTTAATCCATAGAGACCTTTTGTGTGTGAGTGTGTGTGCAATCTCGTTGAAGCTTTATGTATCAGATTGATAGTATACTGGATAAAAAATTAATAAAAATTCCTACTGGAATGTTGGATTCTTTCAGAAAATACTCAATTCCTTTTTATTGGTGCTTAGAAATGTTTGAAGCGTTGAATAATGTCATATCTAAGTACTAATATTTTTATATTATCTTTCTGGGACTGTCTGCCTCCATTACGATACATAAGATACCTCAACGGAATGCCAAAATAAGTTCATTTAATGGTTTCGAAAAATTTATATTTCTAAAAAGAAGAGTTCATTAGATTTTGAGCTTTTTATCATTAGAACTACTGAATGAAAAATGCACAAAGTCAGAAACATTTCTTTTGAAGAGTTATAGCTAATAGCTGAAATTCGGCACAAATGTTTATATTAATAAGTTACACCTTTGTGTTAAGTTCATCATTCTAGCTCAAGCCTTTAATTGAAAATTACCATACATTGCAGAGAAGATACCGATTTTTTTTTTTTTTTAGTTTCACTTTCCCTCCTATTTCCTCTTACAGTAATAAAAGTTCGCAGCCCCTGCTGCATTTTAATGATGATGGTTCTGCAATCTCCAAAGACGAAAGAAAAGAGTCAAGTGTGTACATATTATTGTATTAATTTTTATCTAAATTAACTATAGTTAAAAACTCAAATTTTTCTGAGTCGACCAAAATCCTAAGACAGTTATTTTCAGTTTCTTTAAAAATAAATAATCCTTTAATCTTCCGGTTTGTTCATTGTGCTTCCGTGAAACGTCACACATATCTTAATAGAATCCGAGCTGTTCTATGCAATATTTTCAATTCACCATTCTTCTTTCTTAATCATTGTTCCTACTTTCTGGATTACGCATGCATAAAATAAGCTTAAGAATTTATTGAAAAGTTATCTTCAAACAAATAATTCGAACTATTCAAAATGTATCATAATTATTCTAAAATTGATTGCAGAAGAAATACTAAAAGAAAAAATATAGGGGCAATAAAATCCTTCTACAGTATAATCGTGTTAACGATTTTCAATCCCAAATCAAAGAGAAAAGGGAGGTAAAGATGAATATATAATGATTCACCTTGAAAAGGTTACATCCCTTCAACGTCGCCACCAAGACAATATCTACGGAACAGCACAATGAGAATGTTATAGATAAACAAATTTTATCTCTTCAGTTAAAAAAAGTGTATATAGGTTAAATTATATATTCAACAATTAAATGAATAATAATTAGAGAAAATCGATGGACTTACAACCATTATCTGACACTTGTTGGATTATCGATCTAATCTTTAAATCTGAATTAGGTATCCTAACCAATTGTTGATTGACTTTGTATAAAGTTGGAACTAGAAACTGATTAACCATTAAGCAAATTAAATACTTGTTTATGACATCAAGGAAGAAGGAGACATCACAGAAATTTACATTTGTCAATTTATCATCTTTTTAAAGGTATTCTGAGTATTGCCAAACCTGATCGATGCTCACCAAAAGGACTTGAACATTAATTTCTCAAATGAGCTCCATTCTCCTTTAAGTGCAGCTCAACAAAAAATGTAAAAACAAGATTAATTCTTGCTGAACTTTTCGGATATTTTTAACCTTCATTTCCACAAATTACTCAACTGATGAGTGTTAACTTTCTTTTCGAATATGATTATATATTAATTTTTGTAGTTAATTTACTACAATGTGTCTTGTTTCGGCATTGGACAAAATACAAATCTTTTTAGATAGTCAAATTTAATTTTCTTCTTAGTATATTATTAGCATTTTATTTTAAATATTTATTCAAATCAATTCATATTCACAGTATAGCCTGGACCTTGCCGCTTCTGAATACCATTTGTTTCGCTCTCTGCGGAACTCATTTAAAGGTGTAAATTTGCCTGTGAAAATCACTTGGTTCGGTTTTTCGCCCCGAAATCCTACAGTTCTACAGTGATGGCATCATAATGGTTTTACCAGAAAAATGGCAAAAGGTTATCGATCAAAATGGCACATACTTAATATAATAAAGTTCATTTAAAATATATATGTGTTTGAATTTTGGTGAAAAAAGCCATGAACTTTTTCCTTGACCTGCATATTATTAAATATAAGAGAGGGCAAGATACCTATATGGTAAAGTTATGTGGATAGCCACATCATTTTATTTTAATTTAAAGCTGCTCATTAGGGAGAGTCTGTGAGTTATTTAATATTATTATAAATTATTATTATTATTATTTTCAATGATTCTTATCCACATCATTTGGACTAAAGAATAGAATCAGCCGATATATACCAACAAGAATACATTTTCTTAATTTAAAACTACTCATTATAAAATTAAAAAATAATTTCATAATTAATTATTATAATAAAAGCATATCCTCACTTCAGGCGGTCGTTGCATCTTGTATCATACTAATATATGTACACCAGCGGTGTCCAACCTTTTGGCTTACTCGCGCCACATTTGAAGAAAAAAAAATATAATAATTCTATTGATATTTGTTATTCCAAAAAGATGGTTAATAATGTAGAAATAAGAACTTTATTATTTTATTAGCTCATAATCAGCTTTTAATTTTATTTTTCGTAAATTTTATACTTGAAAATAGCTTCTCGTATATGTTATGTAAATACACGCCTACATACTTACAAAAAGTGATATTATGTATTATAATAGTATTTGTTTATATTTTTTCCTGGCCTGATAATTAATATAAAATTCTAATAAAGAGACAATATTCAATTTTTCTTTCACATCGGTATCTAATTGTTGTTCTAGAACATTCAATCAGAAAGTTTCAAAGTAAACAATTTATTTCTAATGAAAATGGAGTCGAAAATAGACCAAAATGATGACTTTTTTCGGAAATTTTGAAATCTAGTTCTAGATTCAAAATTTAAAATAAGCACCTTTATTATTCGAAAACTTCACAGTAGATTTTCGGATTTCTTATTTTAGAGAAAAAAATATTTCAGGCCAAATTGTTGTTTTTTCCAGTATCTACATATAAATCTCAATGTTTTAAGGAATTTAGACTTTATATCGGGCCACGGGTTCGACAGCCCTGGTTTAAGTCGAATGGGATTAAAGAAGGATATGAGGAATGATAATCTATTTTTAAAAAGGCCAGGGATATAATAATCGCTGACTATATCCATTATCTAGTGACATGTAACTACGTGCAAAGATCTAAAAGACAAGTTCTGACAAGTTTTAGTCCAGGAGAGAAATTATCAATTAAGTGGGTCGCCATTAGCATTAACATTATTAAAATTTTGAAGTTACACTGAGAAGTCGCCAACTAAGCTTCCCAATACATCCTCAATTATAAAAACACAAAATCTTCAAAAAAAAAAATGCTATTTAATCCCAAAAAGTTTTTGAAGTTTACTGAACTCGTTGAATTTAGTTCCGTAGAATAAGTTTTAAATGTTTTCAACATTATGTACAAAAGAACAGATTATTGTGATCTCGTAATCGCAGAAACGAGTCCAAGTTAATTTTCCAAAATTTCTCATAAGGGAGAAAATCTGAACTTTTGAAATACGGGATCATTTCTACTGAATTTAAACTATTGAGATATTTCCAATTATGAATCATTTTTGATCGTAATAATTTTTATTTTAAATTCTTAATTGTAATCTATTGAAATAAAAACAAAAAAAAAATACGTTTGCTATTTTCTTCGAATTAGCTAAAATCTAATAAGTTTTCAAATTAAATTTTAAGGTTCCAAATATTTTCTACATTTGATTCAATCAGGAATCAACTGTAGTGAATTTTTGTCAAATATTGAGTGAAAATAATATTTGCTTGAAATAATGATCTTAAATAAATTTTTATAATTTTTCTAACTGATATAACAAAGAATAATTGACCTATCAATGTGAAGTGTTTTGACCGCGCTTTATTTGAAAAAGATATTTTATTACGAGACTATTGCGGATTATGCTATTAAAGTCTGTGGAGTCTTAAATCTGGACCAAGAGAGAAAAAAAGATGTGATCCACTTAGCTACAATCCAAGATCATTTTGCGTATAGCCCGCTAGACATTCGGATGGATCACCATAAGCGCGGTCAAAACACTTCTCATTGATGGGTCAATTATTCTTTGTTATATCAGTTAGAAAAATTATACAAATTTATATAAGGTTCCAATTTACCATCATTTGATGTTGACTACATTATATAATACATATATTATCCGTGTAAACACACTATCTATTGATCGTTTATAAAAACATGCTTTTTGATCATTTGCTTTTAATTATTATCCTTAATTCTCTTTGAATTAATTCATGTCTTCCTGACCCGTTCATGACGTTTAAACAATTCAGCAATTATTTCAAGAATAGTTTTTCTTCTGAATACTCAATAATGTATAGGAAAATCTTACGAAAATCAGTAATCAATTAAAAATACATAAATAGACTAACGCACTAATTCCACTCTCTTTGAATTAAGTCAATCCCAGAGGGTCAAAATAGTTAATTATGAATGAGGTCTACAGGTCTCATATCTGGGTTGGTTACTCGAAGTCTGCGGTTGGCTAACGGCTCCTATGGACTTTTAATCTAAATTATTTATCCCATTGGAATAGACTAGGAAGTTCTAGAATGATGAAGGATAGAATGACCGTCCATTTCCAGCATTGGATGTACTATATAAAATAAGTAAGATATTGCATAATTATTATAAGAATATATATAAATTTATTTGTATTTGAAATTGATCTTGAATGTAATTTTATTCTTATTTTTAAAATACAAATGAACAATTTATAAGAGTGCATTCTAGCATTTCCATCTATAAAGTATTTAGAAAATAAATTAGAGTTTCATCTGAAATACATGGGATGTGGTCCTCTGAATCCAATTTCATCCATGAGTTTATTTGATAAGACAAAAACCGAACTATTTATGAACATAAAATTCAAAACATGTCTAGGTTTAGGATAGTGGGATAGAGTATTATACTAAAATTTTACTTCCCACTCAGGTAACCACTTAACATGTATTTACAGGCTATTGTTTTTTTCTTACATTTTTTTTTTTTAATTTTCGCCATTTTATCCGAACTAGATTTCGAATTTTAAATTTGCCCGTCGTTTTTTTATTATCTAGATTTTTTATTCCAGTCTCCAATTATCTATTTACCAGCTACGCCCCCTGGCCTCCGGTTTCTACCCCTCTCTCGATACGCTACTGGTATAAAATAAAATAATTTATAATCACCCCCTCCCCTCGGTACGACACGGGAATTGTCAAGATTAAGAACAGGTGAAAATGTTTTTCTAATCGCTGAATATAAGAGTAAATGATAATTAATAAAATAATTTATAATCATTTACGAAAGAACCCACCCTCCACTAAATTTTGGCTTCATTTAGTCATAACTCTCCTTTTAAATACGGGGCTCTTCTAGGTCAAATAGCTTTCTAGTATTTTTGTTTGAAAATTTTAGATTTTTTTGAACTCGCCAGTATTTATTTAACGCATTGCCTAAGCACTGCCAATCAGTGACCTCTTCATTGAATCTCTTTGGCCAATGAAGCAGATTACGCCGTCGCGTCGTCATGATTATGCGAATTATAATAGCAAATGATAAGAAATTGATGTTACTATATCGTGCCAATTCATGAACATTTTTAAACAAGTCTTTTACAGACTTATATTGATTACTTTAATATTTCATAACGTTCTGGAGCTTTAATAAACCTACTTTTGCCAATTTATTTATTAAAAACTTCATCTCTCGTACTATTGTTTTATTTCCAATGGGGAAATCGAGAACGTAATAAAAAACGACGAATTTTATGGAAAAATTAATAGTTAAATCTTTTTTGCTTTATATGATTTATGAAGTGTATATGGACTATATGGCTTCTTTTAATTTCCGATGGCTAGGAAGCCTCGTGGATGCTAATTTTGGTTAACGGAAAGCTTTTTATGTGCTATTTTAAGAGCTTGAAAAATTAACTGAAATATAAAATGATGAGATTTTGAATAAGCCGATAATACAGCATTCGCATGCCTCAGCTAGAAATTGATTGATGTGATAAATAATAAAATTTGAATTCTATCCTAGATTATCGAGGAGATGGAGTTGATTTATTAGATATCAGTGAAGAGCCCTGATTAAAAGTTCAAATAAATCGAATTCTAAATTTTTTTTTTTATCAAAATTATTCTAGACATTTTTGAGATATTCCGAAAATACAAAAAACAAAAATATTTTTTTCAAGCACAATTACAACTTAACTATACTGTATGGGAAGTAAAAAAAAAATTATGTATTTGTTTAGAATGTTGATTTTGTTGATTTGGACACAAATGACATCTACGGAAGTACATGCATTCTTTTTTATCAGAATAAAATGAACTAGAATCTTAACAAATGTAAAGTTTCATATTGTAAGTCTAGTAGCGTCTATCCAAGGGATGAGAAACCTCTGGCCTTAAAGGAAATTAACTGCGACTGTTTAGTAGGAGCTTAAAACAAACGTATAGATTTTCCACTATTAGCGCTGATATTAATTAAATGATAACTCCCTTGATTTGATGAGGTCTCTGCTCAGAGACACGAACGTTTGTTTGATATCTCGTGTGAGTTTTGGTCGGACAATGTTTGATTGAGTAAAGTATATAAACCCATTTGCTCCTTCATTCCTCATAATTTACATTTTCATAATAATTGTGTTATCGAATTGCAAAGTAATGGAAGGCAGCCCAAGGATAGTGAAGAAAAAAATTTATCACATTTCCAAATAAGATGTATTTATTGGACTGTCATTATTTTTTCCCCCTTTCCTTTAAAAATAACGTTTCGGATGATTCTTCCCTCCTTCTTCAGGGTTTCAAAGGTTAAATGAAGGAAACAAACAAGATGCTTCGCTCTTCACTCCTCCAGCAGTGTTTGAAAATTTCATCTTATTTGTTTCCTTCATTGTTGAAGAAGGAGGGAAGAATCCTCCGAAACGTTGCCTTTTAAGTAAAGGGAATAAAACGAGAATGACAGTCCAATAAATTCATCTTATTTGGAAATGTGATAATTTTTTCACTATCCTTGGATTGCCTTCCATTAGTTTTCAATTAAAAATTCTATCAGTCCGTCTCTCTTCAAAGAGAAAATTTCTTCAAATGTAAATTCGAATTTTTTAAATTTTATCTTCACGAATATATGTGTTAATGAATTCATTGAAATCCAGTTGCTTAAGGTGACTATTTAATTTCTTTTTCATCGGTCTAGATTTGGTATCACATGTTTAATTCAATTATTCAAGTGAAGAATTGATAAATTCCATAATCTCGTGTGAATTTCGGTGGTACAGTATATAAGCCAGACTTTTCTGCCCATTGTATTTGCACCACTCTCTTTTTCGATAAATAAGAAGTTTTCTGTTATTTTACTTTCATCGTCATTATTAATTATATGAGTCGAGTTAAAATAATTTATAAATCCATTTGGATTGTCTGTGAAAAGACTTTCAAAAGCCTCCTCATATTCTTTATCACTAATCCCACAGTCAATGTCGCTTCTATATTTTCTATTTTATTTGATGTTTCAGAACTAAAATGATTTAGACAAAAGTTTATGTGATAATGTCCTATTACCCTCTTCATTGGATTTTTCTCTTTCAATTTCATCAGTCGAGTTAAAATCATTTAGATTTCCATTTGGATTATCTTTTGAAAGAGATTCAAAAATTTCCCAATCATAAATCGGAACGTTTGTCTGACTATCTATAAAAACATTTAACGCAATTGTTTATTAGGAGTCTTTTGTGAGACTGGTAGAATTAATAATGGGTGAAGATGTCTCTCGAAGTATAACCCTGTTAGCAGACTTGGTCTAGAACATGTTTTCTAGACATTGGAAGAACTTCTAGACATCTTAGAGACAATAAGAGCAGAATAAGACATCTTCTAGAGCGAGTGTGCTATCTGGGAAAAGAATACTGAATTTATGATTTGGTAGAGATGTGTTCTTCCAAGCGATTTTAATGCGAATGAGTGTCTCAGAGCGGATTGCGCTCTTGAGGAAAAGTCTTAATCAGTTCAGCTTAAGATAACCAGAGGAAGAGAAGTGAGTGGTTGGACAAGACACAAAACATATTTATTTAAAAGGAATAATTTTGCCTGTCTATTCTAAACAGCGACCTTTCGAATGAGTCAACAGGATATTATGAAATGAATTCAAAAACCATGTAATTAAAAATATAAGACAAAAAATAATAAGTAGATAAAAAATTGATTTCAATATTTCGACTAGATAACTTTCAAGTAATTTAAATTTTTTTTAGTTTTATTCTTGTTCTTTTTTTCTGCGAAATTCCATATGGTATCTTCATGATGTTAATTTTTGCTTTATCTTGCCTATTTTATCTTAATAATTATTTCATTTGTATAAATAAATTTTCAAAACAATTGGCAACCTTCAAAAATATGACATTTTTGGGTTCTAAAGTAGGTACAAATAATGTATTTTGAATGAGATGGATCATCAAAATCTAAGAGATTTTATTCGATTGAATTAGATAAACTTCCCAATTTCTCACATTTTAATCTCTCAAGCAGGCAGATCTTGAATCCAGAATTGTGAACCTTATTTTGTGGTCAAGTAAACATAACAATAAAGAATTCTGCTATAGACTAGTCAATATTCTGATCACCAACAATGATAGCACCACGGTCAGCTAATAAAAAGGTTTTATTATTATTTAATATTATTAGAAGAATATCTAGTGAAAATTCCTCAGAAATACAAGTAATATTAGATATATAAGATTTAATAATTTTTATCGGATCCAGTAGATTATTTTACCAAAGTTTATCTAGACAGACCTGGCCAACCCCCGGCCCGCATGTGGCCCTCGATGGACTTACACGAGGCCCGTGGTCATATTTGACAAATTGTTTTTATTGGGTATTTTAAAATATATTTTAAATCACATTAAATTAATTAAAATAAATATTGTTGTCTATAATTTCATGAAGAATAACATATTAAATAATAATAGTAATTTTCAATTATTGATATGGCTTCGGTTATGTTCAAAATTTATAATCCCGCAGATTACAACATGGCTTAATTTTTCTTTACAAAATATTAGATAATCGGATTGATTGACATCGAAATTTCCATTTGATTGAATTAAAGTGGTCCTCTCAGTCGTTTTATCGAATCCTACCTTTATGTGTATAACACTAATTATTTATTAACCGAATGTTTTCTACATTTGATTCAATTGCGAATCTAATGTAGGGAATTTTTGTCAAATATTGAGTGAAAATAATATTATATATTTCTAACTTGAAATAATGATATTGAATAGATTTTTATAGTTTTTCTCATTAATATATCAAAGAATAATTTATACGTCAACGAGAATTATTTTGACCGCGCTTATTTGAAAAAGATATTTTTATCTCGTGAGACTACTGCGGATTACGCTATTGGAGTCTGCGGAGTATGAAGTCTCTTTGATATATTAATGAGAAAAACTATAAAAATTTATTTAATATCATTATTTCAAGTTAGAAATATATAAGTTCAAATATTATTTTCACTCAATATTTGACAAAAATTCCCTACATTGGATTCGCGATTGAATCAAATGTAGAAAACATTTGGTTAATTAATGGCAAGCATCTAACATACATGCTAATAGATCTAGCGCCCTGGACTGGGTGATCGAATATATAACATCTGAGATTTCAAATTCACTTGGTGATCCATCCGAATGTCTAGCGGGCTATACGCGAAATGATGTTGAATTGTAGCTAAGTGGATCATATCTTTTTCTCTCTTGGTCCAGACTTAATACTCCGCAGACTCCAATAGCGTAATCCGCAGTAGTCTCGCGAGATAAAAATATCTTTTTCAAATCAACGCGGTCAAAATAATTCTCGTTGACGTATCAATTATTCTTTGATATATTAATGAGAAAAATTATAAAAATTTAAAAAATATATGTTTGAAAAGAATACATAAATAATACATGAAGCAAATTTTTCATAGATTATTATTATAAATTATTTTATTAAATATTAAAATTAAAAGAGGGGCCATTTCAATTTATTTTCTCTGTCTCTTTAATTAAGAATTTTGATGACAAAATTTTCAATATCCGAGTTCCATTGCACCCTGTCGGATGTTTTTAAATGTATAGTATAAAACGCCTGTAGGGTAGGCACTAGGCAGCCCAGCGAGAAAAAATGAAGCAACGGAATTAGCGCCAGAGAGAGAGGGTAAAAGAGCGAAGTAGAGAGCAAATCGAAAGAAAAGGTTTGTTTTTATTACTGTATAATAAAGAATTTTTCTACTGTGTTTCTATCATCACCTTTGGATTGGCAGGGTATTTTTTTCTTATTAAATGATTGAAAATTAGTAAGTGTATTTGAGCTTTTTAAAATATAAAAAATTTCGCCTGATTTGAGATATTTCCTCAATATTTATTGGGAGCATAATGATAATAATTGAGCAGAATTTTACAATATTGTTTTTATTAAGTTGAATGAAATTTCCGGCTGCAAGTAGGATATATAGATTTCAAAAGGATTCATCTCTAGGTTTAAGCAAACTTCCGCTGAAGGTTAATAGAATCGATCTCATTTAGAAAGTTTCTAGAATCTGAAAACGGAAAAAAGCCTCTATGGGAATCAGATAAAATTTTCATAATTTATCTTATCATAACTGACGTCGACTTTTAATCATTAAATACTCAAGTCGTTCAAAACAAGAAACAGAATCAAAATATGGAAAACCCCCAAATTCTCAACCGTAAAAACCCCTCGGTCCAATATTTTCCAACCATCTGATCTATCGTACATATCAATCATTAAAACATTTTAAGTTTTTTCACAGATTTCATTAAAATTTTTAAAGTCTTTAAACCAGGTTTGGGCAACCCGCTGGCCGCATGTAGCACTCGAATTGCTTGCTTGAGGCCTCCCCATAAATAACGAATTGTTTTTTATCGGGTATTGCAAAATATATTTTAATTCGCATTAAAGTAATTAAAAGAATTAAGGTTCTATATAATTACATGAAGAATAACATTAAATAATAATAGTTAATTTCAAATAATGATATATAGTTTTAAAAAAATTAAGTAAGAAAAGAAACGCAAATATCAAACAGAAAAAAAAGAAAAAGTCATTCAAATTTGTTTGTTATTTTAACATAAATATGAATGAAATATTGTTTGGTTTATGCGACTTAACTAATAATTTTGATATATTATTTTTATTTTACCATAGAAATATATTTTGTTGTTGAATCAATGTGTGTTTTCATTTCATATCTGGTTGTAGGATTATTTTTTCCACATTTACACTGATTGAACACTTTCAATGTATCGCTACATTCAAATTAATATTAATAACTTATAATAAAAATTGATAAGTACCAAATTCGTTGTAAAGACAGATTTCGAAAAAAAATATTGAAAAAATTGTAATTATTCTTATTTATTATGTGCGACCCTCAGAAATTTTTAAGTCGTCAATCGGCACGCGGTTCATTCAGGCCAGGCCTGCATTAGATAGTATTAGTACTCAGTTGCTCTAGAATTGCCCGTTTTGCTTATTTCCAATTATAAACATGTAATAGATTTTTTAATGATGAAAATTGGACTGTTTCAAACGGGTCGAGACACGCATGGACAAGTTGAGACGTATTGGCGGATCAGTTTGCAAAAAAATGTTTTCTCGAATATTTCGAATGATTTATTTTAATGGTCTCTTTGAAGTCTGGTGGGTAAACAAAAAGCTGTCTTGCGAATTTGAAGCTTTTTGGTAGGTTTTTATTAGTTCTTTTTCTGTCTCTTTTGGGGAAGAAGGTTTGTTAATTCTTCTTTCCATTTAGAGATAGGAAAAGCAAGGGTTGGTTTTAAATTAGGCTGGAATAAGGAAATCTCTGCGTTACTAAGGTAAATATTTTGTTTATTTTTAAAATATTTTTTCTTTTTTTTTTTAGATAATATGGTTAAAAGGGATAGTCAATCCAGGGTTGAGACTAGAAGTATAGGTATTGAAACAAGTGGTGGTATTTTTCTTATGAGAATGATTCAGATGGTTATAAGATTATAAGGATATAGGGAAGAATGGTATTAATTTAAGTAGGTCTGGTTCTTACAAGTTAGTTAATTCAGATATTAATATGTAGGTTTGCATTCATTTGTAGGATCTGGCATTGATTTGTGGAAGTCTGTCTATTTATTACTACTTGGGATTATAGTATTCTGCCTCCTATGATTAAATCAATTATAAATTTTGTCAAGTCCTAGAGTCCTAGAGTTGTGCAAAATTTTATTTAGTTCTCACAAGCAGAGATTAGGTGAGGTAGAGAGAGGTCATACCATCCTTGTTAAGGTTTTGACCAGGTTTCCTTAACAACTTATGGCAAATGCCGGGATGGCTAATGCGTCGCTTTCTCCTGGTATCGGGTTTTTGCGCGGAATTTATAAATTACTTTTTGTCTTTTGATGGAAATCTATGGTCAAGTTAATTGTTAATGAGCATACATTTCTATTTTTTTTTCTTTTTCTTTTTTTTTTTTTTTTACTTTTTTATTATTTGTTAAATTGTTGTAATTAATTTGTATTGATGTTTGTTAATGTATTGTAGCTAGATTGTATTGATGTTTGGAGGACCTAGCCACCGAGGACTTGTGCCTCTAAGCAGGTCGAGAAATAAAGATTTATTTATTTATTTATTTATTTTATTTTCTTTGAAGAAAAAATACCAATTAGGTAAAAAATAAATATCGATTTATAAGATACATATTATTTTCATTTGCTTTTACCTGAAAACGTTTCCTGAGAGTACAAAATACCAATCTTGAATGGTTTTAGTTAATATGAGTTGAAAATTGGTAGGCAAATATTTTGCAATGTACCAGAGAGTACAAAATTCCAATCTTGTAGGGTTTAGTTAATGAACTGTAATGAACTGAAAATTGGTACGCAGATTTTTTACAATGTACTAAATTTTAGCTTTTTACCTGAAAACGTTTTATGAAAGTACAAAATGCCAATCTTGAAAGGTTTTAATTAATGAGCTGAAAATGATACGCAAATATCTTACAATGCCCCAAATT